>JABTTQ020001780.1:0-455639 GCA_016081115.2 Rehmannia glutinosa
TACAATTCACTGGCACCGGGAGAGTATTTGAGCTACCTCAGAGCTGTCCGAGGAGCGCCATCGTAATAGGGACTTGACACAGCGCCTGGCAAGGAGCCAAGACGAAAAGAACGAGTTTACCATCATTATTAAGGACCGCGACAACACTATACTGGCGCGGGAGGATCAGATACAGATTATCCAGGAGCGCCTGGATAATGTGCGAGAGAAAATGAAGAGAGCAAGTGATGGCCGCCAGAAGTGGGAGATGGACGCCCACATGTGTCAAGACACCATTGAGCGCTTGGAGAAGACCCTCATCAAGCAGATGACCGTGATAGAGGATCTTACACAGGCCCTAGCCCAGCGAGATGCTGCTTTGGAGGCTGCTTTGGCGGCTAATGCACGGCCATTGCCACCACCGAGGTGGAGCCGTGCCGACGCCGAGGAGGACCCCAAGGAGAACCCGAGGAGGATCCAGTCGAGGTCGGAGAGCCTGAGGCACTTGAGGCTGCTCCACTTGATGATGCACAGGGATTCAAGCAGTGGCTGGATTTCGTCGATTGGCCTGAGGTCGAGGCACCACCTCAGCCCGACAAGGTCCCGATTATGGATGTAGCTGCTACTGACGATGATGGCAACCTCACCGAGTAGTTAGGTTGATTGTTAGATTGTGCTCGCGTTGTTGTAGACACTTATTCCACCATGTTGTACCTTGCTTTCTATTGTATTAGATTCAGTTGTATTTTGATTCAGATGTATCTTTGACTCGGTATTACTTGTTTGTACTTCTTGGGTGTATTTAAATTTTACATTAATGGATATGCCTTTTTTATTTATTCAGTGTCTTGTGTTTGCTGTTACTTTCCCTACGATATAACTTGCTTTACGCGAATAATTATTGTATTCATGTACTCGTGGATTGCAACTAACACTTCAAGATACAGAATGGCTGAACATCGTGGACGTGGAAGACCTCGCCGAGTTCCCCAAGGGAATGACGACGTACCCAGGCACCGCCTCCTCCACCTGCTGCAGGAGACAACTTGACTGCACATGCTCTACAACAAATACTGGTTTTCATGAGGCAACAAGCAGAGACTCAACACCGTGCTCCCGAACCCGCCAGAGAGGTGAACGATCGCACATTGGAGTGTTTCCTACGGTTTGACCCACCGGCTTTCTTAGGAGAGCCAGACGACTTAAAGGCAGAAGAATGGATAGAGAAGCTGGAAAATATCTTCATTGCTCTCCAATATTCAGATGAGCAGAAAGTCACACTCGTCATATTTCGTCTAGAATCGGCCGCTAGAGACCGGTGGAGGCGAGTTGAGAGAAGGTGGGAACAGGGCCAGAAGTGCTTGAGGAACATGGGAAAATTTCTTGGCGAGTTTAATGAACAGTACATTCCACAGGTTGTGAAAGTGGCGCGCCGAGATGAATTCCATAGGTTGAGGCGGGGAACATGTCCGTAGCTCGATGAGTCCGATTTCATCGATTGTCCAAGTATGCTGGGGGACAATCGAGATGAGAAGAGGACAAACTTTACAAGTTCACACGAGGATTGAAGTGGAACTTCAAAAACAATTGTTGATTGTTGAATCGACAACCTACTCGGCCATGGTAAAAGGCAGCTCTCCGCATCAGTCGGGATCGAATCGTATTGGGACAGATTGATGAGAGTAGGCCATCAAACAGTCTCAAGAGGACGATTGTGGGGGGACAGCCATCTAAACAAATTTCTTTGAAAGATTGCCCGAAATACAAAGACCGAACCAAATAGGTGCAGCCGCGGGCGGGCAATGGCCGGGGGTAATCGGGCAAGGATGCCCGCCGAGCATTTGCACTCGTCGGACATGAGGCTTTGGGAGGCAATGAGGCGTGGTGGAAGATACGCTTCTAGTATCTAACAACTACGCTAAAATACTATTTGACCCTGGATCAACGCATTCATTTGTCGCACCGCATTTTGTACACAAACTGCATGCATGCATGGAACATATGCCCATATGTCTAGAAGTGTCAACTCCTATGGGCGCGAGCCAGATAACAGATATTATCTATAACGCATGCGAAGTTAAGATTGTTGAGATAAACTTTCCTGCCGATTTAATCCTATTACCTATATCCGAATACGACGTGATATTGGGAATGAACTGGTTGTCTGCACACCATGCACAAATGGATTGCCATAACAAGTCCATTAAGCTATGTGAACCCGGAAAGCCCGAAGTTGAAATTTTGGGAAGGGCACGAGTTAAGATTGCCCCAATCATTTCAGCAATGAAAGTGAGGAAGGCGATCACTAGAGGGGCACAAGGGTACTTGGCGTTTGTAATTAACAAACCCAAGGTTGAGACACAAATTAATTAAGTACCTATAGTATCAGAATAGACGGATGTATTTCCACAAGAACTCACCACTGTCCCTCCAGATAGGGAAGTCGAGTTCACCATCGAGGTATTACCGGGAACCGCCCCGATTGCTAGAACACCATATAGAATGGCTCCTCTTGAGTTGCAAGAGTTGAAGACGCAATTACAAAAGCTTATGGATGTGGGATTTATCCGACCGAGTAAAACTCCATGGGGAGCACCTGTACTGTTTGTCAAAAAGAAGGATGGCACATTAAGACTGTGTATAGATTATCGTGGTCTTAATAGCGTGACCATCAAGAACAAATATCCCCTCCCGAGGATAGACAAACTGTTTGATCAACTTCAAGGAGCGACAGTGTACTCGAAGTTTGATTTACAACAAGGATATTACCAACTGAAGATCCGCAAAGAAGACATTTCCAAAACTGCATTTCAAACTCGATATGGACACTACGAGTTTGTAGTGATGCCTTTCGGTCTGACGAACGCACCGGCAGCATTTATGGACCTGATGCATCGAGTCATTCAACCTTATTTGGATCAATTCGTGTGATATTCATTGATGACATACTCGTATACTCTAAGTCTAGAGAAGAGTATGAACACCATCTGATAATTGTTTTGGAGACACTACGAGAGCATAAGCTGTATGCCAAATTCAGCAAGTGCGAATTTTGGCTTAGTGAAGTCGCGTTCTTGGGACAAATAGTATCCGGCACCGGGATCACCGTAGATCCTTCGAAGGTACAAACAGTGGTTGAATGGAAACAACCCGAGTCTGTAACGGAGATCAGGAGTTTCCTAGGACTAGCTGGATATTATCGAAGATTTATCCAGGACTTCTCCAAGATAGGCGGACCGCTCACTCGACTAACCCAGAAGCAAGTCAAGTTTGAGTGGAATGACAAGTGCGATGCTAGTTTCCAAGAGCTGAAGAAACGACTTACTACAGCTCCAGTCTTAGCTCTTCCAAATGGAATATAAAACTTTGTCGTCTACAGTGATACATCAAAGGAAGGACTAGGAGCAGTGCTCATGCAGGAAGGAAAGGTCATCGCTTATGCATCATGAAAGCTCAAGCCGTATGAAGCCAATTATCCAACGCATGACTAGGAATTGGCAGCGATAGTGTTCGCGTTAAAGAAATGGAGACACTATCTCTACGGAGCAACATTCACGGTTTTCACATATCATAAGAGCTTGAAGTATCTATTCTCCCATAATGATCTCAATCTGAGGCAACGGAGATGGATGGAGTTGATTGAGGACTATCACTTTGATATTCAATACCATCCCGGGAAAGCTAACGTAGTAGCTGACGCTTTGAGCAGAAAGGCGAGCTTAGCCAGACTTATGATTCGAGAGTGGGAATCATTAGAAAGAGTGAGCAATTGGAATCGACGAGAACCAATACTCGATTTCATGTGCTAACATTTTAGTTAAACCCGATCTGCTGAATGAGATCAAGGAAGCACAGGGGACAGATGTGCATCTTCAAAAATTGAAGCAGAAGATACTTAAAGGAGAGAGATCAGAATTCTCGGTGCATGAAGATGGGGTTATCAGATTTTGGAATCGAGTTTGTGTACCGAGTGACGAGCAGATTAGGAATAAAATCCTAGAAGAGGCACACTATTCGAAATACACTATACATCCTGGAGGGAACAAGATGTATAAGGATTTGAAACGGAGTTATTGGTGGGTAAACATGAAGAACCAGGGAGCGGAGTTCGTTGCGAGATGTTTGACTTGTCAACGAGTAAAAGCAGAACACCAACGATCATCTGGTTTACTACAACCACTAAAAATTCCCGAGTAGAAATGGGAACACATAACGATGGACTTCGTGACGGATCTACCAAGGACCATAGGAGGCCATGATGCTATTTGGGTAGTTGTAGACCGACTCACTTGCGCAGATTTATATCCGAGAGATCATTCGACTGCATGAAGTATCTGTTGACATAGTATCGGCCGAGACCGAGGTTTGTCTCGGTCTCTGGAAGTGCTCGCACGAGGAATGGGTACCTCACTAAGTTTCAAGACAAAGAAGACATCCACAAACGGTGGTGGGGTCTGAGCGAACGATTCAAACCCTGGAAGATATGTTGCGAGCCCGCACATTGGATTTCCAATGATGTTGGGATTCGACTTACCATTAGCCGATTTCGCCTACAATAACGGCCTATCGGCCACGATTGGGATGGCACCCTACGAGGCATTATATGGGCGAAAATGTAGATCCCTACTACACCGGGAGATTGATGACCAATGGACTCGTAAGAGAAACGAAAGTCGCCCTCGATTCCAAAGGTCGACTTAGTTCAGGAGACCATGGAGAAGGTCAAGCTGATCAAGGAGCGGATTCGCATAGCTCAGAGCCGCCAAAAGAGTTACGCGGACAAGAGAAGAAAGGACTTGGAATTTGAAGTCGGAGATGAAGTATTTCTCAGACTCTCACCACAGAAAGGATTGATCATTCCGAAGAAAGGAGGCAAGTTGAGTCCGAGATATGTTGGACCTTACAAGATTTTACGAGAGGATCGGGAATTTAGCCTCACTCAGGCTCGAGTTACCAAGACCATATGCGGGAATGCACGATGTATTCCACGTATCGAGATTGAAGAAGTATCAACCAGATCCCGAACATATCATCACTCATGATACTCCTCCTCTAATGGAAAATTTATCCTACACCAAGAGGCCGATCCGAATTATTGATCAGCAGATACGTCAGTTGCGTAAGAAGGAGATTCTGATGGTTAAAGTGGTGTGGTAGAACCACAACCGAGACGAAGACGCAACATGGGAGATGGAAGAAGACATGAGGAATCAATATCCAGAACTATTCTGAAGAGAATTTGGAGACCAAATTCTTTTAAGGAAGGGAGGATGTGAAGCCCCGATTTTTTCGAGCATGTAATTGATGTTTTGTCGTCTATGTATTTGATCGACTATTTTACCGTGTCACTTTGACGGGTAAATATTAATAATATATATTTTGCAATTTATTTTATTTTAATTATTACTTGTGATCATGATCATTTACTAATTCTATTTCGCATTTATGATCACTTGATTGATCATTATTACTTTTGTGTATTTATTAGTCACCTTAGAATTTTAAGAGACTATTTATTTTAGAGACTTTTACCTTATAGAAGTAAGAATTTGATTTAGAATAAGTGATCACGAGACTTACAAGTGATCAAGGAAATCACTAATTAATTTGGAGATTGATATTATTCATCTATTATCATCAAATTTGGGACGGAAAAAATATATGGAATTACCACTATACCCCTAGGTGGACGGCAATGATGGTGTTTTTGGTGTAGAAATACCACCCAACTCTTGTCCATATACACCTTATGTAGTCATCTTGTGTATAATTACACCGTTAATTCAAACATTATACACATTATCTTATACACCAATTCTTTATTACTATTTTTCCCAACATCTCTCCACTTAACCAACATTCCTTCTCTTCTCATCCCTTGCCCATACCTTTGACTACCCTTTTGTCTCCATGAAAGAGACAAATTTCAAGACACAAAATTAAACAAAAAAATCCCCTCCCTCTCATCCAATGTGGACGGCCACATTGAAGAAAATGAACAAAAATTGTTCATTTCATCCAACACATTCTAATCTCCTATCTAATTATCCTCCTTCTCTCTAATCTCTCTCTAAGAATCCTTCATATCTTCAAATCTTCAATCACCAATTCTTCATATTTTCAAACTATCAAGAACCATTTCTTGACATCTTCAAATCTTCAAACACAAGTCCTTCACATCTTCAAGCATACCTTCATACCCTCAAGAACATCTTCTTCATACCATCAAACACTCCTTCTTTCTTCAAACATCTAAACAAAAACAAACATTCTTCCTACTCAAATCAAAAAATTCGAAACCCCCTATCTCTAAGGTAAGAAATTTCATTCCTCAATTCAACTTGATATCTTACAACTCATCACCCTCTCTTCTTAATTTAAGTTTGAAATTTTGATTTGAGGTACTTAGAAGACTACTTGAAGACATGCATGCATGGTGGTCAATTTATAAGACTTGAAGAATAATTTTTAGAGAAATTGGACTACAAGGTAAGATTTGGACATTAGAGCCCTTCTCTCTTCTTCTTCCTATTTTCTTCAAATATTAACACCCCTTTTTTATTTTTGAGGAATAGGGACTGGCCTTAGGTGATTTTGAAAGTGAACCAAAAATTCCAAATTTGAAGCTTCAACTAGTTTCAATTCATTACTACACAAGGTAAAGTGTAGCATTTCCAATTTTCTTATCTTCTTCTTTTTTTCTTAATTTTTCACTCATTTTCCTAACTCTAAATTTTTGATATTTCTTGACTTAGGGACTGACCTAAGTAACCTCATACCAAGTTGTGAAATTTATCCTTTTTATTTCACAACTCTCCAAATTTAAGGTGGGTGGAAAAATCTTTCCAACTTCTAGGGATTTTTGTTAAATGCATGTAGTCTTTTGATCTTGAGCACTTGAGATATATATTTTATGTATTGCATGTCAATTTTATGTATCAAGTTGTGAAATTTCTCAAGTGTTGCTCAAAAATGCTATTTATTGAAATTTAGGTGCATGCATGTACAATTTAATGTTCTATTTGATGAATTCTTGTATGAAATGAACATGCATGTGTATGATCCTTGAAATCCTTATTTTTTATGACTTATAACCTGGACAAGTTGAGCATAATTGATTATATTTCAATTTTTGGACTTAAAATGCAAAAATGGAAAGTTGGCGGACTTAATTGCAAGAAAATAAAACTTAAGGGACCCCTCTGCAAATTTCAAATTTTGGTATTGTACTCAGGTTCAAAAATGACTTTTGGACATTTTAATAAAGTTTTAAGAGTTTTAGGATAAATAAAATCAACCTTTAAAAGCCCAAGGACTAGATTGTAAAATTTGAGAAGTTTAAGGGCTACTTTGCAATTTTTGAAACTGTACCAGACCTTAATTTTAAAATATGAAATTTTAAATTTTAAGGGACTGGAAATGACATATTTTAAATGTATTCCAAAAATCCAAGTGTTCAGAGCTTGGAAAGTAATTTTACAAAAATTGAGGGACCAAATTGTAAAAGATTAAACTTGAGGACCCAAATGAAAATTCCAGGATTTATACAGCCCATGTACCTGTAAATACTAATTTAACTATAACGTAATTATATTTTGGACCCAAGGTTCAAATTTCATAACAATTGGACCCCTAAAAGCCTTAAAGGCAATTATTTCAAAATGGGACAAAAATGAGATTTTCAAACGTTAAGGGACCTATACTTATTTATTTTTAAAACTGCTTTTGTCCCAATATCCTACTAACCTTAGTGATATTTTCCAACTGGAATCACATTAAAAGCCCTTCCGGTTTGTGAGTTCCAATTATTTTAAACTTAGGGCCCGAAATGACAATTTTAACAAATTTGGGGCCAATGTCAGAATTTTATAAAAACTTGACCTCAAAACTTTGAATGTCACGCCCCAAACGGGACGCGACGATGATCCAAAACTTAAATACAAATAACCAAATAGTCTAGACGAATATCATCGAGAACCCAATGGAACATAGTCTAAATAGCAGCGGAAATAAAATAATAAGCACAACTTACAGTGCACAATCCATAATCCAAATTACATCCTCGAAAATCAACCAATGATAACAACTTAAAATTCAAAGGGTCCTACGCCCTTCAGTTACAAACCGGAATGAAAAGAAAATGGAATAGTCCAACAACAATCAAGAAACGAGTCTATCAACAACAACAAGAAGTAGTAAATCCAACAAGCGGAGTACAAAGGCTCAATCAAGGCGGTTCAAAGATCTTCAACGAAGTCCTCATCTAAAGGTTAGAAAACGGTGGGGATGAGAGAAATCTCGGTGGATGGGGTAATCGTGTGCAAGTGTGGCGATATATAGTTAATGCGAAAACATTATATGAAAACGAGTGAGTATGATGCATGAATTCACACACGATCCACAAGCGTCGTGATAAATATATTTAAGTAATATACTTATACGATTCAAGAAAAGCGATTCATGGTCACACTGACACTATGTGATTGATCAAGACAGGTAGGATTAAATGCGGAAATGTAACTCCAATCCCATCAAGGCGAGATAATGGTTGCGCACGGATTTGTAGCGCCAACCAATGCAAAACAAGTAGCGGTTGCGTCACGGATTTGTAGCGCCAACCAAAGCGGGTCCGATAACTCCGGAATCGTGTGGATCGATCGAAATGATTCCTTCGTTCTTCCTTGTAACTCCCGAGCAAAATGGTCCAAGACTGTCACCTTATCGCTCCATAGGCAAAGACAAATCCACATGGAGAGTTAGCTAGGCAGGATTGTCATAATCACGATTTTACCTCAAGTACTACAACCCACTTCCCTTGGACAAACTCCGTCCCTCGGTTGGATTAGGGCGATGGGGCGAGGAAGAGTGGAATAGCGGTGAGCTGCCGGTTCCATCCCCGACGTATCGGTCAGGCTATGAGCTCGACACACCAAGTTGACTCAAGCAAGAAAGTAAATACAAGTTCGGGTAGTCAACCAGTGCAATCGAGTATTATTGATTCAGGGAAGCGATTCGGGAAAATTTTGAAACACGAGTGGCAATTATGGCGTTGGTGGAGTTTTGGATGAAGATGATTATCGGAAGGATAAGCAACCTTCGATATCTTGAAAGATTATGTGGAACATAAGTCCCGTTATAGATTCAACATCGCAAGGCGGGAAGTCGCCGCTGATCGGGTATTATCGTCGGTCCGATAAGTCAAGGGTTTTTGGGAAAATAAAATATTTTAATTAAATTTCCAAGTCGAGGGTCCAGGGGCTATTTTAGTAAAAGGAAAAATAATTTGAGTTAGGTCTTTTATAAAAGAAAAATTACAATTTAGCCCCATTTTGTAAAAACCAAAACTTTTGGGGTTAAAAATTGAATAAATAAATATCCCGACCTTGAAAAATTATGAGGTCAGTTCCTAAATTCTCCAAATTGTCCAGAAATTCAGGTTTTTAAAGTTTTGAGGTCGAGTTTTTATAAAATTCTCACATTGGCCCCAAATTTATAAAAATTGCCAATTCGGACCTTAAGTTTAAAATAATCGGAACTCACAAACCAGAAGGGATTTTAATGTGATTCCAGTTGGAAAATGTCACTAAGGTTAGTAGGATATTGGGACAAAAGCAGTTTTGTCCCATTTTGAAATAATTGTCTTTAAGGCTTTTAGGGGTCCAATTGTTATGAAATTTGAACCTTGGGTCCAAAATATAATTAAGTTATAGTTAAGTTAGTATTTCCAGGTGCATGGGCTGCATAAGTCCTGGAAATTTCATTTGGGTCCTCAAGTTTAGTATTTTACACATTAGTCCCTCAATTTTAGAAAATTTACTTTCCAAGCCCTAAACACTTGGATTTTTGGAATACATTTAAAATATGTCATTTCCAGTACCTTAAGAATAAAATTTTAAAAATTTAAAGCTATGGTCTGGTACAGTTTTAAAATTTGCAATGTAGCCCTTAATCTTTCAAAATTTTACAATCTAGTCCTTGGGCTTTTAAAGGTTGATTTTATTTATCTAAAAACTCTTAAAACTTTATTAAAATGTACAAAAGTCATTTTTGAACTTGAGTACAGTCCCAAATTTGGAAATTTGCAGAGGGGTCCTTTAACTTTCATTTTCTTGCAATTTAGTCCACCAATTTTCCATTTTTATATTTTAAAGTCCAAAATTGAAATTTAATCAATTATGCTCGACTTGTCCAGGTTATAAGTCCTCCAAAACATGGATTTCAAAGATCATACACATGCATGTTCAATTCATACAAGAATTCATTAAATAGAACATTAAATTGTACACGCATGCACCTAAAATTCAATAAATAGCAATTTTGAGCAACTCTTGAGAATTTTCATGATTTGATACATAAAATTTACATGCAATACATATATTATATATTTCAAGGATCATGATCAAAATTCTACATGCATTTTTAATAAAAAACACCTAAAAGTTGGAAAGTATTTTTCCACCCACCTTAAATTGGAAAGTTGTGAAATAAAAAGGGTAAATTTCACAAATTTGGATGAGGTCACTTAGGTCAGCCCCTAAGTCAAGAAATATCAAAAATTTGGAGTTAGAAAAATAAGAGAAAAATTAAAGAGAAAAAGAAGGAGATAAGAAAATGAGAAAGACTACACTTTACCTTGTGTAGTAGGTGATTGGAGACTAGTTGAAGCTTTAAATTTGGAATTTTTGGTTCAACTCCAAAATCACCTAAGGTCAGCCCCTATTTCTCAAAAATGAAAAAGGGGTGTTAAAATTTGAAAAAAATGAAAGAAGAGGAAAGAAGGGTTCTAGTGTCCAATTCTTACCTTGTAGTCCAAATTTCTCTACTAGTTCTTCTTCAAGTCTTCAAGTTTCACCACCATGCATGCATGTCTCCAAGTGGTCTTCTAAGTACCTCAAAATTCAAAATATAAACTTAAGTTAAAAGAAGAAGGTGATGAGTAGGAAGAATTTAAGTGAATTGAGGAGTGAAATTTCTTACCTTGAGAAAAAGGGTGTTCGAATTTTTGAGTTTTAAGTGGTAAGATTGTTTGTTTTGGTTTGGATGTTTGAAGAAAGGAAGTATGTTTGATGTTAGGAAGAATACGTTCTTGGAGTTATGAAGATGGGTTTGAAGATGTGAAAGACTTGTGTTTGAATATTTGAAGATATAAAGAAGTGGTACTTGAAGATATGAAGAACTTATGTTGAAGATTTGAAGATGTGAAGAGTTGGTGTTTGAAGGTTTGAAGATATGAATGAATTTTGTTTGAATGTTTGAAGATGTGAATGAATTTTAGAGAGAGGTTAGAGAGAATGAGGAGAATTAGCTTGAGAGATGAAGGTGTTGGATGAAAAATGAACAAATTTGTTCATTTTTCCTTCATGTGGCCGTCCACATGCTTGAAAGGGGGGAGAAAATTTTGATTAATTTGTGTCTTGCATTTTGCCTCTTGCATGGGAGACATTTTGGAGGTCAAAGGTATGGGCATGAGATGGTTTGAATGGAATGTTGGAAGACTTCCAACATGTTGGCAAAATTAATAATAAAGAATTGATGTATAAGATGATGTGTATAATGTTTGAATTAATGGTATAATTATACACAAGATGACTAATTTAAGGTGTAAGTGTACAAGAGTTGGATGATATTTCTACTCCAAATCATCACCATGGCCGTCCATACTAAGGGCTTTATGGTAATTCCATATATTTTTTTTTGTCCCAAATTTGATGATAATAGATGGAATATATCAATCTCCAAAATAATTAGTGATTTCCTTGATCACTTAAAAGTCTCATGATCACTTAATCTAAATCAAAATCGCAATTCTATAAGGTAAAAGTCTCTAAAATAAATAGTCTCTTAAAATTCTAAGGTGACTAATAAATACAAAAATAGTAATAATGATCAATCAAGTGATCATAAATGAGAAATAGAATTAATAGTGATCCTGATCACAAGTAATAAATAAAATGAAATAAAATACAAAATATATATATTAATGATAATTACCCGTCAAAGTGACGCGGTAAAATAGTCGATCAAATACATAGACGACAATAAGAATGAATTATATGTTCGGAAAAATTGGGGCTTCACATCGAAAACCTGAATCTCTGAACAATTTAGAGAATTTAGGAACTGACCTCATAATTTTTCAAGGTCGGGATATTTATTTATTCAATTTTTAACCCCAAAAGTATTGTTTTTTACAAAACGGGGCTAATTGTAAATTTTCTTTTTATCAAGGGTCTAACTCAAATTATTTCCCTTTTACTAAAATAGATGGACCCTCTGACTTTAATTATTAATTAAAATATTTTATTTTCTCAAAAACCCCTTGACTTATTGGACCGTCTTGACCGATCAATACCCGATCGCGGGGCGACTTCCTTGTATTGCGATTTTGAATCTATAACGGGACTTATGTTCCACCTAACCTTTCAAGATATCGAAGATTGCTTATCCTTCCGATAATCATCTTCATCCAAATAACTCCACCAACGCCATAATTGCCACTTGCGATTTTCGAAAAATTTCCTAAAAGCTTCTACTGAATCAATAATACTCGATTGTCCGGTTGACTACGAACTTGTTTTTACTTTCTGCCGAGTCAACTTGGGGTGTCGAGCTCACGTCGGAATGGATACGTCGGGGATGGGCAAGGCAGCTTGGCTCGCTATTCCACTCTTCGGCCCCATCGCCCTAATCCCCATAGCGAGGGACGGAGTTTGTCGAGGAAGGAAGTGGTCATAGTACTTGAGTTATAATCATGATTATGACAAATCCGAGCCTTGCTAGCTCCACTTTGTGGATTTTATCTTTGCCTATGGAGCGATAAGGTGACAGGTCTTGGACCATCTTGCTCGGGGAGTTACAAGGAAAAATGAAGGAATCATTGCCCCGATCCACACGATTCTGGAGTTACTCGGACCCGTTTGGTTGGCGCTACAAATCCGTACGCAACCGCTACTTGTATTGCATTGGTTGGTGCTACAAATCCGTATGCAACCATTAATTATCTTGTATAGGATTGGCGTTACATTCCGTACGCAATCCTACCTGTCTTGCCTGAATCACATAGTGTTTGTGTGACCACGAACTGTTTTCTTAAACTGTATAAGTATATTACTTAAATATTTTATCACGACTCTTGTGGACTGTGTGTGAATTCATGCATCATATCTCACGCGTTTTCATACAACTGTTTCTCGCATTAATTATATATCGCCACACTTGCACACGATCACCCCATCCACTGAGATTTCTGTCTCATCCCCTCCTGTTTTCTAACCTTTAGATGAGGACTTTGTTGAAGATATTGAACCTACCACGGACTGAGCTCCTGTGCTCCGCTTGTTGGACTTATTATCTATTGTTGTTGATGTTACTGGACTTGTTTCTTGTATTTGCTGTTGGACTCTTTTATTCTCTTTTCATTCTGGTCTGTAATATAAGGGCGTAGGACCCTTGACTATTAAGTTGTTATCTTTAGTTGTTCTCGGGGATGTAATTTGGATATTTGTTGGACTGTAAGTTGTAACTCGTACTTGTTCTTTATTTCCGCTGCTATTTGACTCTGTTCCATTGGGATTTTGTTGATATTGTCTAGACCGTTTGGTTTACTTGTATTTAAGTTGTGGATCATCGTCGCGTTCCCGTCTGGGGCGTGATAATAATTGTTGTTAAAAAAATAAACAGGCAGTCACAACATTTTTTATCGAGCACATGCCCTTTTTTCATTTGTTTAGGAACAATTTTTAGGATTGTGTCAAACAAATAATTATAAAATTTGAAATAAACATAAATATTAAACGGTGAAATATGCATAAATAAGCAGTATCAAATGCTTTAATAAGCAGTATCAAACATGCACTTCAAAAATAACGTCAATAAGAGTGAATTCTACTTATCACACGTTATGCTATTATGCGAACCTATTTCCCACAACGTCTCTTGAATTTCTGCCCGGCCTTGATTGCTTTCTCTTTCTGAATCTGAAGTCGGCTCTTGACTCGACTGCCGCTTCCCTTATTTTTGGCCTGTGTTGGTGGCAACACTACAACGCCTAGATGGGATTTGTCCCCAATGAATCCTTCAATTAATGATTGCTTGTTCACTGAACTGGAATAAGTTTATTGATCCATCAGCAGTAATCAAATAATTCAATGCATACAACCTACGTATGGCGAAAAAACAATGATCAATTATCTGATAGTTTAAAATACAAAACAAATGTAATCAGTTTATTTAAGCACACATAAGCATCATTTCCGATTATAGCATACATGTTTTTTAAAGAAAAAAATAGGGGATGATATAATTGAATTTTATGCATTAGCAAGTATATTCATAATTATAAGCATATTCATAGTCACAAATAAGCAAGATTATAGACACACACACAAGCAATTTTCTGGGTAAACATAAAAAAAATGGGGATGAAGAATTGAATTTTCTGCATTCGCAAGTTTGTTCATACTAAGCATATTCATAGGCACAAACAAGCAAGATTATAGACACGAATAAGCAACTTTCTGGGTAAACGTACAAAAAACAATGGGGGTGAAGAATTGATTTTTTCCTAGATTCACAAGTATGTTCATAATTATAAGCAAATTCTTTGGCACAAATAAGCAAGATTATAGTCACGCATAAGCAACTTTCAGGGTAAACATACAAAACAAAAATGAAATGATGAATCGAATGATTATTATAGAAAAATACAAATCAAATTTTAATTGGATTCAGTAAAAAATGGACAATATAAAAACCGAAAGGTGAGAAAATTGGTTACCTTGTTGTTTATTAGTGTTGAAGCATTCTCCATAGGTGTCATCCATTTTTTTTCTTGCTTGAACTCTCAAATTGTCGACTTTGTGTACTGTGGAAGAAGATTTTCGTTTCAGACTCAGTGGAGAAGGTGATTATGGTAGGGACGATTTTTCAATAACTGATTTAGTGGATTGTGATTGCAGATTTGATGGTAACTCATCCTATTTTAATGGGATTTACTAGATTTAGCCAACACCCCTATTCTTATGTGGACCGAAATTAGTAGATTGGTGGCTTGGATCTGGTCCTATGTACTCATATAATAGGGGGGTCCTATATAATCCTCCCCCTATATATATATATATATATATATATATATATATATATATAGGAATATGATCAAATGAGACCAGATAATTAGAGTGAGACAGTGTGTGAACTAATCCTGGCCACAAATCTGTAATTTTAGATAGTTGGGATTTTTCAAATTTAATAATCATTTTCAATTTATTTTAAACCTGAAAAGAGTAGCGTTGTAATTACACAATTACATAATATTCCCCTTCCTCCATCTCCCACCTCTCCTTGTCAACTGCACCATCGGTGAAGCTAGAGCATGTGATTAGCCAGTTAGCCTTCTGACGAACACTTTTGGTTCCACCGACCCTACATCATCCTTTTCTTGATTTATTTTATTCTCTTCCAAAATCCATATCCACCGACCCTACTCAAACCAATTTGTTGCATGCTAAACCTTTATAACGTCATCACTCGTAGGTTCAATATGGATTCGACTCCTGCATAATGAGACAAGTCAAATACACTGTCGTAGATGGAGGATCGGTGAAGAAGACGATGCTGATATGGATGGATTATTGTACACTTAGATGTTTTTCGATGTATACTTAGATGTGTTTTGCTGCATAACTAGTTAGTTTTTGATGTATATATTTATGATGTTGTATACTTATATGTGTTTTGTTGTATACTTATATTTGTATTTGACAATTGTAATATGCAGTAAAATTATGTTAAACATATAGCAAAATAGTATTAAGTATACATCAAATATATGCTAAATATACAGCACAATAATGAGCGTGATTTTTTCTCTCTCTATAATTGATTTTACTTAATCCACGATGCCAACATGTTAATGAGCGTGATTCTCTCTATCTATAATTGATTCCTTAATTCACGGTTCCCACATATTTTTGTTTGACCGTTTTAATATACAGTAAAATTATGTTAAACATACAGTAAAATAGAGTTAAGTATACAACAAATCACTGATAAATGTACAACATACTGCATGACAGAGCACATGCGGGATTTTCTCTCTCCAGCGCAATTTTCTCTCTCCCCACGTGATTTTCCCTCTCCTAATAACTGATTCCATATTTGGATGTCCCCCACATGTTTGTTTTGACAATTATACCCTTATTTTGCCTTAATTAAATGTTTAATGTAATTTAAACCCCTATTTATCTTTGATATAGATAAGGGAGGGTTGAGATGAGTCTATAATATGTGGTATCATTGTATCCTCCCCCTATATATATAAATTTAAATATGTTATATTTGCATAAAAAAACTACGTCAATATTCATAGTTAAATATTTTAAAATCATCAAATCCTAATCAAGAAGTGTACTCCACTATTTTGAATATTATGATATATATCAAGATTCACACAATAATTAATTCAAAATTAAAAGTAATTGTCGTGAGCTTGTTTGGTTCACAACAAATTTTATTAATAGAAAATTTGGGTTAGGAGGAGAATTATACAAAAATATTACATATACATACATATATTAATATATATTGGTACTAAAATAATATTTTTTGGGAGGGCCTTTTGACTAAGTGTAGTTCCGCCCGGCATATATGCGATGCACGGAACATATATTAAGAAAACATAATTTTAATTCTTGAGAATGTTTGAAATTTCATAATAGTTAAAATTGTAAGTCCAAGCGGCTACGAAAATCTAGAGGGGGGTGAATAGATTATCTCCATCTTTTCGATTTTACCCTCTTTTTAGAACCGAATGCTCAAAGACAATAATAAGGTGCGGAATGTAAACAACACACGTCGATTTATAGAGGTTCAACCCACCTAGGGCCTAATCCTCTACCACCCCAGTATATCCGGGATGGATTTCAAAAAGAAAAAAAGATTTTATTAATTTACCAAAAATTAATACAACAACACCTTGAAGAGCACCACACTCTTCTTCGACACCACCTTTGAGATTACCACAATCTCACTTGAAGGTTACCACAATCTCCAACGGCACCTTGTGAAGATTACCACAATCTTCAACCTTGAAGAATACCAAATTCTTCAACACCACAACAAGAACATTACCACAATCTTCTCACACCTAACACCCAGATCACCCAAGTGTGTTCTTACCACAAGAACACTCACAAGGATATCTTGTGTAGAATGATAACCCAAAAATTCAAGATTACAACTCGATAATTGATAATACAATAGAGTGCAAGTGTAATCAAGAAAAGCCTAGACCTCAAGGATGTGAAAGTGAATAGCTAGGCAAATTACAACAAGAAATAAGACAATGTAAGAACAAGTGTATTCTTGAGTGTATCTTGTTATGTTGTAGTTTTCTCTCTTGTTGTTATGCTTCAAATCTTCCTCTATTTATAGGAGATGATTGATACTTGATAGGCTCCTCTTAGAATCTGATATCTATAAAAACAATTGCAATTAAAATCAAGATTATAGCTGTTAAAAATCAATCCCACAATTTAGGGAAAAGTTGTCTGCTGCACAACGGTTAGAATTTTGCTGTCAAACTTAGGGTGACCGGTCGCACAGAAATAGAGTTTGAAATAAACGTATCACAAATTTACACAGGGTGACCGGTCGACGTGGGGTTCGACCGTTCACCCCATGTCTCAACCGGTCCAAGCCTTTAAGAATTTGAAGACTAAAGTTTCTATTTGAGAACAAAACTTGCAGGTCACCGGTCGCACCCTGGGACCGGTCGACCTGCTCTTTTATACTCCAGGTTCATTTTTTGTGTTTCAACATACTCTTCAGGTACGGGTTGCCCTATAGGGTGACCGGTTGGCCTCAAAATAAAAATGTTGTCCAATATTTTATCGAAAATAAACTCCGAGAAATACTCCGAAAATTAGTAAAAACATATTAGACCGATCGTGAGTATTAGGACAACATTTAGAAACATTGTTTTGATGTAAAAACACATTGACACAAAAACATTAAAAGCGTTGTCCAATTTAGTCGAAAATAAACTTGAAGAAATACTAAGGAAATATTAAAAACCTTTTTAAATCATTTAGGAGTATTTGGACAACCTTTAAAAACATTGTTTTGGTGTAAAAACAAAATCATCAAAATCATGATAAAACCATTTATCAAACAATCTCCCCCTTTTTGATGATTACAAACCAAAACAATTCAACAAGACCGATTTTGAAAACAAAACAGTTTTGAGAGGCTATTTTGAAAATAAAACAAGTTTTCCGGTCAAAAATAAATATCCGTTGAGAGCGACAACATTCCGCGCAATATAGACACAAGGATGGGAGTAGAGATATTCAAACACATATAGCAAATCCTCCCCCTATCAACATGCACAACAAGAGTAATATAGAAGCAACTTCAACATAAGCTAAAATCTTAGCTTTTCGATATTGAGCTTAAGTATCGACACCTTAAAAGCTCCCCCTGTCAAAGAGACATCATTAGAACCGTATATAAGTCCATACTACAACCAATGGACCATGATTCATACATAACCATAATGCACCAAGTGGACTAAATATGATCCACAACTTATGGCTATATGAAGCCATAGCTTATAGCTTCTTTTCCGTTAGGCTTATCTTAGCTTCTTTGAGCTAAAGAGCTTATAACCTGTTTCTCCCCTTTGGAATCATCAAAAAGAATGTTAGCACGATAAATACATCATATATTCATATCAAAGTGCGCAACTAAATCGATGTATCGAGCTATTTGAACATTGAAGCTCATAAACCAAATAGGAGGGAAAAGTCGAATCATACGACTTGTAGAAGCTTACGAAAACTCATTTGATAAGAAAAACATGATCTCTATAAATATATAAGACTTTTGAAATTGAGAGAATCATGTAGGTGATGAATTTTTCATTAAAACATTTTATCGAACACTTGGCGGGCGTCAAAAATTTGAAGGAGATATATATAGCCCTTGTAAATGTAATCAAGCCAAGTTTTTCATCACCAAAAGCAATTTGATACATATCATTCATCACAATCGATAGGCTCATCACAAACATATATAAGTTTCATCAAGAAATAGACATTTAAACCAAGTTCTCAAGGGTTCAACCCAATTGAGATAAAGAAGTAGAATTCTTAACATTAAATCGGTAAAGATGAGCAATGATGATGATAATCGAGCCTAAAAACATCCAAGATATGGAATGTATGCAATAAAACACATTTGAAGTAAATTGTGTGTGAAAATATCAAAGGGGACGAAATAGAGAAGAAAAAGGCCAAAATGCCAAATTCTGGAAACAGAAAGCAATATATCAAAACTCGGAGGGCGACGGTTGGGTCAGGCGCCGGTCGGAGGCTAGGGCGACCGGTCGACCTCAGCCCCTTCAGCCCACTGCTTCTTTCTGTTTTGTAAAATTCCGAAGTTTGATCCAAAAATCCGATTTTTCGCCCCCAAGTTTTAAAAACGTGCAAAATGTAAACATAGACCTCATTCAATTATGTCATAATTAAGCTCGAAATGAGGTAAAATACTCAGCGGTTAACGATGAAAAAGTCCACGAGTTATCCTTGAGACGGAATTAAACACATCTCAAGTTTTTGTTAAAAACTCAATCCCTTTTTTAAAAAGAAAATATCGAATCTCAATATGTTTAGTTCGATTATGACGAACTATATTTTGAATACGGAAAACCGTATAATAAATATCGGACTTGTAATCCCAAAAAGTAAGAATGTTTTAAAGCTTTGGATACAACAAGTCATAAGAAGAAGTGCCTTTCAAATATTTGAAAATTTCTTTTAACGGCACTTTAATGAGATTCGTTGTGATAGTTTTTTTTAAGTCGAGCATATAGACATAAGGCATATGGAATGTCGAGTCTATAGGAATAATACATGAAAACATACCTCGAATTTATTTGTCAACCGACATGCCTTTCTCAACCTTTGTCAATCTCTTCATTGGTGGCCATAGAGGTTGAGATGATTCTTTCTTCTTCAATGCCTAACTCCTTCAAGAGTTCTTTTAAAATATAACTATCTACTTGGCATTGAATAATTTGAAGTCCAAGCAAGAAATTGAGCTCCTCCATCATGCTCATTTCAAGTACACCTTGCATCAACTTGGAAAAATATCTTGCACAAATATTCATTAGTAGTACCAAAAATATTCTCATAAATATGCACAAGTAAACAATCTTGCCCTTCTTCAAAAACAAAGAGAGTAGTATCAACTTTACCTATTGTAAAATCATTTAGCAAAAATAGCTAAGTCTATCACACCATACATGGGGTGCTTGTTTTAAACCATACAAGGCCTTTTATAAAAATCATTTGGCCTAGAAAAATTTAAAGCCCCGGAGGGTTGTTTTACATAGACTTCTTCTTGAATAAAACCATTGAGAAAATTGGATTTAACATCCATTTGGTAAAGCTTGAAATTTTCTTAAAACAAGAATGGGCAAGTAAAATGCAAATAGCTACTAAATGTGCTATGAGTGCAAATGTTACACCAAAATCAATTACCTTCTTCTTGAAAATACCTTCGAGCTACTAACCTCGCCTTAGTTCGACCAATGTTGCCTTGGTCAACGAGTTTGTTCAGGAATACCCTTTTTTTGTCTTCTTCATCACTATCATCATAGGGCATCCAATTGATCTAAGGTGTTCATAATAGAACATTTACATCCAAATATTTTGAGGTAACTAATATTTGGAGTACTTCATTTCTCATCTACACAACTTAACAAACTCATTAACGGCATCGCAAAAAAAAAAAAAGATAGCCCAAGTGTAAAAACATGCCTCAATCATCAATCACAAAATATCTTGCAAAAGAGCATAGTAGAAATAGACACTATATATATATAGACCATGAAGCAAGAAACACATACTATGCATTTAGAAGATCATTAAGAGTCTAATAAATCATGCAAGTTAAAAAAAGCTTAAGAAAGCTACAAAAGGTCTCTTTTGAAATTTGAAAATCCGATAGCATATAGTTGAGACCTCATTTAAAAGAAGTATTTGAACAAGAGTTGACAAAGTAAATATGTGCAATCAAATATCGAATAGTGCCTTTCAAAAAATTTAAAAATCCTCTTAATGGCACTTGTATGAAATACTATGAAAAAACAAGCACATAGGCACATGGCAATACATATATCGAGTCTATAAGAGTAAGAATAACACAAGTAAACGTACCTCGATAATTTATATCTTTCTTGATAGGTAATGACGTAAATGGCCATTTGTGAATATACATGAGTCCTACACAACACTTTAAACAAATTTTGCACAAGATATAATAGCACAAGTGTAGGCCAAGTAATAAGAGATATCACAATAAAAATACTAATGCTATAGAAATTCATAAGAGTTTAAAAACAACATGTAAGGTCTCATTTTCAAAGGATTTTAAAAACACAAATATTTATTGAGGACCTTATAAATTTTAAAACTCATTTTGCAAATTAAACACAAATAAGAACATGCAAAAATAAAATGCATATTTAAATAGGGAGATACGGGTTACCAATTACGCCATTTCCATGGGTTGTGTCGTTCCCATTGTTGATGATATCTTCCCTTTGAGAAGTCACTTTGTTGATGATGGCTTCTTTGATTGCTCCCTTTCCAAGATTTGTTACCTTCCCATTGTTGATAGTCTCTTCTTCTTTGAAAGTCATCTTGATGATGTCTTTGCCATTTCCAAGGATTATGTTCTTCCCATTTTTGATTATATCCTCTTCTTGGAAATTAGCTTTGTTGAAAATGTTTTCTCCTTTGATCAAATGAATTGGTCATTTGATGTCTTCTTGGCGGTATGAATTTTCTCCGATTATTATTTCGCCGGGTACCTATCAAGAAATTATTTTGTGGTACCCTCAAGTGTTTGGGTCCTTTGGGATTAGTCTTGAGACTTTTAGGTCTCCAACAATAATTAGAGCTATTTCTAGCTCGACAAGTTTTTTCCGTATGACCCTTTTTACCGCAATAAAAGCAAGTAATAATTCTAGGAGCATAATGACCAATATGCATAGGGACTTGATTCTTTTTCATATGATTAACAACATTAGGCTTATGATCAAGTCTTTTATCACAATTATGAATATCAACAATATTAGGCATTTTATTGGTACTCAAGTTGGATTTTAATAAATCCTTTTTCATGCAATCAATATTCTCAACATGAGTACTATTTTCTTTCTCAAGGTTTCTAACCTTATCAAGAGTGGTGGTGTGAGCACATGAAAGTGATTCATAGGAAGTAAATAAACTATCCTTATCATTTTTCAAAACATTGAATTCCTTTTTCAAATTTTTGTATTTAACAAGCAAGCTTTGGAATTCATCTTGAAGATCATCAAAATCATTTTGCAAATCACTATAATTATTTTGAATAAAAATATCATAAGAAGTAGAGGGTTTAAGACATACCTCGTTTTCTTCTTCCATGCCCATAAGACAATATTCAACTTCTTCATAGTTGGAAGTTGTAAGAGGCTTGTTCCTTAGTTTTGACATTGTATCCCTTTGAGAAGTAGATGCTTTTGTTTGTCTCCTTTTATTTGCAAATACTCCATAGATGGCTTCTAATTTTTGCCATACTTCATGTGCCGATCAAATTCCTACAATATGTTCATATTCCAAATTAGTAAATGAACAATACAAAATATTGAGAGCTTTACCGTTTAAGGAGATGATTTTCTTCTCTTCATCATTGAGCTCTTTGAATCCTTTGGAGGTGTGTGGTGTGTTTATCATCAGAATGGATTCTCCATTTATGATGATGTTCCATAAATCGAACCTGCAACCTTGTAGATAACATTCCATTCTTTCTTTCCAAAATATAAAATTTTTGGAACAAATAGAGGTGGTTTTGGTGGTGGAGGTGCCGGTAAGATGAGCTTCGTTCGAGCCGACGATCGTTTTTCTCTTCACTCGCGATGTGAAACGAGCTTGCCAAAGAGTTTGGCTCGATACCACTTGTAAGTCCAAGCGGCTACGATAATCTAGAGGGGGGGTGAATAGATTATCTCCATCGTTTCGATTTTACCCTCTTTTTAGAACCGAATGCTCAAAGACAATAATAAGGTGCGGAATGTAAACAACACACGTCGATTTATAGAGGTTCAACCCACCTAGGGCCCTAATCCTCTACCACCCCAGTATATCCGGGATGGATTTCAAAAAGAAAAAAAGATTTTATTAATTTACCAAAAATTAATACAACACCAACTTACAACAACACCTTGAAGAGCACCACACTCTTCTTCAACACCACCTTTGAGATTACCACAATCTCACTTTAAGATTACCACAATCTCCAACGGCACCTTGTGAATATTACCACAATCTTCAACCTTGAAGAATACCAAATTCTTCAACACCTCAACAAGAACATTACCACAATCTTCTCACACCTAACACCTAGATCACCCAAGTGTGTTCTTACCACAAGAACACTCACAAGGATATCTTGTGTAGAATGATAACCCAAAAATTCAAGATTACAACTCGATAATTGATAATACAGTAGAGTGCAAGTGTAATCAAGAAAAGCCTAGACCTCAAGGATCTGAAAGTGAATAGCTAGGCAAATTACAACAAGAAATAAGACAATGTAAGAACAAGTGTATTCGTGAGTGTATCTTGTTATGTTGTAGTTTTCTCTCTTGTTGTTATGCTTCAAATCTTCCTCTATTTATAGGAGATGATTGATACTTGATAGGCTCCTTTTGGAATCTGATATCTATAAAAAAATTGCAATTAAAATCAAGATTATAGCTGTTAGAAATCAATCCCACAATTTAGGGAAAAACTGTCTGCTGCACAACGGTTAGAATTTTGCTGTGAAACTTAGGGCGACCGGTCGCACAGAAATAGAGTTTGAAATAAACGTATCACTAATTTACACAGGGCAACTGGTCGACGTGGGGTTCGACCGGTCACCCCATGTCTCAACCGGTCCAAGCCTTTAAGAATTTGAAGACTAAAGTTTCTGTTTGAGAACAAAACTTGCAGGTCACCAGTCTCACCCTGGGACCGGTCGACCTGCTCTTTTATACTCCAGGTTCATTTTTTGTGTTTCAACATACTCTTCAGGTACGGGTTGCCCTATAGGGCGACCGGTTGGCCTCAAAATAAAAATGTTGTCCAATATTTTATCGAAAATAAACTCCGAGAAATACTCCGAAAAATAGTAAAAACATATTAGACCGATCGGGAGTATTAGGACAACATTTAGAAACATTGTTTTGATGTAAAAACACATTGACACAAAAACATTAAAAGCATTTTCCAATTTAGTCGAAAATAAACTTGAATAAATACTCCGGGAAATATTAAAAACCTTTTTAAATCATTTAAGAGTATCTGGATAACCTTTAAAAATATTGTTTTGGTGTAAAAACAAAATCATCAAAATCATGATAAAACCATTTATCAAACAAAAATGTAAATAAAAGTAAATATGAAGTAAAGAATATAATAAAAAATCACAAGTACATGCTAAAAAAATTATTAAATTAAAAGGAAATTTAATAATAAATCTATACATGAAGAAAAAAGTACTAATAAATTTTGATTTTTTTTAAATACAACAATGGTGGTTGACACTATAAGATTACTATCACATTCACTATTACAAATCAAAATTCTAAAATTCTTTGGATTAGTAACAATCCAAAGGTACCTTAAAATGAAGGGAAGATTGACAAAATAAATTATTTGGTATCCTAATAAAATATTGTTAATCATTACATCAATTTTTTCAACATCCACAAAATTATTGTATTTATACTTTTTGAAAAAATTTATTTCAAATGTAAAATTATTACATATATAGATTAAGTTTTCAAAACCCATCAAATAACATCAAGGAGAATTAAATTACGATGACATTTATTATGCTATATGTTGAAATCCTCCGATTATCCATTTGCATTATAATCTAATCTTTCATGTTTTAAAGATATTTGTAAAAACAAGAAAAATATCAATTTTTATTTAAAGAAATAATTTTTTTATCAAAAATTAAAATTGGAACCTGATTTTATATAAATCGGACAACTATTCCGCTTTCTCCTAAAATGTATTGGAATTTAAGTCGGTTTTACTATTAATTGTGTTATGTATGTATATATGTAATTTTAAATAAAAAATTATTATCTTCTTACACACACACACATATATATATATATATAATGCTATGTAGGTATATCTCTAATATATAATTGAGATATTTTCTTTAATTAAAGAAATATTTTAATTGAATTTAATCAACTTAAACATAATTATTTATTATTATGAAGAAATGAGTTAAACCTATATAACAGCTATACATTAATACAAATAGCTGAAACACCTGAATATAAAAATTGATGTCAAATAGTCCAAATGCATAATTCTTAAAACCCATTACAAATTCAAATTTTGAGTGAATATATATTATATTTTTAAATAGCATGTTTATGCTTATTTTATAGGTCAGATAAGGATAAAAATGGAAAAGTTATTAAAATCTTAGAAATATAAGAAAAAAGATAATTAATTATTAATGCAGTCCACACATAACCTTTATATATAACAATAAGTTACTGTATTTAGTAACACATTTTATGCAAAACAAATCTGTTATTTCTAAAGACATAGACTGATTGCAAACTTTTCCATTGATTTCTAGTTCTCTCCAACAATAACTTCATACTACAATATTAACTATTACTTAAATCATTGAAAAACTAATAGTCAAATGATTTTCCTAAAATATAAGTAAAGCACTTCTGTATTCTTATGAAGTGAACATTTATAAGAGAAATTATTTGGTATCTAAAAAAATTATTAATCATTACATTAATTTTTCAACATCAATCAAATTATTTGGTATCGATTTGTTCGGCGGGTTTGAAATAATTTCAACTTTTTATTTTAAATATATATTTAAAATGATGCAACAACCTTATGTTCAAATTGACTCAATTTCGACCTCATACGAGTGCATGTGCCCTCTCTCCTATTATAACTCCTCCTATTATAACTTATATTATAACTTAAATTCAAGAGTTGGTCTCTCATAGGATCCTAATCTGTAAGACGGATCCTACAGTCCGCCTGCCCGAATTGGGTACCGGATCCACTGGTATTTAAAAAAAAAAAAGGAAAATGGACCCAACCCTCGCCACATAGCTCTTCGTAAGCCCAACAGAGACCCAACCCAAAAGATACCGACTCAGGCCTCCCCCCAGCTCAAAATCGTGCCTCTCCCAGCTCCAAATCACGCATCTCTCCCAGCTCCAAATCGCAAAGCTCCGACTTTCTCTGCAGTTTCCAAAACTTTCTTTGCTCGAACTACTAGTTTCCACAACAACTTTATTCGTCCATTACCTACATTACATAAACCCTAGAATAGATACAACTTTATCTATAAGAAGTGAACTACATTGCAATTTTCGATTCTATATAGATACAAAAGTTGTACAAAAATATTACTTATAATTATATTCAACAATAAATATTGGTTACACAGACGATTTCTGCAATGGAGAATGAAGATGGAAACGATTTACTCATCAAGGAAGGTAATGTACTAAGTTTTGTTTCATTAATCATACATTTTACTGTAAAGGTCATACTAATCAGTCAAAACATGGTACTTTTGAAGTTAAATATGATACTTTTATAAATGTAAAGGATACTAGAATATTTGAAATCTGTAAAGTAAAAAACGACACTTGTTGGTAAAAATAGTGACACTCTATAGCAATAAATATGTTACTTTTAAGATGAACATTGACAGTTTAATATTTACATATTCAAAAAAAAATCACCTTCATGCTTTTTATAGTATTTATTGATATTATATTTTATTCATTTGTACTTATAGGTGAAAACTTGGATTCAATAGTTGTTGTTTTTAGTGATGAAGAAGATATAGAAATCATTGAAGGAAAAAATTTGGATGCAGTGGATACTACTGAACAAAGCACATAACCACTGGAAAAAGGTATTACATTTTAATGACAAAGTATTACGTTTTACTCAAAAAATATCCTTTCCGTTTTTATATGTCCTGTGTTTCATTTAAATTTTTGCAGAACACATCTATGACATTGTGGATATATCTGGTTCTCTGGTTGGGATTAAAAGGAAGACAATTGATGAAATGCATAAATTGTATCGTGATCATAGTCGTTCTCTAGGATTTAGTGTTTGTAAAGCAACAACTAGAACACAAGCTAATGGAGTTCTGCTAGAGAAATAATTCATATACTCTTCTGAAGGATTTAAGAGATCGGGACCAACAATGAAAAAAAGAAAAAATTTCCTGTTACCCATACATGATGTAATGCTTCGTTGAGGGTGAAATTAAATCAAGAAGATCTTTATGAGGTTCTGAATCATGTTATAGAACATATCATGCATTTACTAGAAAAGAGTGGAGTCACCTTCATCACTCTGAAAGAAAAATTACAAGTGAAAAGGGCAAAGTCATAGAAGATATGATTTCTTCCGGAATGAGACCAACTGATTCTTATCGGTATATGGCACATGAAACAGGAGCGGATCATAGTGTTGAACACACTATCAAAGTTCATTTGAATTTTGTAAATTGTTTGAAACTGAAAGAAATATAAGGTGGGGATGCACAAACATTAGTTCAAATGTCGTATGAACAACAATCTAAGGAGGAAGACTTTTATTTTAGAGTTAAATTAGATGATACCGCCAAATTAAGCAACCTTTTTTGGAGAGACTCAATGATGAGAGAAGATTATGAAATATTTGGAGATGTTATAATACTTAACACAAGATATCGCACGCATAGATACAATTTGATTTGTTCTCCATTTGTTGGCATTATCATTCATTCGAGAAATGTGATGTTTGGTTGTGCATTTTTATCAAACGAAAAAGCCGAATCATTTGAGTTTCTTTTTAAGGTTTTTAAGAAATCTATGGGAGGAAAATGTCCTATCACTATATTCACTGATCAAGACAAAGCAATTTCTAATGCAATAGAAAAGGTATGACTTTAACTCAATACACAGATACATTTATGCATAAAAGTGTTACTTTAACTCTATCATGTGTATTTTTTCATTATTATACTGTTGTCTTCCTAATACATGGTTGCATCAAAGAACATGATACTTTAACTCAAAACACAGATACTTTTATGCATAAAACTGTTACGTTAACTGTGATGTATATTTCTCTTCTTACACCCTTCTTCCTAATCTATCACTCTATCAAAAACATGATACTTTAACTAAAAAAACAAATACTTTTATACAAAAAAATATTACTTTAACTCTGTCATGATTTTTTGTTCTCCTTAAACATCTGTCTTCCTAATTTGTGATTGTATCAAACAATATGATACTTTCATTCCTAAAACTGATGCTTTTACGCATAAAATATTACTTTAACTCTGTCAGGATTTTCATGTAGGTTTTCTCTGGAACAAAACATAGGCTATGCCAATGGCACCTTTACCAAAATGCTGTGAGCATGTTTGGACAGTTGAAAAGGAACTATTCCTTTAAGAATGTATTTAGGAAATGCTTGTCAGGGTGTAAGGATGAAACTGAGTTTGGAAATTGTTGGAGTAACATGATTTGCACATATAGATTGGAGGATCAAACATGGTTCATATGATTGTATGAACTAAAGGACAAATGATGCACAACCCTAAGTAAGGAATTCTTTTCTGCTGGAATACGTTCTTCACAAAGGGGTGAAAGTACTAATAATGCCATGGGATTCAATGCAAAGAAGACCCCAAGCTTGACTGATGTTTTTTGGTATTTGCAAAGAACTAGTGAAGAATTTCAGAATGAAAGAGCAAAATGATGAATTCGAGTCATCAAGATCAATTCCAACAACTATCATACCATTGATTGGGACGTCAAAACACGCTTCTAAGGTATACACGTTGACATTGTTCAAAGACTTTGAGGCAGAGTTTATTGCATCAATTTATACTACTTGTACTTTAGTTCATGATGATGTATTTAATATTTATAACATTTTTCTTCTCATCTTGTGGCTGGAGATATAAATCGTGTCATGTTTTATCCTTTACGAATCATGATAATTTGCAAGAAATTTGAAGAGTGTGGTATCTTGTGTTACCCTTCACTACGGGTCCTTCATCTTCATTCTCATGTGGAGATACCGGAAATATATATTCTAAAAAGATGGACAAGAATAGCAAAATCTATGGTATGGGATAACTTAATAACATAAATGAAAAGCACAAGCTTTGTGGATCGCATTCTTTGGCATTATGAAGTGGCATGAAGATGTTACGATCTTGTGTTGAAATGCCAAGCGGATGAAGAAGTAAGAATGACAATTAAGAAGGATATAATAGAGATTTTTCTTTATTCCTTGAAGAATGCACATAATTTTTCGACTATGATTATTCATTCGATGTTTCAAGTACATCTAATAAGTTACAAGATCATAACTCGATTCATTACAAGGAAAATAGAAAAAGGATAAAGAGTAGTTCGGAAAAGATCACAAATAAAAGCTGCGATGTGTCTTTCTTGTTCTCAAGCCAAGGAGTTTGGTTCCAAGACTCGAATGATCAGTTATTTTAGATAATTTTTAAAGCTTACATATTGTAATTTTGATACTTTTGAAGTGATTAGAGATACTTTTCATTCTAAAGATGATACTTTTAACATGAAATATTATGGTTTCATATTTTAGATATCCCATTGAAGAAATATGTTACTTTTTACACAAATAGTGATACTTTTTAGATTATACATGATACTTTTTGGATTATCCTGTATTTTCAAATGCCTGTTACAAATGAAAGAAGAAAAAGGATAAAGGGAATTGAAAAAGAACAAGAAGAAGACTGTCAATGTATCTGACTGTTCTCAAGCAAGGAAGTTTGTTTACAAGACTCCAAATGCTAGATTATAATGATAATTTTTTATAGCTCTATTCTAATGATGATACTTTTGAAGTAATTATTAACACTTTTCATTCGAAAAATGATACTTTTAACATATTATGGTTTAACATTTTATACATCCAAGTGCAGAATTATGTTGTTTTTACACAAATACTGATACTTTTGACATTATACATGATGCTTTTAGGGTACATCTGCCATGTTGATCTGCAAACACAAATTCCTATTGACTTTTGGATTGTCAAAATAGAACAAGAGTGTCAAAATAAAACAAGATATAAGGCCAAACATTTACAAAAAAGCACCCTAGAATTTTGTGGGACAAAACATATAGTATCAACATTTGTGATTCTATAATTCTACTGCTTCCTTTTTTATGTTTCCTGGGATGTTTCTTGGTAGGATACTTGATGGGTTCCTTGAAGTCATTGATAAATTTAAGCAGTTCATTCTCCATTCCCACCTTCATTTCATTCAAATCGATAAAGATAATTCTCACGCAAAGATACTGACTCTTAAATTGTGTCTTTCCACCAGCTTCAACAAAAAAAAAAAAAAGAATATCAAAACATATACAATAATTATAAACTACAAATTATTTGTTTAAACATTGTTCATACCTTGGATAAATCCGGAGATGAGTAAACATTACCAACAAAGTTTTCCATATGATGCATTACGAAAACACCACAATTAATATTCCTGTCTTATTTTTGCCACGGAAAAGGAATATTTTCCCAGGCGAACGACGCAACTTCTTGAGCTTTAGGGTGAATTTTCTCTTCTAAGAAGAAAACCATTTGGTTTTGCTATGAGAAAATAAAGTATATTAGAACAATTCACTTGGTATAAAATTCATAAATAATAACAGTATGATACTTTACCACCAAAGCCACAAGTCCAAAATACTCATCAACACCAACTGCACAATGGACTAAATTGTCAAGGTATTGAACTTTCTTCTCAACAAAGTTGATTACAGCCACAACAAAATGACCTTGATAACAATATGGAACAAATATCTACGTATTCGAAGCACAAAAACTTCATTACAATTTGTAATACTTTTCCCAAAAAAAGATATACTTTTCATGAATAAAGAGATACTTTTCAAGCAAAAGAGATAGTTTTCAAATAAAATACTAAGTTTCTTACCCGATCCACTATATTCAAATTTGGTTTGTTCATCATTCTCATGCACACCCTCCAATAGTCTATCACTTCTTTTGCACAATCTTTTCCTTTGAAATGATCAATAAGATATAATTGTTGCACAAATAATAAAAAATAAAAAAGGTGACACATAAAAACCAATCAAATCAAAAATAAATACTACTTACAGAGTGCTGAGTATTGAAATAAAAATATTTTGGATCGTTCGCCCCAACTGCTGCTTTGTTTAACATGACGGTCCATACAACAATCACATTCACAAAAATCATGCTTGAATCATTCAACGAGTCAATTCCATTGACAAATGGAATTAAAAAAATCACCAGCGTGTGCAAACATTTGAGCTGAAAAAATAAAAAAAAAATATTATGAACATAACATTTCTCATCAAAGAAAATATCCAATAAATCTCATTGTTACTTACTCTTTTCGAGGACTATGCACAAAAAAATAGAATCAACAATGTATTTCTCTTTCGGGGTCATTAATTCAAGCCAAATACCTATTATTCTTCTTCATGAATTTAGAACGAAAAGGACTCGTTTCTTTGATAGGCCAATAATCACTTGTTTGTTAGAACACATTAGATAAACAATTTGTCCAATGAAAAAGATACTTATTCAAAGAAAACATATACTTATTTGAAAAAATAGATACTTTTCTCTAAGAAAACATATACTTATTCAAACAAACATGATACTTTTAAGTATTTAACTAATACTCTATGTATATTACCTGAACTGCCTACAACTTAGGCTGCATGCTGGATATGAGATTGAATTAATTCATCGATTTGGCTTTCATTCAGTCCTTGGACTACATCATCATCAATATTCGCTTCATTGGTTGGTTCTTCGTCAACAACGGTTGACTTTGCCTCAGGGGTTAAAAGATCAAACCTAGGCATGGGGTCATTATACATGGAGGGTCATTACGTTCTTTCATCTTCTGAAACAACCTCATTGAAGTACTCGTGAAGTTTTGAACTTAAGAAGAATTCATCATCAAGTGTCGAAGAAGTATTTTCCTGTTCATGCTCCATTTCTGATCGCAGTCTCTCCATATGGACATGACTTATAACTTCCATGTCCATTTTCGACAACACCTTTTATTCAAAAAATGATACTTTTCAGGATTATAGTGTTACTTTAAGATGACAATAAATGTTACAATTAACTTACATTTTTCGCAATTTTCTCAATCTCATCATCAATTGGCTGCCTTTGTGGTAATTCAAACTTGATGATTCTTGAAGATTTATCAATTTTCTCAAATTTTTCCTTCTTAGAATGTTCCTTCTCAGAATTTTCGTTCTCACCGTACCTCCATCAGTTGAGCTACGGATTTTCTCTTCATCGACCAGCTTGGTTTTCCTAGAAATAGGATAAATGTCTTCCAACCACTCCCCCTGGCCAAGCTCTCCAGCACGCCTCTCTTGTTTAACATGATTTCTTATGCGCTCAGTCGTCCAGGGCTGAATCAGAGGCAGATCAAATAGTTCAGCATTCCCTTGCCATTTCAGTCGATGCAAATATATAATCTCCAATGCCAATATTCAAACCGCTTATATGGGTGGTTGACTTCTTAGTAAAACTATCAGCTACTCTGCAAAGCCTTTCCAAAATAAGTGAACATCAGTCAAAATGTGGAATGACATCCACATCCACCAACGACTTGAAGCACGAAACATCAACAGTCCAATTTGCACTTGGGTCAATAAAGTTGATAAGCTATACAAAACAACCAGTCCTTTAAAATAATCTCATCTTTCTTTAAAATCATTCATCAACTTGTTTTTTAAAGTCCCAACACTAGAACTCCCATCAATCCCAACTTTCTTCTTAAACTCAACAATCAAATCAAACTATTATTCCGTTTAAAAACTAACACATCACGATCATTCCTTGGTAGCATAAAAATATCACAATATCATCAGCGGTAATAACAAACCTCTTCCTGTCGTCAATAATGAGCAAACGACTCGTCCCATTAAATCTTTGCACCAACCACAAAAGCATCTGAGCAGGTACATGTTTAACTTTCAGCTTCAATAACCCACCAAAACCAATACTCTTGACATCCTCTTTTTGTCTATCATTCAAAGAGTTCACTTTATCATATAAACCATGAGGCCTACATTGCATAAAAAACGTGCTGTAAAAAAATAATATATAATTAATACAATAGCATATGAAAAATAATAATTTGAAAGCAATTTGTAATACTTTTAAGCATCATATATGATACTGTTAAGATAAAAAAATGATACTAAAGAAATTTCTGATACTTTTAAGCATCAATTTTAGATGCAATTAGTGTACAAAATAGAGCATATAATAGTGATACTTTTAAATCAATTTTAGATACTTCTCTTTAATAAAAATGATACTTCTAACATATAGGCACTGATTCATATTACGTGATTAAAATCAACATTTATTTGACATACATTGATAATTTTCAGACAAATAATGATACTTTGAAGACAAAAACTAGTACTTTTAAGTATACTAACCTCTTCTTATCATCTTCCAAATAGCTTTCTTTTCTTACGAGGATCTTTACCAATTTTCTCTGCCAATTCTTATTCCTCACCAACATTCTCACTGATTTCCTTCATTGAAGATTTTTATTTTTCAGCAACTTTACTCAGTCTTGTGTCATGTATATCACTAACATCCTTATCCGGGCTTACTTATTTTTCATCAACTTTTCCCTTCATCGAGGTTTCAACACTGGCTTCCTTCATTGAGGTTTCAACAAGGGCTTTCTTCGTCGAGGTTTCAGCAGGGGCTTCCTTCGTCGAGGTTTCAACAGGGGCATCCTTCATCGAGGTTTCAGAGCTTAGGAGCTTATACTTGGACTATCCTTTTTTATATCAACTTCTTTTGAGTCCTCGCTATCCCTTCCCTTCCTCCCATCTCTATCTCTCATCTATATCAATATCTTTTGTCGTGTCATCTTCCACTCTGAAAATACAAAAAATTGTAAAAACACAGGTCAAAAACATTTAAATCGAAGACATAAGAACTAGAAACAACGCCAAGCTCACATAACAAATGCTCAAGACATTACACTATACCATATAACAATGCAATGACAATTATATAATGCTAAATTGCAAATTCTACAAAAATCTGAACAAAATAAAATACAACCATGAGACCTGCAATATATTAAAAGTAAAATATAACATAAAAATGATACATTAAAAGCAATTGCTAATACTATTAAGCATCAAATGTGATACTTCCAAGATGCATATTCATATATCTTTAGGATATTGAAAATGCATAGAAACATGCATACAATAGTCAAATTCACCAAATAAAGAAAATCACAAGAACAAAACAACTCTAGAATCACATACAATGTCAGTAGGGCAAAAACACAATGTAAAAATCACAAGACTAAAAATAAATCTAACAAAAATGAAAGATAATAAAAATTTCAATATAAATCTACACATTATTCACCATCAGTATACAACGAAAATAAAACAAATAATTAAATAAATAAAAATCCCCAATTTAATTTTTTCGAAAAACTGCAGAAAATTTACAGAAATTATAAAATTAAGTATCTGCAAACGTCAAAGAGTGAAAGCAATGGCCAAGACCTAAATACACCGGTGGGAATACACCACGATGGATTGTAGTAGACCAACAATTGAAAAAGGAAAAAAAACCTAAAATCGAAGACGAGTGCATTTATAAACGAGAGAAAAGCAACAAACTCGGAACAAAAATAGAGAAAATCATGAGGTTGTTGCCGGAGTTTATCTCGAAGAATCAAAATACAGAAGAAAATTGAAAATCGAAGAAGAGATGAACTGAGCGCGAAAAGAAAGGAGAAAGAAAGAAAGAAAAGAAAAGAAACGGAAAGAAAAGCGCAAAGAAAAATAATAAAATAAGAAAAAAATAATAAAATAAAACAGGCGGGCGCGGGTTGGGTGCGGGTCGGTTAGGATCCGTCTTACGGGTTTAGATCCATAAGACGGTGCTACACGAGTTTTTGCCTTCAATTTTAATAAGACCACACAAAAAATCTACCAAGATTCTCAGTGATATTTATTATATCAAGATTTTGTCTATATATAATATAATACACCTTACATAGATTACATATTTTACCATAAAATTATACTACTATAGATATGATGTAGTTTGACGGGAAAATATTTTTAAAAATATGTTTGTTACTATACATATGTATATACTAGATAAGACCCCGTGCAATGCACGAGCTATATATCTGTGATGTCTCTCTTTTGTACTTTAACATGTGCATTTTCTTAATAGTTTTATTAATTATATCTAACTGCATTTGCAAAAAATTTAAAAATAACATCAAACAATAGACGGAAATTACTTATTGTTTTTTAAACACCATTAAAAATATTTTTTTGAGTAAATATATATTATGTTTTTATTTTTATATTTATTTTATATATTTTATATGAAATATGCTAAAGATTAAAAAAACAACCAGTTTGGTATATTATACGTCAAAAATAAATAAAAAATGAAAATTTTATTAGATTTTAAAAAAGAAAAAAAAAGGCAAATATAATAATTAATATAGTACGCACTCAAATTTGGAAAACTAATTTTTATATAATGCTTTGTTATCATATATAGATTTTTCAAAATTAATTAATCAGTTATCAAAATTGACATTATATATTTCGATTATATTTTACTATTTTTGGGAGGGTGGTTTAGTAGGAAAAATTTAGACTACTATTTTTAAGTGACTCTCTTATATATATATATATATATAGAGAGAGAGAGAGAGAGAGAGAGAGAGAGAGAGTGAGTGTGTGTGTGTCTAAATTTATATATATATATATATATATATAGAGAGAGAGAGAGAGAGAGAGAGAGAGAGAGAGAGAGAGATTCTATAACCAGTATACATTCTTTTAATCTTTTATGTTTTCCTCAAAAAATGTCCAATATTAGAGAAGCATGCTTCATTTCCAGTAAATAGTAAATGTTGAAGATACACTACTTATAAACATGGCCGTGTGAGGTTTTAGAAGGGGCCTAAAAATGACAATGTATTATTATAAAAGATTTAGAGAAACTTATTTATCTTTCTTGCCTTTTCGGATGCATAATAATTTATTAAGTTTTATATTCAAGATGCTATAACATTCTATTTTCAATAGATAATATATTTAGGCCAGTTGATCTATCCTGTGATATAGTTGATCTTAAATAAGATTTTAATAATTTTAATTTTAAAAAACTTCCTTCAACATAAGCAACTGTCATTCTGTCACATGCATGGTTAATAATATCCTATAAACAATACTATTCCAGGATGGTGTTTCATCTCTTATTCCACCGCACAGATGATTGACACGTGTATAAAAGTTACCATATTGATTTTAGAGCATAAATTAAGGCTAAATTGTGGGGTTTTAATAGTAATTTTTGTACACGTGTCAATCATCTGTGCGGTGTAATAAGAGATGAAACACCATCATGGAATAGAAGATCCCATCTGGACATCTCACAAACAAAAGAGATGAACAAGAAAGAGAAAAATAAGCAATCACATGACCTATGAATTTGATGTGCCACATATATGAAAAAAGTTCAAATCCGAAAGACCATCAAATATGAAACCAATATCCGTTGCTTTAGTGCCTTCATAGATGAGATCCTCTCCGGGACAAGTGACTGCTTGTACTGCTAAGAGCAAAAACATAGCAACTGAGAGATGCTCTAGCTTCGATCATCCAACCCATAGTAAATTGCTTCAAGCCGGGGCGGATCTAGGGCGGGGCCTCCCGGCCCCCCGCCCCTCCCAAAATATTTTTTTCATTTTTTCTAAGGTAAAAAAAAAAAAAAAAAAAAATAAATATATATATATATTTTTAATGGGAAACAAATATTTGGGCTAGGTTTTTTTTTTTTTTTTGGGCTAGGGGGGTAATAGAGCCGGCTACGCCTACGCCTTACTTCAAGCTCTCCAAAGACAACTGAAGTTGGCTTATTTATGGTTTTTCCAAATGCTAACACCAGTTTGCCTTCATGATTACGGACAACTCCATCTCTAGCAGAACGATTAAGGGGTTCACATCAAGATGCAGGTGGTGTTGGGGGAACGGGGGAGAGGAAGACCATTGCATATGAGACTCTTAACCATGGCCGTTCCTATCATTTTTTTGGCCTTAGTTTTTAAAAATTGGAACCCCTTTTTTTTACAAACTAAAAGACAACATAAAACAATAAAAGAATGAATAATGTACAATATATAGAATAATGCAAAAACTTATATGAGACCGTCTCACGGGTCTAAATCCGTGAGACGGGGCCCATATCCAAACAAATCCAACTGTCTCTTTTATTATCTCTCTTCCTTTCAGGTTCCCCCATTTCTCGAAAATACAGACACATGCATACACCTTCTATATCTAGATATTCTCTCTCTAGGGTATTATCTTTCATCCTTTAACATCATTGGACAATATCACTGGTAGAATAAATTCAATCGAGACCTTAGTCAGTTTTGCTATTCTCATCCAACTTTACCACTGTGCCTCAAATTGGTGTTTCTCTCAAATTCTCCCTTCTTCTTTTTTTTTCTTCCTAAAAATAGTTACTGATAGTTGTCAATGCTTTGATATTTCAAGGTGATGATCTGTATAATTATTGCAAAATGATAAAACAGTAGTAAAAGCAAGCAGTAAGGTATAATATTTTTTTGAAGATAGAGTTATGTGTCTAGTATACATAAATTCAGTGGAAATTATTGTTTAATGGATTCATTAAGTTACTTAATTAGAACATCATGAATTGTGGTATACTACATGAATAATAAGCACGAAAGTTCCTTTTCAACAAGTAAAGAATTAAAACATGATAAAATCTTGTATTAGCCTAAGTAAATCTTGTCACAATTGAATTTCCATCACTACATAATTTATGTGGTGAATAACTATTATTTTTTATTAAAAAATTATCACTTTAGTCTAAAAAGTATACATTTTCAAAGGAACAAAACTGATCATTTACTTGTAAGTTATATACAACGTTGTTCAAAAGTATTACTTTTTATTAAAAAAAAGTATCACTTTTACTTTTAAAAGTATATGTTTTCATATTAACAAAATTACATTAGCAATTCCCTTAACATAGTATCACTTGAGGCTCGAAAAGTACCACTTTTAATTAAAAAAGTATCATTTTTATTCTGAAAAATATATATTTCAAAGTAACAAAAATTACATTAGTAGTTCCCCTTGACATAGTATCACTTTAGACTCAAAAAATATAACTTTTACTAAAAAAAAGTATCACTTTTACTTTGAAAAATATACATTATAAAAGTAATAAAAATGATTATTTTCTTGTAAAGTTATGTACAACATTGTTCAAAAGTATTACTTTTTATTAAAAAAGTATCACTTTTACTTTAAAAAAGTATATGTTTTCAAATTAACAAAATTACATTAGCAATTCCCTTAACATAGTATCACTTGAGGCTCGAAAAGTACCACTTTTTATTAAAAAAGTATCATTTTTATTCTGAAAAATATATATTTTTGAAAATAATAAAACTGATTATTTACTTGTAAATGCAATCTTATTTAAAAGTATCACATTTTATTAGAAAAAGTATAAATTTTACTCTGAAAGTATATGTTTTCAAAATAATAAACTTATAATAGTAATTTCCTTGAAAAGTAATAATTTTTCTATTAAAAGTATCATTATTTTCCTAAAAAGTATTATATTATAATTATTGATCAAATTATGTTCTTCTTCTTTGTATTTCTTCTGTGTTTACTAATGCCATGGATTAACACCAAGCCCTTTGAAGTGCAAATAAGGATCGTCAACAGTTATTCAAAGTTTTTGGAATCCCTGAAATTGGTTTCCCACGTTTTCTACAACCGTGTTACGGCTCTCTGGATTCCAATTTTTCCGCCATTAATGTGAAGCTCGAGCTCTACCGAGCTCAATTATTTCAGCAAATTAACACATTTATATATTGTTTCGTTTTCTCAATACACCTCTCCGAGTTGATTGAGTTAATCTAGGAGCTTAAAGACTCCAATTCCTCACGGCACAACCTCATATTGTTCCTGATTCAATGAGTTAAATCGCATGAAATTTCTCGGCTCACCACTTCAATCGAGCCGGAGCAACATGCCAAGATTGACCGCAAAATTGTTTCCAGTTTGACCATGAACGTGGCAGAGATATCGTCATTTGATGAAGACACGCCATGAATTTGCAAACTTGCTTTTGTTATGAATTTTCTCGGAGCTGAAATTGGTTTAGTTTGGGTTTGGGATTGATTGAGTTAGGATTCACGCATGTGGGTTTACATTTAGGATTTGATTTTGGGTGTTGGGACTCCGTCTTTGATTTTGGGTGTTGGGACTCCGTCTCATGGATCTAGATCCGTGAGACGGTCTTATAAGAGACTCACTCATAGAATAATTCGAATATAGTTAAACTAATATGGCATCTATGTTCAAAAATTCACATAGTTATTTAAGTATAACCCGCCTCAAAGTTTTTGCCGCAAAAGTATTAATCAAATCAATATAATCAAGTTGTTCAATAATACAATTCTCAATTGATAATATAACTAACCCCATTCAATGTTTTTTGTGACATGGTTGACCGGAGTTTTTTTTCTTTTTCACGGACAAATAATCTGTTTCTTTTCTATTTTATTCCAACCTTCCAATTCTTTTAGGCTTTTTTTTATTTTGTTATTTTTTTGCCTTTTAATATTTAAAATGAGGAAATTTAATATCGGGCCATTAAGGACCATCAAAGAGAAATTGCCAGAAATACCTCAACTTTTGGAAAAAATACAACCAAATACGCTATTATCAGTTTTGTACCTATTTTTTTTTTATTTTTTGCACTCCTGCATATTTTTTGATTATGTTTCACGTTTTTTTTCGTTTTTTCTTGTTCCTGTATTTTTTTATATGTTTTTTCGATGTTATTTTAATTTGTTTCATTATTGTTTCTTTGTTTTTTCTTAATTGTTTCTTTGTTGTTTCGATGTTTCAAAACAACTTTTACCTATTTTTATGCTGCTTGTTGTTCATGTATTGTTTTGTACATTGTTTCTATTGTTTGTGAATTGTTATATAATATTTTTAATATTGTTCGAATATTTTTTTTTCCATGTATTTTTCAATGAGTAGATACAATTTTTACCTACTTTCAAGCTCTTTTTATTCATGTGGTGTTTTTAATATTTTTACGTTGTTTTTAGGTTATTTCCATGTCGTTTTTAATATTGTTCTTATGTTTCTTTGTCGTTTCCACGTAGTATTCGATGTTTAAATACAACTTTTAACTATTTTAAGCTCTTTTTGCTCATACTGTGTTTTATGTATAGTTTCTGGTTTATTTCTATATTGTTTCTTGGTTGTTTCCCCATTTTTTATATTTTAATGCATTGGATCAAAAATTAAATTGTGTTTTGTTACTCATGTTGTTTCTATATTATTTTCAATTTGTTTAGTTTTAATAGGATTTGGTTCAAATGAGACCACCCTCCTTAGGTGAGACAGTGTGGATTAATCCTGTCCATTTATTTAATTTTTTCAAAGACTGAGATTTAATTGAATTTTCAGTATTTTTTATTTATTTTAATTCGAATAAGGATAGATTAGTCATTCACCATATAACTGATTCCTTAATTCACGGTCCCCACATGTTTTGTTTGACAATTTTAATATGCAGTACATATATGTTAAATATACAGTATAATAGTGTTCAATATGCAGTAAATATATGTTAAATATGCAGTAGAATAATGAGCGTGATTCTCTCTCTATAACTGATTCCTTAATTCACGGTCCCCATATGGTTTTGTTTGATAATTTTAATATGTAGTACATATATGTTAAATATGCAGTATAATAGTGTTAAATATGCAGTAAATATATGTTAAATACGCAGTAGAATCATCGCAGAACACTACACAGTCTCCAGACATTAATGAGCGTCTCTCTCTCTCTCTCTCTCTCTCTCTCTCTCTCTCTCTCTCTCTCCATAACTAATTCCATATTGGACGGTCCTCTCTCTCCATAACTAATTCCATATTGGACGGTCCTCAGGACAAAATGGTTGATACTGAGGCAAATGATGGGACAAAAAAAGGTTGATGTTGAAGAGCATGTGCAAGACCCTAGTCTTTGATGTGTATAGGGAGATAGTTGAGATCAGTCTACATTGTCTCACCTAGAAGAGTAGTCTCACTAGATCCTCCCCTGATTTTAATATGTGTTGTTTTATGTCTATATTTTTTATTTTTTTTATAAGATTTCGAGATAAAATGGATTATTTAACGGGGGCAAAATTTATTTTTTCACTGAAATTTGATTAGAAGAAACATGTTTGAAACAACAAAGAAACAACAACATTCAAAATTCCGGGAATTTTGACAGGAGCATATTTTTGTCCAGAAAAAGGGGCGGAGTGTAATTTTGTCCAAAAATCACCGGAAAGCGTAAAAGCCTGCCTTTTGTCCAGAAAAGTGGGACAATAGTGTCCTTATCCCAAAATTAAAATTAATAATTGTTAGAACCTAGCAAGGCTCAAGACTACAAGACCAAGGAAAATGGGCTTTCATTCTTGGTATGGAAAGGAGCTTTTAATTCTTTTTTTTTAAATTTAAATCACAAAAAACAACCAAAAAAAAAAAGAAAAGACATGTAACAAAGGGGATTCAAACCCAGGCTTTTGCGAATGCAAAGCTTGACAAGCATTAACCACTTGGCTAAAGCCATTCTTTGTTTAATAATGTAGTTTTCATATATGTATATATGTAACAGGTATAAAAAAAAATTGGACCCTAAATTTTGTAATTTTTTCTGATCCGAATCGATCGACTCACTTGACTAACGTTAATAGCGGCCCTGCTCCTAACTAATTCTTTTCGAAACATGGGTGCATAAGCTGGTAGGGGGAAAGTCAGATGTAAGTTTCACACCATCCATTCCCATGCATATCGATCAAAGCTTTAGAACTTCAAGTTAAACATAAATAATAAATATTCATGCTGTGTTATCTATATATATACTTGGTGCACATATAGATAAAGGTCAAGTGTCCAACCAGTGGCGGACGCAGGACTCCGGTTTTAGGGGGGCAAAAAATGATCCGAATTCATATATTAAAATTATGAGAAAAAATTTGGGGGGCAATTGTAAAACACAACTATTTTAAGTTTTTTATCAAAGTTTTGGGGGGCAGTTGTAGAAAAATTCCTTTATTTTAGCAATACAAAAATAATTTTAAAAACTTTTTTTTTGCGGGGGAGGAATAATTTTGAAAATTTCTACCCACTAAGATAACAAACTTCTTTTCTACCCAAATTGGCCAAATTACCCCTCATTTAAGTTGATGTTTTTGAATTTTGAAATTAAAGTCATAATTATACCATTCAAAACCGTATAGGAAACCGTATAAAAACCAATGAGAAAGCAAAAGTGAAAAAACAAAATAAAAGTAAAAGCAAAAGTAACCCATTTCGTGCCCCAATTCGGTCAAAAGGAAGAAAAATACAAAACCCCCCATTTCGTGCCCCATTGTCTTCAAGAAGAAGAAGAAATACCTAACCCCCTATTTCATGCCCACATCGATCAAGAAGAAGAAGAAAATACCCATCCCCATTTCGTGCCCAATATCGTGCGAGAAGAGAAGAACATGGATTCAATCATGCCGTCGACGTCGTTCGCCTCCACCTCCGCCGCTGCCGCTTCCGTCGCCGCCTCCGCACCCTCCTCCGTCGCTGTTGTCGCCCCTTCCGAACGGTAAGGATATATATGAGCATATCGTTCCCGGCCCCTTATGTACGAAAATACATTTTGGGTTTTAAGTTTTGAACTCTATTTATGTTAGATTCATGGATTTAGGGTTTTAGTGTTCGATTTTGGTGTAGTATGATGTATAAATTGGTGTATATAACTTGATAATGTGAATATGGTGTATAAATTTGTGTGTGGGGATATTGTTGGATTTTGGTGTAGCAGCCGTGCGGCGCGATTTGATGTAGAAGACGATGCGGCACGATATAGCGCATTTCGTGCCTGTATCGTGCCGCATATCGTACCCTAGGTATATTTGGGCACGATATCGTGCCCTAGGATTAATTGGGCATGATATCGTGCACCAGGTATAATTAGCACGATATCGTGCCCTAGGTTATTTTTGGGCACGATATCGTGCCCTAGGTTAATTTGGGCACGATACGAGTTAATTCTGGGCACGATTCGATGACCCTAGCCCCTATTGGAGAGAGAGGAGTGTCGAGAGACGGCAGAGGCGGGGCAGCGCTAGTGGGAAGAGGCAGGGCAAGGGGCAAGGGAGGGGAGAGGAGAGCGATTCGAGGCCGACACTAATACTCCTATGATTCAGAGGCCGGAGAAGCGGCGTAAGACAGATGGCCCATCATCTCACCGGGCTGATGATCCTTTAGACGGCCGGATAGATAACGCATCAGCTGGGCAGGCAGATGCACGAGTTGATCCATCTGTCCATGAGGAGTATGCACGCGTTGCTCCATCTGTCCATGAGGAGTATGCGGGCGATGATCCATCAGTCCGTCAGGATACTCGTGTTGATCCATCTGTCAGTGGGCAGACAGATATGCTGGCGCTGATGCAGGGTGTTATGCAGGAGGAGATTAGGCAATTCGAGAGACGCATAGAGGAGCGGTTTGCTCGATTGGAGTCACGAGTCAATGATGCCGTTTCTCAGTTAGAGACTATCATCTCAGAGGAGGGTTCTCGCTTGGACAGACGCCTAGATCAGGAGATAGGTCGGGTTCCGGACCTTATTCAGGAGGAGATTAGGCGTTTGTTCCCGTACATTGATCAGTATGATGACTTCGTGCATGGCAGTCAGAGATATCCGAGCCAGTCATCGCAGCAGACGCCACCGTCAACTACCCTTCCGGCAGTGTCGACTCCTCCTCCTCCTCCGGCAGTGTCGACTACCCTTCCGGCCATGTCGACTCCTCCTCCTTTTGGCAGTGTCGACTCCTCCTCCTCCTCCGGTAGTTACATAAAACTTCCACCAACAACTTGTTGACCTTCAACGTTCTCAACTCGATTATGTCCAGACTGACTTCCCAATACATTATGCGAACTAGTCTCACCCATCCTTTTTCTTTTCAATGTTACAAAAACAACTGGTAAGTCGGTGTTCTCAAACGCACTTTCAATGTCATCGTCATTTTTCAACTTTAACTTCCCAAGTTTGTTTCCAGAAATATCTACAATAGCATGCATTACACAATCATATACGCCCCTATCAACTTCAATAACACCATAAACCTCCTCCAATATTTCACTATAATTCATTTTGCCCGGTTTAATACGTATAACTTCTTCTTCACCATTTTTATATTCTAAACATTCCCAATGACCACCAAATCGAACAACAACATAGCCAGAGTTCATCTACATACAAGAAATATAGAAAAAATATTAAAGATATGCAAGCATACATAAAAAAGGGCCTATTTTTTACTTATCGTGCCCAATTTTAAAATAGGCACGATATATCGTGCACTGTGCTTCATAAATGCAGAAAATTTTCCCTTTCACAATACATTTCACATATTTTGCAAATATATTGGTCTTGAACAATTTAAACAAGGTTAAGTAATTTGGAGGAGAAGAACATTACCTTGTTATTCGATTTTTTGGTGTGATTTTGGTGATGGAAGACCACAAAAAGAACTTCTTGATATTTTGTGAAGAAGAAAAAGAGAGAGAGAGAGAGAGAGAGAGAAAAAAATGAAGAGCAAAATAGAAGGGGAGCAAAACGTATGTATGGGAGTATTTAATTGCAAGAGAGAGAAATACACATCTACCTACCTTAAAGGCTTGCATTTAAAGCCTCAAGGGTATTATGGTAAAAAAATCTTAAAAGTGGGTAGAAAACTAAGTTTTTTATCCTACATGTCAAAAAACTCTCTCACCTATTCCAATTGGGTAATTTGCCCTATTTGCTCATATATATATATATATATATATATATATCTTTACAACAAATGTAGAATCTACAAGACGACATCATATCATTTGTGTCCATGTTTAGATTCATTTATACATAAAATAAATGATAGATTTAGACAAGTGTATATATATCTATACATCATTATTTTCTAATGGGTATATAATAACATTCAAGATTCTACCTTTCAATTATAATCTAAACTGACATTTCAACTAAAGATGAAGATATATAATTACATAAACTACTCATAAAGTTTTTGCATATTTACAAAAACTTTAGTTATTTTTCAAAATTGCAAATATCCTCGTAAGGTGTTACAAACACCTCTTGAAGTTTGTATTTACCTAATATATTAGATATTACCCCTTTCTTGAGAAGTTCAATTTGCAAAATAAAATCAAATATCAGCGATAAATTTTTAATGTGAAAGATAACTGAATTATTTTTATAATTAGTCCAAATTTGAGTAGTACTGATTGTAATTATCCATTACACTTGAATGAACGGAACACAATTTTGATAACATTAATTGAAAATTAAAATATTAATTATTGCTATTACTACCATAACTTAGTTTGAATACTGCGGTCATAAATTAGCGGCGGAGTTTTTCTTTTTCTTTTTCCACTTCAATTATTGCGTCAGGTTGCTGCAATGAACATCTTTCAGGAAATGTTTGGGCAGATAAATTTCACTTTTATAGATGAATGTTTCCATGCATATATTTCTGTAAGGTCACTCCACAATCATTTTAGTTAACAATTCAAAACTAAATACCACTACAAGAAATAGGGCTATTTGCGATGGAAGTTTTTGCAACCACATTTTGTTGAGGCAAAACATTTGTTTTCACGACAACAATCCATCACAAATAGTCTCAACAAGAAACCTTCAGAATACTTTTGTCGCTTTAACTTTTAGCTACTAAGAATTTAAAATATTGTTGCTACTATCCTTAGAAATTAGTAGCCAATTTATTGTCGTCGCAAATGTTGTATTTATTTGCCGCACTGATTTTCTTCCTCCTCACTTTTTGGCTCCAATTTTCTACTTATCCTCCACGGTTGCCCGTCACGCCATCAGAACCACTACCTCTTTGGCTCATTTTCCCTATGGTAATCACCTCTTCTCCCACTGATAATCACCTCTTCTCCCGCCATCGCCGTCACAACCAACTCTCTCTCTCTCTGCAAAGTTTAGAAAATGTCCACAATTTGATTTCCTATTGCGCTGTCTACGATTTTTTCGAATTGAACCATAATCGCGAAAGATTTTCTCACGAACTTTGCAGAAAATGGCGAAGCTAAATACATCAACATACTTGTAAGATTACCAACTAATTTCTCTTGCACCTCATCCATCAATGATATTTGGGAATATATCTGGTGTTTCCTTTATTTGTTTATTTCCAGTAAGATATAGAAAATCGGAAAACTATGGTCGTCCAGATCGAGCTCGATGACTTAATTAATGTAAGAATGTCTCCAACTTTTGATTATGTTGTTCTTAATTAATATAAGAATGTCTCTGATTTTGGATTCTTTTGTTTGTTTGAGAAATCAAAGTATAATAACTTGGATGAAGAATTTTTTAGGCGAGTCACTAAAAATACACAACAGTACATTGGACTTTCCCTCTCTCAAAAACACCAAAATCCTCCGTCTCTCTCTGAAATTGCATACACTCCGTCCCCGACGTTGGAAACTGTTGCTGCTCACTTCTCCAGCCGCAAGCTGTCAGAGACCACCACCATTTGCCACCACTGCAAATTGATTTTCCAGCTGCAAGCCATCAACTCCAGGACTTATATCAGCACGTTGCTTGGAAATTCTGTGCAAATAGAAGAATGTCAAGAGATTTTGTGCAAATAGTATTTGATGATACCCGAGCCGAGCTGGATCAAGTTACTCCACGTGGTCATCCAACGTACATCCGAATGGGGGCCCGCAGGTGAAGTCAGCAGCAATGCCCGGCGACACGTCATGGGTTGGGCTCGCCCATTACCGAGCCCTACCACAGCGTGGCTGCCGAGCCCCGACCCCCGAGCCCAAATTTTGGCGGGAAACGCATGCGCGACAGATTCAGAAAAATAACCATTTGCCCATACTTAGTGTTCCATTAGCACCAGAGGCCGCCACGTGTCAGAGTATTATCAATATGAGTCGCCAAGTGGCAGAAACTTGGCTGACATGCACTCTTAGGAGAGGACATGTGTCCTTTTTAAATTATTTTACTAATTAGTGCAAAGGTGACTATTGAAAACCCACTTATTAGAGGGGTATAAAAAGCCTCATTTAAGAGGAAAAAGAAGGGGGAGAAAAAAGAGAAAAGAGGACTAGAATACGTGAAATTGTAAGAAAGACCGACCCCAATGATCCGGCTCGGCATTAAGCTGAAAAGGAAGAATTAACCATAAATAAACGTTCATTACGTATACTTATATTTCCACGTGTTTAGTCTTTTATGTTTTTTGCTTGTTGACCAAAACGCACGTCAACAAATTGGCACTAGAAGGAGGGCCCGAATTGGTCCAGTCAGAATTCCAGGCTAAAACAAGTTAAGTGAAAACCAGGTAAAGTTCAATGTTTATCCTTTTCGTAATTGACAAAATGAGTCAAGAATCGAAATGCTCGTTTGATCAAGAGCAACACCTTAACAACCAAACCGCCGGACCACTAATGGTCAAAATATGCCCCAAATGAGCGGGGAGCACCACTTTATTTCCTTTCGCTCGCCTAATTGTTGACCCAACTTTCGTCTGACAGAAATGAACCAACTCATTTCACAAACACTCGCCACCACCAACTCCCAAGCACCTCTTCCACCTCTTGTAAATACTAACCCACTCAATCCACAACTAAACGTTAATATCAATCCTCGAGTCCCTGGGCTTCCTCATAATGATGCCCAAGAGGCCAGTTCAGGTAATGAACAGTGTGGCCATCATGATAGAAGACGGCCGCGAGAAGATGATGAAGGGCAAAGTCGTGTAGCGGAGTCACTACCGGAGCCAACACGGCATCGCCGTGCCCACTCAGTGTTTGCTGGACGACTGGGGGTTGATCCTCTATGCCTGGCTCGATCGATATGCTCCCGACTCCAGTTTCCGGATGAGCCGGAGCCGGATAGGGTCAACCAGACTCAAGGCCCTAGCCTAGGGCAGGAACGGGACGTAGAAATTCATCGCCTTCGCCGCCGTCTGAATGAATCAAGGGCGTCCGGGCGAACAATCTCGGAGGCCGCCCCAAGCAATGAACCAACCAGCTGTTATGTCGCCGTTTTCCCCTGGTATCCTGGCGACCATCGCCAAAGTTGAAAATTCCCGTGTCGGTCTATACAATGGGAGACCGACCCCACCACTCACATCCACAAGTACTTAGCGTGGATGGGCATGCTGAGCCCCTAGTGATGCCATCCTCTGTAGGGCTTTCCCATTGACATTGGGCGACCGAGCCCACCGTTGGTTTAGGACCCCACCGCAGGGGTCCATTCGGACATGGGGGGATCTGGCCTCCGCCTTTACGACGCATTTCTTAACTTCCAAGGTCCGAGCCGAACCTAAGGACTCCCTTGTGAATATCAAACAAGGGAAGGATGAGCCCCTGAAAAGCTATATCTCTCGGTTCAATAAGCAAGTTCGAGAGATGGAACCGGTGTCGGATGATGCCATTTTAATTGCAGCCATGGCTGGCCTTGCCCCCAAAACTTGGTTTTACTACTCTATCCATGAATCGGGGGCGACCTCGTACCAAGAATTCCTGGTCCGCACGGAACGCCATATTTGCACGGAAGAAGCCATGGCAAGTCACCGCCCCGAGCAACGGCAGGGGGGCGAAAAGACGGAAGGAAGGAATCAGCAATTGGGTCGGGGTCGGGATTTAGACCATTCTCGGAAAACCCAACCACTGGATTTAAGGCTCGCCAGGAAGCACGAGCCGAATTTGCCGCGCTGAGGAGTACTTTGACCCACACTCCATCAGCCATATGGAATGAAGTTCAGGGTCTGAATTTGCTGCCTCCGGCTTGGCCTTTAAAGATTGAGCCGGCCAAGTTAGATTCACGTCGATACTGTGCCTATCATAAATCGATATGTCACGATACTGATGAGTGCCGAGATCTAATCAGGGAAATTATGCGTATTGTTCGACAGGGCGGTCTCAAAAGATAGGTCCATGAATTACCGCCCCCGTCGGCATTGGTTCCAGGTGTCAACCCGGAGTGCATAACAAATCTCGCCCTTCTGTCGTCGCCACCAGCCAAAAATCAGGGTAGGGAGATCCTCATGATGTCGAGCGTGAATCGAATCAACACTAACATAGCCGAAGATAGCCGCTCCAACAGGAAGAGAAAGGTTGATGTCAGACAGGCCATCCACGCCGAAAGGCAAGTTCGGGTGGCGGAAATCAAGGAAGGCCAACCCACTGGCCGTTTCGTGTTCTCGGACGTGGATGCCGACCAGGTGGTCCATCCTCATTCTGACCCCCTAGTCATTACCGCACCGATTTTGGGTATTCCAGTTCATAGAATTTTGATCGACTCTGGAAGCTATTCATCGGTCATCTATGTCCGAGCGTTTCAAAGATTGAACGTGGACGATAGCTATATTCTTCCATGCAATGATAGCATCCTGGGGTTTGGAGGAGGAAGAATAATCCCGCTCGGGGAAGTTGATTTACCCATCCAGATGGGGCAAGGGTCACATAAGCGGACCGTTATGACAACATTTAAAATAATCAACGCCGATTCAGAGTACAATGCGATTATTGGAAGGCCGTTGCTTTATCATATAAAAGCGGTTGTTTCAATTTATCATTTTTGCGTAAAATTCCCAACACCTGACGACGAAGCTATACATAAAGGGAATCAGAGGGAGTCACGAGAATGCTCTCTCAAACTCCGACCGGTGGAGATTAACGTGATGGAACGAGGAGAAACCGTGGGGGGCGGCACGGGCCGACTCCCGGACAAAAGAACAGCCCGAGCGGAGGTGGTAATTATTTAGGGGATAATCCCCGTCGTCGACCGAGGAAGGAACCACCGATGGAGGACCAAGGAAGGAAGATAGAGCGAACAACATCAAGGCGAGAAGGAGGCGGGATCTCAACAAAGACCACCGGAGGCAACCTCTTCGCATCCAGGAGGAGGAGGTGAGCCTAAACGCCGGGGCCTCAAAGCAAAAGTCGGGCGGAGCGCGTCAAGATCGCCTCAAGAGGGCCAAGTCCTCCTCGAGCCTGTGCAATGATCTTCCGGCTTTGATAGCTCGACGATTTTCTTGAGGTGGTCGCGTGACCGCAGTTAACATGAATGCATATTCCTTGAGTCCTTATAAGCCTCGACGGCTTGTACACGAGCTTCCCCAACCGCCTACGGGTAGCCTCTTGGACTCTCTGCGCACATCGGCCGGGCGTCTTTCCATTTCTTGCCTGAGACAACGGCCGCACGCTCGGCTCAACAAGAACCTTAGCCCGGATTCCTCCTCGGCCTTGCGGGCCTCGATCCCGCTATGCCTCGGCCCGCGCGGCGGTTTCCTTTTCAAAGTTGGCCCGAGCCGTGGCTTCATCCGCACTGGGTCTTGAGACTCTTGTACCCCTTGGAGAGTAGCTTAGGCCTCTTGCAGATCGGCATATTTCTTTTCCGGCTCGCGGGTTCCCCTAATTGCGTGCCATAGGAGCCCAATAATCCCCGGGACATTCCTATGGCATCGAATCGCTCTCCTCCCAACCATTTTCTAAGCATGCATGCCACCGCCTTAATATTGATCTAACGTTCGCCCTTGATTAAAAAAAAAGGCGCAAACTCGGTCCCGACAGCAAGTTGCGCTCGAGGCCAAAGTTAATAAATTGCTAGATAGTCAATTCATCCGAGAAGCCCTCTATCCCGATGGGTTTCCAATCTGAGTCGCCGGAAAAGCAATGGCCAATGGCGCTGTGCGTGGATTTCACCGACCTGAATAAGGCATGCCCCAAGGACAGTTACCCATTACCGAACATTGATTATATGGTAGATGCCACGGCGGGACACGAATTGATGAGCTTTATGGATGCATACTCGGGTTACAACCAAATATGAATGCACCCGGATGATGAAGAAAATACATCATTCTTTTCTGCTCGTGGAATTTACTGCTACAAGATGATGCCCTTCGGGTTGAAAGCGCCAGTGCGACCTACCAGAGGTTAGTAAATAAGATGTTTGAGAAAATGATAGGTCGTACTATGGAAGTTTATGTAGATGACATGTTGGTGAAATCATTGTATATATCTGATCATCTCAACGATCTTAATAAAATGTTTGCTATTTTGAGAGAGTACAAGATGATGTTAAACCCGAGAAAATGTACGTTTGGAGTCGGCTCGGGTAAATTCTTGGGGTATATGGTCAGCCAGAGGGGGATCGAAGCTAACCCAGACAAAATAAAAGCCATCATCGATCTTGAACCCCGATTCTCGTAAAAAGGGTACAAAGCCTGACAGGCCGATTGGCCGCCCTTAACCGGTCGTTTCCGGTCCACAGACAAGTGTAAACCTTTCTTTGAAATCATAAAAAAGAACAAAAATTTTGAGTAGACCGGGCAAGCACATGCAACCTTTGAATCCCTCAAACAACACCTCTCTTCAATTCCTATATTGCAAAAACCTACCCAAGGGGAAGAACTTGTATTTGTACTTGGCGGTATCCGAATACGCCCGTCACTCATTGTTAATTAGGCTAGTTGATTCTATTCAAGATCCGTCTATTACACATCAAGCGTTACATGACGCGAACTCCGCTATCCGCCAATGGAAAAGTTGGCTTATTTATTAATCATGGCGCGGAAGCTCCGTCCATATTTTCTAGAGCACAAGATTATAGTTTTGACGAACTACCCATGAAGCGGGTGCTACACCGACTCGACATACGGTCGGATGATCAAGTGGCCGTTGAGCTCGATCAATTTGATATTCTATATGAACGCGCACGGCAATAAAAGGTCAGGCTTTAGACGACTTTGTGGTCGAATTCACACCTTCCATACAATTGGAAGTTATGGAAGATCAAGAATGGAAGTTGTTCGTTGATGGCTCCTCCATCGCAGCGAGCGGCGTAATCGTGATAATCGATCCAAACCAGAGATGCTCTTTGCTCGGCCGTGCGATTTGATTCCAACGAACAACGAACGGCTGAATACGAGGCACTTCAACGGCGGGCCTAAATATGGACTTCTATGGGCCTAAAATGATGGCTTGGTACATAGTGATTCTCGGTGGTTGTTCATCAAATCAACGGTGAGTACGAAGCAAAAGAGCAAAAATCGCACAATATTTGGATTTGGTCAAGAAGAAATCATTACACTTTAAGACAAAAGTCTTGCATGTGCCCCGAGCCGAGAACATGCAAGCAAATGCCTTAGCTTCGGCTCGGTTCGACTGGGACGGATGCCATTGCGGATGTCATTGTCACAATTATCCGCCCCATCGCTTGGCACAAAAAGATACATGCAATCGAAGCCAAAGGCGGACATGGATGACCCCGATCATTCAGTATTTGGAAAAAGGAGTTCAACCTGAAAACAAAGCCGAGGCCAGAACACTACGAACCCAAGCGGCTCGTTTCACACTAATAGATGGCATCCTATACAAACGAGGATACTCCGTCCCACTCCTTCGGTGCCTGTCCGAGACAGATGCGGATTACGCACTTCGAGAGGTTCACGAGGGAATATGTGGAAACCACGCCGGGGGCCAGACATTAGCTTATAAATTAATACGGCAAGGATACTACTGGCCATCCCTAAAAAAGGATGCAACCGACCTCGTTAAAAGATGCGAGAGGTGCCAAAGATTCGCACCACAGGTCAGGTATCATCCTGAGCAGCTTACCTCCGTGTTTAGCCCTTGGCCGTTTGCCAAATGGGGAATGGACCTTATCGGACCACTCCCCACTGGCAAAGGGGGCGTAAAGTATGCCATTGTGGCGGTGGATTATTTCACAAAATGGGCCGAGGCGGGCCTGCAGGCGAAAATAGATGAGGAAAAGATTGTGAGTTTTGTATGGAAGTCCATTATCTGCAGATTTGGGATACCGCATTCGGATTTATTTGAGCATAATGGGGGAAACAGTTCGATAGCAGGAGGTTTCAAATTTTGCAAAAGCTTCCGCATCAAAAACCACTTCTCGACTCCATACCATCTCGATCAAATGGACGGGTTGAGGTCGTTAATAAAAAACTCAAGTGTACCTTGAAGGCGAGATTAGAGGAGTCTAAAGGTAATTGGCCGGAGGAACCATCCCTGGTCGTGGTCGTCGAGCAGACGCATCGGCGACCACGGGAGAGACACCTTTTTCTTTGGCTTATGGAACCGAGGCGGTCATTCCTGTTGAGATTGGAGCCCCTACTTTCAGAATTGAAAATTTTTCTGAAAATGGCAATGAGGCTGCGCTCCGAGCCGAGCTGGATCTGCTCGAAGAAAAAGATGCAGCGCCGAGATGAAAAACGCCGTGTATAAACAAAGAAGTGAGAGGTACTACAATTCAAAAGTAAAGGAAAGGAGATTTGGTCGGTGATCTTGTGTTGAAAAAGATAACTTGGTCTTTGAGCCCAGCCCATTGAAGACAACCTGGGAGGGCCCATTTAGTGGAGAAAAATTTATACATCCATGGAATGTAGCATACCTAAAAAGGTACTATCAATAAAGATCTCGGTTTACGATCCAGATAGGATTCCAGGGAATTATCCTTTCATCGATATTCGTGAGCTCTCTAAAGGGGACGGAATTTTTACTCGCCCGACTACGTGCGAGCACAAGAAAATCGCCTCGGTGAAGAAGGCCGAGTGCCGACAAGTCATCTCGTCACGTCCCTGCACGCCGATAAAGGGCGACTCACCCACAAGGCGGATCTATCCTAAAAACAAAGACTCGGTTTACATACCGAGCATAAAATAAAGACTTGGTCACGCACCAAGCGAAAAAATAAAGACTTGGTCACGCACCAAGCGTAAAATCAAGACTTGGTTACGTATCGAGCATAAAACAAAGACTCGGTTTACATACCGAGCACAAAACAAAGACTTGGTCACGCACCAAGCGAAAAAATAAAGACTTGGTCACGCATCAAGCATAAAACAAAGACTTGGTTACGCACCGAGCACAAAATAAAGACTCGGTTTATGCACCGAGCACAAAAATCAATTAAAGCAATTAAAGTCCTTTATTCAGGAGCATTGGAAACCGAGCCCCGTACTTGGGAGTATAAAAAGGAAAAAGAGACAAAAAGCTTAAAGTACATACATAGGTGACAGAAAAAAGAGATCATTTCTACTTTAAAAGTATTTACACAGGGAGGGGGGGCGGAGCCCATTACAATCTAAGGCACGAAGCCAAGTAACCTCCCTACAAATACATACAAGATCTTATACAAGAAAAAGAAAAGGGAGAACAACATCAAGACTGAGAAGGAGGCGGGATCTCAACAGCACCACTGGAGGCAACCTCTTCGCATCCAGGAGGAGGTGAGCCCTAAACGCCGGGGCCTCGGCCAAAAGTCGGGCGGAGCGCGTCAAGATCGGCCTCCAAGAGGGCCAAGTCCTCCTCGAGCCGTGCAATGATCTTCCGGCTTTGATAGCTCGACGATTTTCTTGAGGTGGTCGCGTGACCGCAGTTAACATGAATGCATATTCCTTGGAGTCCTTATAAGCCTCGACGGCTTGTACACGAGCTTCCCCAACCCGCCTACGGGTAGCCTCTTGAGACTCTGCGCACATCGGCCGGGCGTCTTTCCATTTCTTGGCTAGACAACGGACGCACGCTCGGCTTCGGCAAAGAACCTTAGCAGGATTCCTCCTCGGCCTTGCGGGCTCGATCCCGCTCTGCCTCGGCCCTCGCAGCGGTTTCCTTTTCAAAGTTGGCCCGAGCCGTGGCTTCATCCATGCTGGGTCTTGAGAGACTCTTGTACCCCTTGGAGAGTAGCTTAGGCCTCTTGCAGATCGGCATATTTCTTTTTCCGGCTCGCGGGTTCCCTTAATTGCGTGCCATAGGAGCCCAATAATCCGCCGGACATTCCTATGGCGTCATCGAATCGCTCCTCCCAACCATTTTCCAAGCATGCATGCCACCGCCTTAATATTGATCTAACGTTCGCTTGATTATCAAAAAAGGCGCAAACTCGGTCCGACAGCAAGTTGCGCTCGAGGCCAAAGTTAATAAATTGCTAGATAGTCAATTCATCCGAGAAGCCCTCTATCCCCGATGGGTTTCCAATCTGTTGCAGTCGGGAAAAGCAATGGCCAATGGCGCTTTGTGCGTGGATTTCACCGACACGAATAAGGCATACCCCAAGGCGATTACCCATTACCGAACATTGATTATATGGTAGATGCCACGGCGGACACGAATTGATGAGCTTTATGGATGCATACTCGGGTTACAACCAAATATGAATGCACCCGGATGATGAAGAAAATACATCATTCTTTTCTGCTCGTGGAATTTACTGCTACAAGATGATGCCCTTCGGGTTGAAGAACGCTGGTGCGACCTACCAGAGGTTAGTAAATAAGATGTTTGAGAAAATGATAGGTCGTACTATGGAAGTTTATGTAGATGACATGTTGGTGAAATCATTGTATATATCTGATCATCTCAACGATCTTAATAAAATGTTTGCTATTTTGAGAGAGTACAAGATGATGTTAAACCCGAGAAAATGTACGTTTGGAGTCGGCTCGGGTAAATTCTTGGGGTATATGGTCCGCAGGGGGATCGAAGCTAACCGAGACAAAATAAAAGCCATCATCGATCTTGAACCCCGAATTCGTAAAAAGGGTACAAAAGCCTGGCAGCCGATTGGCCGCCCTTAACCGGTCGTTTCGGTCCACGACAAGTGTAAACCTTTCTTTGAAATCATAAAAAAAGAACAAAAATTTTGAGTAGACCGGGCAAGCACATGCAACCTTTGAATCCCTCAAACAACACCTCTCTTCAATTCCTATATTGCAAAAACCTACCCAAGGGAAGAACTTGTATTTGTACTTGGCGGTATCCGAATACGCCGTCAGCTCATTGTTAATTAGGCTAGTTGATTCTATTCAGCATCCAGTCTATTACACCAGTCAAGCGTTACATGACGCCGAACTCCGCTATCCGCCAATGGAAAAGTTGGCTTATTTATTAATCACTGCGGCGCGGAAGCTCCGTCCATATTTTCTAGAGCACAAGATTATAGTTTTGACGAACTACCCACTGAAGCAGGTGCTACACCGACTCGACACTTCTGGTCGGATGATCAAGTGGGCCGTTGAGCTCAGTCAATTTGATATTCTATATGAACCGCGCATGGCAATAAAAGGTCAGGCTTTAGCCGACTTTGTGGTCGAATTCACACCTTCCATACAATTGGAAGTTATGGAAGATCAAGAATGGAAGTTGTTCGTTGATGGCTCCTCCATCGCAGGCCGAGCAGGGGGCAGAATCGTGATAATCGATCCAAACCAGAGATGCTCTTTGCTCGGCCGTGCGATTTGATTCCCAAGCGAACAACGGCTGAATACGAGGGCTCGGCGGGCCTAAATATGGCAGCTTCTATGGGCCTAAAATGACTGCTGGTACATAGTGATTCTCAGCTGGTTGTTCATCAAATCAACGGTGAGTACGAAGCAAAAGAGCAAAAAATCGCACAATATTTGGATTTGGTCAAGAAGAAACTGTTACACTTTAAGACAAAAGTCTTGCATGTGCCCCGAGCCGAGAACATGCAAGCAAATGCCTTAGCTCAGCTCAGTTCCAGCCTAGGGACGGATGCCATTGCGGATGTCACTGTCACACAACTGTCCGCCCCATCGCTTGGCACAAAAAAGATACATGCAACTGAAGCCACCGAGCAGACATGGATGACCCCGATCATTCAGTATTTGGAAAAAGGAGTTCAACCTGAAAACAAAGCCGAGGCCAGAACACTATGAACCCAAGCGGCTCGTTTCACACTAATAGATGGCATCCTATACAAACGAGGATACTCCGTCCCACTCCTTCGGTGCCTGTCCGAGACAGATGCGGATTACACACTTCGAGAGGTTCACGAGGGAATATGTGGAAACCACGTCAGGGGCCAGACATTAGCTTATAAATTAATACGGCAAGGATACTACTGGCCATCCCTAAAAAAGGATGCAACCGACCTCGTTAAAAGATGCGAGAAGTGCCAAAGATTCGCACCACAGGTCAGGTATCATTCTGAGCAGCTTACCTCCGTGTTTAGCCCTTGGCCGTTTGCCAAATGGGGAATGGACCTTATCGGACCACTCCCCACTGGCAAAGGGGGCGTAAAGTATGCCATTGTGGCGGTGGATTATTTCACAAAATGGGCCGAGGCGGAGCCTGCAGCGAAAATAGATGAGGAAAAGATTGTGAGTTTTGTATGGAAGTCCATTATCTGCAGATTTGGGATACCGCATTCGGTTGTTAGGACAATGGGAAATGTTCGATAACCTAGGAGGTTTCAAATTTTGCAAAAGCTTCCGCATCAAAAACCACTTCTCGACTCCATACCATCTCGATCAAATGGACGGGTTGAGGTCGTTAATAAAAAACTCAAGTGTACCTTGAAGGCGAGATTAGAGGAGTCTAAAGGTAATTGGCGGAGGAAGCGTCCCCGGGTCGTGGTCGCTGAGCACCCACGCATCGAGCGGCCACAGGAGAGACACCTTTTTCTTTGGCTTATGGAACCGAGGCGGTCATTCCTGTTGAGATTGGAGCCCTACTTTCGCATTGAAAATTTTTTCGAAAATGGCAATGAGGTGCGCCCGAGCCAGTGGATCTCGCTCGAAGAAAAAAGATGTGCCGAGATGAAAAATGCCGTGTATAAACAAAGAAGTGAGAGGTACTACAATTCAAAAGTAAAGGAAAGGAGATTTCAGGTCGGTGATCTTGTGTTGAAATAGATAACGGGTGCTGAGCCCAGCCCATTGAAGACAACCTGGGAGGGCCCATTTAGTGGAGAAAAATTTATACATCCATGGAATGTAGCATACCTAAAAAGGTACTATCAATAAAGATCTCGGTTTACGATCCAGATAGGATTCCAGGGAATTATCCTTTCATCTGATATTCTGTGAGCTCTCTAAAGGGGGACGGAATTTTTACTCGCCTCGGCTACGTGCCGAGCACAGCAAAAATCGCCTCAGCTGAAGAAGTTGAGTGCCGACAAGTCATCTCAGGTACGTCCCTTGCACGCTGATAAAGGGCGACTCACCCACAAGGCGGATCTATCCTAAAAAACAAAGACTCGGTTTACATACCGAGCACAAAATAAAGATTTGGTCACGCACCAAGCGAAAAAATAAAGACTTGGTCACGCACAGCGTAAAATCAAGACTTGGTTACGTCATCGAGCATAAAACAAAGACTCGGTTTATACCGAGCACAAAACAAAGACTTGGTCACGCGCAAGCAAAAAAATAAAGACTTGGTCACGCATCAAGCATAAAACAAAGACTTGGTTACGCACCGAGCACAAAATAAAGACTCGGTTTATGCACCGAGCACAAAAATCAATTAAAGCAATTAAAGTCCTTTATTCAGGAGCATTGGAAACCGAGCCCCGTACTTGGGAGTATAAAAAGGAAAAAGAGACAAAAAGCTTAAAAAGTACATACATAGGTGATGAGAAAAAAGAGATCATTTCTACTTTAAAAGTATTTACAAGGGGGCGGAGCCATTACAATCTAAGCCCCGAAGCCTAGTAACCTCCCTACAAATACATACAAGATCTTATACAAGAAAAAGAAAAGGAGAACAACATCAAGGCGAGAAGGAGGCGGGATCTCAACAGCACCACTGGAGGCAACCTCTTCTGCATCCGGAGGAGGTGAGCCCTAAACGCCGGGGGCCTCAGCAAAAGTCGGGCGGAGCGCGTCAAGATCAGCCTCCAAGAGGGCCAAGTCCTCCTCGAGCTTGATCTTCCGGCTTTGATAGCTCCGACGATTTCTAGAGGGCTGGTCGCGTGACCGCAGGTTAACATGAATGCATATTCCTTGGAGTCCTTATAAGCCTCGACGGCTTGTACACGAGCTTCCCCAACCTGCCTACGGGTAGCCTCTTCAGACTCTCTGCGCACATCGGCCAGGCGTCTTTCCATTTCTTCAGCCTAGACAACGGCTGCACGCTCCAGCTCAGCAACCTTAGCCCGGGATTCCTCCTCAGCCTTGCGGGCCTGATCCCGCTCTGCCTCGGCCCTCGCAGCGGTTTCCTTTTCAAAGTTGGCCCGAGCCGTGGCTTCATCTGCCTGGGTCTTCAGAGACTCTTGTACCCCTTGGAGAGTAGCTTAGGCCTCTTGCAGATCGCCATGCCGCCTTTCCAGATCGGCATATTTCTTTCCCAGCTTGCGGGTTCCCCTAATTGCGTGCCATAGGAGCCCAATAATCCGCCCAGACATTCCTATGGCGTACTGAATCTGCTCCTCCCAACCATTTTCCAAGCAAAATTGCTCAATGCCTTTTGTCTAGGCACGAGCTGGGACATTCATTGCGGCCCGACCCACTTCCGGCAAAACTCTTGACTGCTCCTCCATCGGCATGGCGCACCGGACAAACTCCACGAACCACTGAGGGCATATCCCAGTCATTCCCTCACAGTACTCGTCCCTCACTCGGCTCGGAGGGATAAAGTGACCCTCACGGCCAAGGTCGTCCGAGAAAGTCCGTGGGACGCCCCCTTCAGGGGTCTGTCCAGGATGCACCGGCGTTGTCTGACCAGTCCCTTTGGTTTGTCAGGGCTCTTCGATAACAATTCCCTCTCTTCTCCTTTGGAGGGGGGGTTCTACCGCCTCAGGCACCCCATCGGCAGGGTGTTTACCGGCACGGATATCTGCTCTCTGAGCTGCCTCTGTAGCAGCGGGCTGGTCTGCAACCACCCAAGTTCGATGTGCGGCCGTATTCCTCACGCTGCGAAGGCGTGCAAGCCACGCCCTACAAAACATAACCACTGTTAAAAGGTGAAAGTAAAAAGGAGAACATTTCGAATGGAAAGGAAAATGCAATGAAATATGGAGTTTACCTCGGCCCACGGCCGCCCTCGACGGCTCCGGAGTCCGTGTCGGTTCAGTAGGCACAGATGACCCGCCTAAAGGACTGGCCGCCGCGGGAGACGACCCAGCTCGCCCTGTCTGAGCCAGCTGCTCTTCCGGCGAGTTTGGCCGTACTTCCTCAGCTCTCGGGGGGCTATGTTGAGGCTCTCCCCCAACCTCTTCTTCCCTCTCTATTGTCTCACCCGAGTCGCCCCCTCGACCTCGGGTAGAGCAGGCCTCAAGCCGGCCGTGGCCAAGTTGACCTCAGTGGCCAATCTCTCAATTCGCCAATCCCTGGCACCTCTGGCCTGGATATTTTCCAACCTGCTGACGAAGGTGGCCGACAGCAGCCCTTTTGATGCTCGGTTTCCTGTCAAAGGAAAAGAAAAAAGAAAAGAGGCAAAGTTAGCCGCATAAAAAGGAAACAACAACAACAAAAAGCAGAGAAAGGAGAAAGGATAGACTTACTGTAACCAAAAATGAAATTTGAAGGAGAATAAAGGACAGTCTCCCTTGCTCCGTCCTCCACGCGAGCTTGCCACATGTCGCTCACCCAGAGCCATTTGTCCTTCCATTCCTTTAAAGATGAAGGAAGGCCTTCTACTAGACTGTCCGGGTACCCCAATCGGGTCTGCACATAATACCACCCGGATGGCTGCCCCCGGGACGAAGGAGTCGCTCGCCAGACAAAGAGCTCATTCATCTCTTTGAACTTGGGGCGGGGGTACTTCTCTAAATGAAACATCACTAAAAGGCCGATAATCCGACCCCAAGAAAGAGGATGCACCTGAGTCAGGGGAATGCCCCACTTGCAAAACCACCGCGTGAGGAAGACCGGCAGTGGAAAGCGCAGCCCATATAAGAGGCTAGCGACATGAATGGCCACGCACCCCTCCAGCGGGTACTGGGGAACCTCCGTACCATCCGGTACCCAAAAATGAATACCGCTCGGGATTCGGTACTTCCGTTGAAATTGTCCCATCTCCGGGACCATTAACATGTTGGGAATGTCATTTATGTCACATGGTGTCCACCTAGGCTCTACCCGAAGACGAGGGCCTCCACCCCACCTACCGTCACCATTACGATGGCCCATCGGCGCACGAGGCCGCTCAGGCCTCGAATCTCCAGAGGGTTCGTCCACTCGCTCCGTATTATCACGCTCAGGCTCATATTGGGCCATATTTGTCTCTTCTTCCTGCTGATACTGCCGAAGATCAGTACTCGGGGATCCCTCGCTAGAATTCTCTCGTGCCAGTCCGGGCTGATATACGTGCCTTCTCGCTTGATCCCAAGACCGGGTTAAAATAGTGCGTCTGCTCCAAAGGTGTTCCGCCTCGAGGAGAACGATCTGGAGAAGAGATCTGAATGATACTCGGGCTGTGAGGCGGAGATTGATGTGCTGGGGAGAAAGAAACAGAAGGTTCAGAGGGGGGATCCTCGATTTCAACCTCTACGCTATAGCTACGGCTTCTACTATCCTCGAAAGAAGACATTTTATAGGAAAAGGGAGAATATTTCGAAAAAATACCTAAGTTCGAAGTCTCTGAACTTTGTAAGCCGAACCAAAATTTCTGCTCGGTCTCAATCAGTTTAGCTCGAAGGATAGTGGATGCGAAAGTGGATAATGGAGGAAAAAGGGGGTATTTATAGATGAAGTTCCCTCGTGAAACGAAACGCCTATTTGAAAAGACGCGCCCTTTCAACCTCAAAAGCCGTCAGGAGTGTCAGGAAACGTTACGTCCCCACGCCCACTGACAGAATTGATGTACCTTTTCGGTTCCTGCACAAGATTGGCCCTGTCACAAGAAGCCACGTGTCCACCATTATGGCATCACAGTTAATGCGCTGCTACAGGCATTAACTACTACACGACAGATGTCAGGAATGGAATGACTTTTGAACATTCCTCTTCCCCATTAAATGTCCATCATTATCATTAAATTTTAACTCCGACTTGGACATTCTTTTCTCAAAATTAAACTTGGGGGCCTTTGATGATACCCGAGTTTAGCATTTGGATCAAGTTACTCCACGTGGTCATCCAACAGTACATCGAATGGGGGCCCGCGGTGAAGTCGAAAGAATGCGGCGACACTACATGGGGCTGGGCTCGCCTGTTCACGAGCTCCTACCACGGGCGTGATCGCGAGCCCCGACCCCCGAGCCCAAATTTTGGCGGGAAACGCATGCGCGACAGATTCAGAAAAATAACCATTTGCCTATACTTAGGCCTTGTATGGTTATGTTTCCATGGACAATTTCCAGTTTCTAGTGTTGGAAATAGAATTTTGAGAATTTATTGGTTTTCGTGTAAAAACTGGAATTATGTTTGGATGAGAGAATGAAAATGAGTTTTATATAGGTTTGAAAATGAGATTATGTTTGGTTGAGTAGTTTTGAAATATTATTTTATGTATATAATAATTTGAAAAGTTGATAGTGGTTGAATTTTTTAATTATATATATAATATTATATTTGGAAGATTGTAGGTTGGTGGGCCCCATTAAATATATATAATTAAAAAATGGTAATATTTTAAGTAGATGGAGTTGGTAATGGAGGGCCCCACATGTATAATTGGATGAAAATGTGAGAAAGTGATTGATTAGTGATGTAGGGTATAGTATAGGGTTGAAAATTGAAAATATAGGTTTGAGATATTGTTTTATGTGAAAATTGGAAAATGAAAATGATGATTTCCATTGGAAAATTTAGAAGCAAACATGATTCAATTTCTATGAATAGTTGGAAACTGGAAATTGGCCATTGGAAACATAAACAAACAAGGCCTTAGTGTTCCATTAGCACCAGAGGCCGCTACGTGTCAGAGTATTATCAATATGAGTCGCCAAGTGGCAGAAACTTGGCTGACATGCACTCTTAGGAGAGGACATGTGTCCTTTTTAAATTATTTTACTAATTAGTGCAAAGGTGACTATTGAAAACCCACTTATTAGAGGGGTATAAAAAGCCTCATTTAAGAGGAAAAAGAAGGGGGAGAAAAAAGAGAAAAGAGGATCGGAATACGTGAAATTGTAAGAAAGACCGACCCCAATGATTCGGCTCGGCATTAAGCTGAAAAGGCAGAATTAGCCATAAATAAACGTTCATTACGTATACTTATATTTCCACGTGTTTAGTCTTTTATGTTTTTTGCTTATTGACCAAAACGCACGTCAACAGTATTCGTAAAGGTAAGCTGCCAATTCTAATTCTTCAATTCTTCTAATTTATTTTAATTTCTTAATTCTCATCACATGATTAGTTTGGCGACGAATTCTCCCAAATGATGAAGGTATTACAGTCAGCAGATGCATGCATTCCTAGAAATTTGTTCTTTAAATGAATTGGCAGATGAAGCGAACTAGGTAAAATAATTAGATACTAAGAATCATACGAGTTGGTGTACGCAACTTTTTAAAATTTTGGAGTATATAAAGTGGAAGGATTTACGAGATCAAGTTGAAACCTCTACTTAACGCCAACCCAATTGTTCCGGAAATAACTGGATTTTATAATATTAGATTTGTGGGAGAATCTCTAATCCTAAACAAGAAGCTTATCTAAAGTTCCTTGCCAAAGATTATAAAATAGTGATGAGTAAATATTGAATCTAATAAATCTAGGCCTCTTGATTGTATATACATATACATATGCATTGTATATAAGTAAGTGAAGATACTCGAACAAACCTCCCGAGGAGCTAAAGTAGCTGTCCATGTAGCTAAGCAGTGGCGGAGCTATCCCAATAGGAAAGACTAGTTACCGCTCCGTGCGTCCAAGACCATCCCGAAAGGAAAGACAAAATTCCCCCTCGCTTTAGATGTCATATGAATTCTTATCTAAATGAGCTTACAGTGTCCTAGCTTTCATTCCAAATTCTTCAAAGGACCTACGGATGAGCTACTAAAGCGTAGCGACGATGGAGGACTCCACTATCGACATTTGGACCGATGGAGAGGATAAGACCTCCATCTACTAGGGCGGAATCACAGGGTGGCGTGTCATACACCACATACATACTCGAGGATAATTATCTTTTCACACGTGAAATCGTCCCAGGAGGCATCCCAGAGTACTTCCATGGAACATCATCACCTAATATAGAATACGTGTCGAACAGGATCCTGGGTCTAACCTATTTCGCAGCCCACCACACCAAAACATGATGGGTGAACGCGAACAAAGGCCAATAACCATAATAGCCTAACGGTTGACCGGTCACAAAGGAGACTTGAGACAGAGCTCTCTTAACGAAGGGTACCTCAAATAGATTCGTCCCTAATGTTGTATTCACAACACTTGAAGCAAATGACCTCTCAAACTGTAATATTATCAACTAATCAAAATGTTTGATTCTTAGACCATGGTATTTGATTTACCAAACACATCATTATTGTATACTCTTTCATATATATAGCGCAACCCCATTTTTATTTTTGACCTTTTTGGAATCAAAATACCTAATCTAACTAATAAGAAATTCCCCCTTGACAGTGGTATATGTTGTATATGTAAATCATAGATGTGGCCCTCCTGTGCATCTGGACCTACTATTGGTTCAACAGTTTGAAGGTCATCTGCTTCGGCTCGCTTGCTTTTATTCTTGCCCCTGCTTGTGAAATGCAGGCTCTAAAACGGGTGAGGAAGTCAAACTCTCTTTCGCCTGGTTACGATCCAATCTTTCTATTCAATGAGTTAGCGCTCCATGTAAAAGAGTGAGTAGGCCTTTGGGACTGGGGATTCTACTGAAGAAAGGGAAAGAATAACGATTTTTACTCCAGCTTTAGTCTCTAGATCGAGGAGGACTGCGTTTTGAGCCCTTTCTGGGTTCCTAGCCCAGAGAGAAAGACAAGGCTGAGTTGCCCCTTCTACCACTGAGGTGGAATACGGATCCTTCCGCAGGAACGTCTGGTGGAATGGCAGGACCAAAGCTAAAACTTCCACGGGTTCCACTCCCAAGCGAGACCCTGAACCGGCTTTCTCAATTCAACTAGCGGAGTGAGTGATGGAGCGACCCAAAACAAAGTACAAGACTGAGCTATGGAGGGATGTCGCTCATCAACGTCAGTTGCCGATCCGGTCGTCCATCTCGGAGTCATCAACATCTCTGTTATCGGATATGAGTGGTCTTACCCCATATTTCAGATAATGAAATCTTCTCCCCTGTGCTTGCTATTAAATATATAAATGTGAACTTAATTTAAAAAAAAGTACTTAGTGATCACAAATCAATTGAAAACATAAACTAATTTTTTTTTAACTAGGTAACCTAGAACTGTAGAGGAACTGGAGAACTTAAAAATTCTTTGATATCCTGTCAATTTTTCTTAACTAGCTGGCCTAAAATTTTGTTTTGAAGGTGAAAGAAGTGAAGATAATGAGAGTGGGATGAGCTTCTTTATGGGGGATGGTGATATATTTTTACGTTTACAATGGGAATTTGATATTGGAAATGGAGACTCATGAGGTTGTCCGATAATAGGTTTGGGAAAATGTAAGTTCAATTTTATGCATTAGTTAATATGTGGTTCGGAGGTGATTTTGAGGTTTATGGTGCATGGAATCTTGCTTTTTGACAATAGTATAAGAATACTTGTAACTGAGGGTTCACTTTTCCTATGCAATTGCCTTACTCTGCCTTCTTGAATTATTTGGATTCAAATTGGTTTTTGTAAAGTTCTAGCTACAAGTTATTTTGTTGTCAATGAAGAGTTTGTCTGTTGAATTCTAGCTTTCCATGGCGAAATTAGAATCCATGTTTCTTAATTTGCCAGATATATTTATTGTTTTTTCATGGATAAATTAAAAATTGTATGTGAATGGATTCCTTTGTCAATCAAAATAGCCATTCTTAATGTTGATGCTTTGTTGTTTAGTTTGGTGGTTTTGTTGCCATTATTTCCATTTAAAATATATTTTAAAATTAGAATTTATGCACTTTCAGAAAGATATTGATTTTATGGCTTCAGTATAGTCATTCTGAGTTTGAGCCATCTATATTGCATGTGTCAAGGTTAAATCTTATAATATTATACTTTCTTCAATACCTCTTTCAGAATTACTAATTCTAGTTATTTACTTTGAAATTGAAGAATTACACACGCAACTCATTCAGTTAGGCCAATTCTGGACTTTTCTTGTTTCTCATCTTCGAAGTTGATTCGTTTTGTGGCACTCTCTATATGGCTTAAATAAATTAGCATTTGCTTAATGAGATTGTTTCCATGAAGACACAATAATTCAAGCTGTTTCTAACCTATTTTCGGATGACTTGACCTGAATATGATCATTATGAAGAGTTTTCATATGTTAAAACAAAGGTATGGTATAAGTTATAATTAGTGTATCGTATTTAGAAAACAAATTGTTTGTTTTTTTGTGAACTATTGTCAAGAGAAACATTGCATGAAATATTTGAAAGGAATTACAACTCTTGTTTGGATATGGAGGTTCCTCGATTTGCCACTGTGGATGCTTATGGTAGTCATCGAGGTAAGATCAATTGTATTTTGATTATTATATTAAATAAAATGACGAACGAGAATGCAACTTGATCTATAAACTTTCTTTGATTTATGATCATAATCTCTTGTCATTTGTAGAGTGGTAGTGCTAGCTCTCCTTACGGTGCTTATGGGAATTATTCATCAGGGCGTTCTTCTGGTTCTGGGTAAGATCTTCTCGTTGTTTTGACTTTATTAATATATGTGCTTCTTTGGAATTTGTATCAGGTGTACGAGTATAAGCAGTGTTTCTCCATAATCAAGATAAATGACATAATATTTTTCTCAGCATGTTCAATGAATTTTCTAGATCTTCAAGTCCTAGAGGATAGTGCTAGGTTGACCTACAGAATTGTGCTTGACCATTATGCATTGGACTCGTTTTATTGTGTTTCCAATCTTCCTTATTAGTGTGCTGAATAGGTTTTCTCTTCTTCACTGGTTAAGTTGACTTGTCCAATTTGATCAACTTACACGGTACAATACCTTACACAAGCTATTATAAGTTCTCATTGTCCCTGATGGTGAGCTTCTTTTGCCAGATTATCTGGGTGTAACCATGTTTCACGTGGGAGAACATATGACTACTAGGCGAGGTTATTAAGATTTCAGGTCGACTATGACATCACTTATACATCATGTCATCATTTCAATCCAACTTTCCAACAAGTTCATTGCTGCTTATCTCCACTTGCAAGTACCAGTTGATACTAAGTTTTGCAAATTGTTGTGATTGCAATACCTATATTGTATATATTTTGCTTATTTGTGGATAATATTGCATTATTGTTTTACAATATTGTGTTTGGTATGTATCATAATACATGTATATAAAAGGTTTAAAAACATATAAAATCCAGAGAATTGAAAAACAAATTGGAGTATTTGCAACGACAAAATTGTTGCTAATAAGTGTGATGCAAATAGGCATCGTGACGATGTGTTGTGGCAAATAACCTTTATATGGATAACCATCAAGGCCTTATTTGCGACGGCATAAGTCTTTTGCCATGGCAACCATGTCGTTGCAAAAAGATTTTTGAGTCGTGTTATTTGGAATGACTTTTTGCCTAGACTTGTTGTCCCAAAAAAATATAATAGCGGCGATTTGTTGACCTTTAGTCGTTGCAAAAAACCATTTTTCTAGTAGTCAAATGCATGTATTCAAAGTAAATAATATGGTTACTTACTCGACATGTTCTCTTCAGGAACAATGGACATGAAAAGTAAATATCGCTGGTATGAATTTCTTATTCTCCATCAAAATGAGAATTGCAAGCTAGTTCAACGTGACAGATATAACTAGTACACGATAGAATTCTCATGATCCTCCAAAACACACAAAACTAAGAGGATGTTAGAACGAATCTAGTTGACAACATCAAACACCAGTGTAGGTCCCAAGGGGTGCCAAGTAAAGTCTACAAGGACGGAGGGCTGAATAGACTATACTGTTTCTATTTTTCAAATCATAGTTTAAAGTAAATAGTTAACTCCTTGCATACAGTTATAACTCGATATTTAGAAAGAAAGTTAATCACTTAACAGATCTCTTGACATAGTTGTTGATAGAGTAACTCAGCTGAAAAATAACAACTTTTAGAAAATCAGTTTTTTTTTAATAGCAGCGGAAGTCTTACACCCTAAAGATTTTTGGCAATCAACATAAGTGTTTTACAGAGAGTTATTAAGGAGTTTAAGCAGCAATAAGAATGACAGAATGTATAGTGCGGGAATTTAAATAGACACAAATTTTTATAGTGGTTCGAGGATTAGGTAATTCCTCTACGTCCACTATTCTCATACTCCAGGAGGAATCCACTATGTATCAAGTAACTTTAGATACAAAGTACAATCAGTCCTAGCAATTTTGATTACACAGCTTACTGCCACTGGACTTAGCTCTTCACTGGACTTCTGTAATTACTTTAGCTCACCGGAGAATGCAAGACTTGATCATACAACCCTCTTGAAATCTTTAGTCTTTCATTCGACAAGAACCTAACTACACTTCTTCACTTCAAGCCAGTGTAGACCCAGTTTGTTTTTCACAATGGTTTCCTCTTTAACTATTGATACAACCTTGATTTTCTACTTGAATGTTGGATAATGTGTTCTAGATGAAGCTTGAGGATATCATTTTCGGGCTCGATGGAGAGCTTTTTATTTGAAGATTTTTTCTCGTTCTCTTGTGTCTTTTGTTTCGTGTCTCTCTAAATTTTCCTCAGCTTTTATAGTGTGGATTTGAATTCTGTCCGTTGAAGAGATATAAAAATTCAAATCCCACCGTTGGATAGTTGACATGTCCTTTTTGGATGGTTTAGTGTATTTATCTCGACAAAGAAATACAAGAAATGCTCCACATCAAAGTTGCAACTTTACCCATATTTTCACTTTACGCACCAAACTTTAATTTGTTATACTATGCCTCTTAAACTATGAAAGTTTCTACACTTTACCCGATATAGACAATTTGGCCCTCATGGTTTTATTCTTTTGTGACAATAGTTCTAGTTATCTCCTTAAACTCCAATTTGTGGTATATTACTACATAATTATAATTTTATTGCACAATTCATTAAATATAAAATTTAACTCCAAAATCAATTTGTTTTCAAATTTCACAAAGCATGACAACCCACATTTTCTGTCACATGTTTTTGTTTGTGGCATTGTTAGACCTACTTAGTTCTAGTTTCTAATCCGAAATCTTAAGGGATCATATCATGTTTCTAGCCTGTAAACTCAACAGGACACACATTTGCAAACGTCTCACCGCCAAGTATTTATCCGTTTACAAACCAGGTCTTTTGATTGGAAATGAAGATAGTCCCTTACGACCATATAGAGCCCAACATGTTCCTTAAAATTCATACATTTCTTTTACCAAAAATTGCACCGAGTGAGATGGTTGCAAAGCCACCAGTCGATGAATTATTGCCTCTAAACGGTTTAATAGACGTCTCCGTCCAACATCACTAATAGGGAAGATGGTCTACAAGTTAACCAACTCTTTCAATAATGGCTCAACACATCATTGGTTCGTTTCCTACTCTAGGCGTATAAGATAATTCTTCAAAGGGATAGATCAATAAGACATTATGAACACTTGTTGAAGCAAAAGCCTAGAACTTGAAGAAATATTTATTACATTAGTAAACTCCATTTGGGAGTAGAATACCGGTTTAGCTTTTCATATATGAGGTTTGCACCCGTAAACACATAAACTAGAATACTCCACACACACAAAATTTAAACACTCAGCTATTAGACTTCTAAAACTACCATTTATATAGAAGTAAGGGATGCCTCTATATCCTTGAATTATTGCTTCCACTTGCTGAAAGTAGTGAATGCCTACTCAGCCTCACATGTTTTGGGTCCCAGTCTTGTCTGGTATCCAAAGCATGTTGATAAAGCTCTAAAGTTTGCTAACTCGTTTCCTTCATTTTTTAGTGTATTGGAAGGAATCTTGTTCAGTCCCACCTTTTGTATTTTTGAAAAGTGGGTATTCGTGTGTATGGAATACATATCTCACTAGGTATGTCGGGAATCTATTTTTTGGTGACCCCAAATTATTGGAGACTTTGGCGACTTTTGTGAATTTCCTTCTCTGTCTCAGGGACATCTCCGATCAATATTTGGTCTAAATCCTTTGCCAAATTCATAATCTTTTGCGAAATTTCGGCTCCTTTTGATTTGATCATTTTGGGAAAAGATGATTTTCCATGTGACCAATATGAGTCATATTGCAATATTTCGACGAGTTTCTTTACTCCACGGAAGCTTGTTTTGTTTTCTTGTTGGAAAATTTATTGTTTAGACTTCTCTTAAAACTTAGAAAGAAGTTCTTTTCGTCATAAGTGTTTAAGTCGACTATGCCTAAACATGCAAGAGGAACAATCCATTCACTTATTTTTGATAAAACTTGAATAGAAACTTGACTTTTCTATATCTATAATATCAGATCCATAATTCCCATGCTCTTCTTGTTGAGATTTGATCTTCCATTAAAGAAACAACCAAAGAAACTTCTTCTAAATCGCTTCCATGATGGTTAAACAAGTAAAGCCCTTTCAATTGGTCTTTGAAGCGTGATATAGTGAAAGATAGGAAAGGCTTTATGATTATCTTTTCCAAGTGGTTCCAAAGTCGCACTTCTAAAATACAATTCCAAAATATCCCATCATTTTAAGCTTTTCATTAGGCCGAGGAATGACCAACCCGAACATTCAAGCAAACATTTGTCAAAAATTATTCTCAAATCATTCAAGATTAATCCTCAAGCCTACATTTCTTGACCCATTTTGGTAATTGTTTAATTTGAAGAAGAAATTGGAGGGGTAGTATAGATCAAAGGCTAGGAAGGCTCCAAACTCATACCACCGCTTGACTTCTTGATGGATTGGAATTGAAAGAAATTGACAATGATTGGTATGAATGAATGGAATTAGGTTGGAATGGAATAACATTAGGAATTGAATGATGTAGTATTACTATTATTATGATTGGTATGTACAAGGAATGGAGAAATGAATGGATGACGATTTTTACTTGATTTAAATATCTTGATTGATAATTATAAATGAATGATAGTAATTGAGAAAATAATTTTAAAGTATCAAATTCTCTTAAATAAAATTTTATTAAATATGTTATTCGTAAATTGATATAAGATTATTATAATGTGTGCTAAATAATATAATATATATATATATATATATATATTTATCATCAAAAATATTTTATATAATATTTTTTATGGATAATTACAAAAACACCCCATAGAGATTTGGGCTAATTACAAAAAATCTAGAGATGTTTTAAAATTACAAAAACCCCATCAAGTTTGATTATGTGTTAAATTTAAGGGGGTAACTATAATATTTTTATAAATATCATGAGGGTTTTGATTTTTTTGCTTATGAAGGGGAAAATGTAAGACAATGAATCAAACTACAAAGGGTTTTTTATAATTTTAAAAAAAACGGGTTTTTATGTAATTATCCCAAATCTCGAAATTGGGTATTTTTGTAATCATCTCTATTTTTATAAGAAAATATAGAAAATCAACAAAAGAATTCTATATCAAAAGGCTTTTTTGATTTAACTATTGAATATTGATAGAAATTGAATATGATTTATTCAAATATTAAATATAACTCATATTTAAATTATAAATATTTTTTTATTTATAACACTACTTTTGGAATGAAAATATAGATTATATCCAACATTTTTAGTCATTTATAGAAAGATAGTTTTATCAAAAATAAAATTTGAGTCATTGTTGATGATTGGGAATAAGCTAAACCGTGGGGAAATAAGGAATTTTATTCCCTTACTTTTGGGAATAAGGGATTATAATGGGAATGAGTATTTTATCATTATTAAAGCATATTTTAAAATATGTGAATGGAAATGAAACAAGGAATTTCATTCCATTTTACCCCATTCCACATCCAATCATGTTAAATTTAGGTATTTTCCAAAATATCAATTTTTCTTTTTTTTGAATGAATTCAAACTTCTTGCAATAATTTTTCTCTGGGTTTTAATTAGCCTTATAATCTACTAAGAAAAATAACTTATTTTTGTTAGTATCAACAAAAAGAATTGTATGTCATCGGTTGTATGTCATCTCTCTCCGTCCTTTACCCCGGATGTACTGGATTGACACGATGACTCGGGATTTGACTCCAGAGTATTATTTTTTCCTTCGGTCAGTATTTCTATAAGGTTAGGACTTGTGCTAGTGGTTCTTGAATCTCTCATTCTTGGTTGAGGAGTCTGCATTCTAAACTTTGCTTTTGCTTATTACCAAAGTCCTAAGGAGTGGCCCCTGGAATTGTGAGTCCAAACACACGCTCATATGCGATCGATCACATTGTCCGGATCAATTTTTTGTAACTTTCTGGCCAAATCAACATTGATGACCAGAGTGTTAAATTCTAGGAGAAGCATCTCAAGATGATCGTTGAGGTGTCTTGATGCTGTGAGGATGGAATCAACTTCAATTCCCTCCATATCTTGTTAGAAAATCAAGTAAAGAATATTTTCATGAGATTTTATAATGGCAATGTCATAATCATAATATTAAGCATTCAACTTGCCATCTAAGTAATTTAGCCTTTTTTTGGTTTAGATTCAAATTTATTTTTTTCGAAAAACCTTGGCACTTGAATTATCCATTTTAAGGTGAATTTTTAAGTTATTAAATATAGAGACAATTTTTTAAATTCCTATCTGACTGCAAAGAACCCCTTCTCATTGATATGTCATAGGTTTGCTTCAGCAATATCGAAAATAGACCTAAGTAATTTAGCCTTTTTTTTGGTTTAGATTCAAATTTATTTTTCGACATGACATTTTCACCATTTTTGGTTTGACTTTAGTAACAATCATTGCAAAGAACCCTTCTCATTGATATGTCCTACCAATAACCACCGCAATATCGACATGGCATTTGTGTAAAGAACCAATAATTCATCTTCATCACGAGAAATTGCAAGTTTTAGATTTTGCAAACTTCCTTAAGATGCTTTATCCATTCTTGATGTTCATTTCCCATTTGAATATTGCATCATTTTTTTAGTAATGGACTAAACACATTCCTGTAATGTGCACCAGATTGTTTATGAACATTTCAACAAAATTAACGACTCTGAGAAAACTTTGAAGTTGTTTCTTGTCTTTGAGAATATCTAGAGGCTTCTCAGAATCTTCATACACATTTTCTTTTGTGTATATTCTTTCCCAAGTGCTGATAGCTCATTTGTGATTTCGAGTGAATCTAGCATCCGTGATCCAAGGTTTCACTGCGCAAGCATTTTAAAATTTTCAAATTTCTGTACAGCAAAAGACAATTTGTTTTCTTTAATTTGCTCAGATCCTTTACAAATTAAAGATAATTTATCCCAGATTTGTTTTGCAGTTTGTCAAGATTTGACTTTGTTGAACATTGCTTTGTCAAGGTTTTGTAAAATATGTCTTGGCTACATTGTCCAAGTTGTATCTTTTTTGTCCTCGTTTGTCCACTCGGTCCTTGGTTTCTCAACTAGGGTTGGTCTTGCCTCAAGCAATGAGCCTTCTTCTCCTTGATTGCAGTTGCTCTCCGTACGGTTGTGTTCATTTTCGATATTTGCGGTGGCCCATCCTCTATCACTATCCACATTTTCATCATGTAAAGCGAGATAGATGAGCACGCATATGAATTTTCCGGTATCAAATTCCTCAATAGTGAACATGGGAATACGTGTCAAATTTGCTTCCATGATAATAACTTTGCTTTGGAAAAAAAAAACTTTTGAAAGAGCAAGTGTTAAAAGTTTCTTTGAAAGATTTGAGATCTAGTTCAGTAACCAGTGCGGAAGGCTCAATGAACCAACCACTCTGATACCACTTGTAGGTCCCAAGGGGTATAAGTAAGGTTTAGAAGGGGGGGTTGAATAAACCTTACCAACTTTTCGATCTTAGTCTTTTTAAAATTATTACAGAGTTAATACACATCTAAGTCCTTAGGGGACAGCTAAGTTAGTTAATCAGCAGAGTTAGCCACTCAACTTGGACTCGATAGATTTGTTGATAGAATAACTCAGTTGTTTAGTCTAAACCTTAACTTAGTTTTGTGATGAGTTTTATTGAAGACTTAACACCCTTGAATTTGATTTAACTTTATTTTAACACTTGATTTTAGCACTTAGTTATTTATCGGTTGGATAGTAAATTATCGTGAGATATGAAATGAGTATGCGAGAAATATAAATATCTTTGAAATGTAAATGACACAAGTAATTTTTATAGAGGTTCGAAGATGGGGTAATTCTTCTAATCCTCTCTTCTCCAACTCCTGGAGGAATCCACTAAGTAATGATCAATTCACAAAGTGGTTATCGTCAGAGACAAGTCTTGATCACGCGGTGACTTGCTCCTTGGACTCGATCTGGAGATGCCTTGGTCACAGTTGGCTTCTCGTCCGACTCGGCTTCTTCACAGGCGGTTGTCTTGCTACTTGACTCATTTTCTCAAGCTTCTTGGATTTGATCACGAAGCCTTCCAATAACTTGAGATTGGTTCGACCTTGAACCTTCCTACAATCCTCCTTGGAAAGTAGGCCCCTTTTGATTCTTCAAAAGTTTCCTCTTCAACAGTTTGAAGTTGTCTTTCCTTCATGACTTTGTGTTGGATTGATTTCCTTCGAGATTTAGGCTTGAGGATTTTCTTGAATATCTTGAGAATATTTTGCAGGTTACAGATTTAATAATGCTTGTTCGTTCGTGGTTCAGGTAATCAAGGTAACCTTTTCTCAATGAAATCCCTCAGCCTTTTATAGTGAACTTTTCAAAAATCTGCCCGTTGAAGAGATAGGTGATTTTCAAAAGTCACTTGTGTTCGTTGGCTTGTCTTTTCTTGGTCTTGATCTTGAGATGTAGACCTTTCCTCGTATTAAATAAATGTCCAGCTTTTTCGGGTTCTAACACGAGGTGCGGTGCTTCCCATTGGTTTATTCCTTTTGCATGCTTCCTCGGGGTGAGCACTTTAAGACATGGCGGCATGGAAGTATTACTTATTTAAGTAAAGTTCTTGACTTACGGCAAGCGGATTCTTTTCGATTAACTCCTCTTAAACTTGCCTTTTCCCCAGGTGACTTGAGTCTGTTTCAATCATTGAAAGACTCATCTATCACTTCAACTTGTGACATGGCTTCTTTGAGTTGACTTAACTGACTATTCACATAGCTGTCCCTCAGCTGTTACATCTTCAATCGAGTCCTTGGTCCTCTTTCTTGGCCATACTCAAATTTACATTCCACAAGTGAGTCTTCACTTCACTCCTTGATTGACTTCTTGTATTTCCAGGCATAGGTGACTTGACTCGGCTCATACATTCTATCTATTACAATAATAATTACAAGGAAAATGGGGTGCCAACATTCTAATCTAAGTTTTACATGGCATTCATCAAAATCTACAAAGTAATTTCCCAACATTCTTTCTCTGTTGTTGCTCTTCCTCAGTTGTTGCTCTTCTTTTTTTTCTTCTGTTTTTCTTATCGGTTCTTCTTTGTCTCTTTTTGTCTCCTCTCGCTTCTTCTTGTTTTGTGTGTTTGTCGTTCTTTTTTTTTTCTTGTTTCGTCGCTTCCAAAGTAATGTATACAAATTTGATTACAAATTTGTGAACGTTGATGCTTTAAAGTACTAGAAACTGCCTAAAAGTATTAACAATTGCCTTAAAAGTACTTATTTTATGTCAATGTATTTCAACATATATCACTCTATATCTTAGATATTTGAAACTTAAAGTATCAGAAATTGCATTAAAAGTATCATAAATTGTCTTTAAAGTATCAATTTGTAAGAAAGTTTGTGTGTACAAATCTATGAACATTGATGCTTGAAAGTATCAGAAACTATCTTAAAAGTATCCGATTTGCCTTAAAAGTATTAGCTTTATGTCACTGTATTTCAACATTGAATATATGTCATATCACTCCGCATTTAGATGTGTGATAAAAAAAAATTGTGTATAAATATGTGAACATTGATGCCTGAAGTATCAAAAATTGTCTTAAAAGTATCATAATTTGCCTTAAAAGTATTAGTTTTATGTTACTTTATTTTAACATTGAACATATACCATATCACCTTTTTAGCTAAATTGTGAAATATATTAAAAAATGAAAAAAGAGTGATGTTGTTTACAAACCAAACAGCTAATTAAAACATCCAAAAATAAACATTGCTTATACTCCAAGCAATTGAAAAAACAGAGAGCTAAACCAGCGTATACAACAGAAAATCTATAGAAGATGAGCATTAGCCATCAAGTGGCTAAAATGGGGCATCGTTAAAACCTATCAAAGTAAAACCCATTGGAAAAAACAATAGGAAAAAGAGTACCCCCATAGAGAAGCTAGTGCATCCTGTAGAAACATTTGCCCAATGCGTCTGCATGAAGGTCTGTCAAAATCAAATCCGGAGGGATGTGAGACCACGATATCTCCGTATCCAATTTAGATAAAATATCTGCAACACGATTTCCTTCTCTGTATATGTAAGAGACCATAAATTCCATTTGGATATGTAGTAAAGCGTAAGCTGCCAATGTCCATAAAGCTTCAAGGGTACATGCAAAGAACAAGAGGAAAGAAGACCACAAACATAAGTAGAATCCGATTCAAGCCACATTTTGCGCCACCCCCATTTGTACGCCCTCTCAATAGCAGTCATTGCAACAACTAATTCTGATTCGAAAGCATATCCTGTACCAATCTGATCTACGAAACATCCTGTGAAAAACCCTCTGCAATTTCTGAAGACTCCCGCCACCACGCACTAACCCGGAGCACCTAATGCACAACCATCTGTATTGACCTTAGTCCATCCGGGAATAGGGGTTGCCACCGCACCTCTTGTAACGTTGGTGCCGGCCGAATATGGCCTGGAACAGCAAGACGCTGAAGGCATAAAAGGTCATAGATCGTGTTCGCCATATAGCCTAAATTAACAGATGATGATTTAATAATAAATGCCCGAATCATGACAATTGTTGCCATCGTTTGAGGAGATATGTCATCGAAAATCCATTTGTAAGGATGTGCCATATAATCCAAACCACCGAAATAATTACGCCACTTTCCAAAGAAAATTAAGCTGAGGACTAAATTTTTGTTGGATGGCAAATATGAAGACTTGATTAATGCCCATTTCCAATGGCATCCTCACCTGAAATGAATCCTGAATCCAATCCCAAATCTGTCTCGTAAAACCGCATGCCGCAAACAAGTGATCAAATGATTCTGAATTCGAATAGCAAAAGGGCAAGCGGGCAGGACCACAAAATCTCGTCACGAAGATTATCCAACACGGTCACCGATTGTGGATCGATCTCAAACTACTATGGACCTCCTATCCGGAATATGAGGTGACCAAATCCATTTTCCCTAACTAACCTCTGGAAATATTTCTCGAACATGTTGATATGCCACTTTTGACAAAACCCCTCCATCATCCGAATTAATTCAAATACGACGATCAGTAGTAGTGGGCAAAGTTGGGGTACAAAGAATGTTAATAACAATCAGAGTATAAGCCACTAAAAATTCCGATGTAAAGTGCCATACCCCATCAAAATAATAATCCGAAATGGATTGAGAGAAAAGCGAGCGGACATGATAAGGAATCCCGATGTGATCAGCTATAGAGTAACCAAGCCAGTTAGCAAGCTAGAAATTAACTTTCGAGATCTATCCAGGAAGCCACCTTGATTGCGAATCTAAAGACAACACAAAAGGAAGTAAACCAGGCAGATCGATGAGCCAATGTACATGTTTCTAGGAGATGGGTCCATGAATCAACGCCTAAGAATAATGAACACTGCATCTTCCGAGTTGATCAACTTCCAAGCCATCTTCATCATAAAAGCCTTATTTGTTGTCAAAAGAGACCGAACACCTAAGCCTCCTTCTTCCTTCGGAGCACAACATCTAGCCCAATTAATAGTGACACTCCCTTTCTTATTAGTAGCCCCAGACCAAATAAAATTCCAAATCACCGATTCCATAGCTTTCAGAAGAGTAATGGGCCATTTATAAATAAGCATGGAATGAACAAACGAACTAGTGATAACAGAGTTGACCAAAGTAATCTTTTCTGCTTGAGATAAAGAATTACCCTTCCATGTACTGAATTTTGACACAATTTTATCGTATATAGGCTTAAAAATTGGAACTTTAGGCATTCATTTGAACAACGGAACTCCAAGATAAGTAATTGGAAATGAACCCTTCAAGATGCTTAGGTGGCGTTGAATTCTAGTCATAAGTCTAGGAGAAGTAGTATTACTGAAATAAACTTTAGACTTACTAGGGTTAAAAATCTGGCCCGAGATTGCCATGTACGCATTTATAATCTCCAAAAGCCGTTGACAGTTTCGCCACGAAGCCGCACTCAAAATCAGAATGTCATCCGTGTATAACAAGCATGGGGGAAATTGAATATTTCTAGGTGCAATGAACGGATGAATGTAATACTATTGTATGGCATTCTCCAGAAGACGTACCAATACTTCTTTGGCCGCACAGAATAGAAGTGGGGAAAGTAGATCACCTTGTCGCACCCCTCTTGTACATTGGAAATAACCTTTCGGGCTACCGTTGATTAAGATCAAAATACGGGCCGAATTAAAAATAGTAGAAACCCAATTAACAAACGCCTCTGCATACCCTATTCTACGAAGGACATAAATAATGAAATCCCACCGTAAAGTGTCAAAAGCCTTTCTAATATCAATCTTGACGATCATGTTGGGGCTACATTTCTGCTTAAAAGACAATTCACACCTTTATATGCCAATGCAATGCAATCATGAATCTGCTTGCCCGGAAGGAATCCAAACTGCCCCTTATATACGTGAGTCTTTAAAATAGCACCAAATCTGTTAGCTAGAATTTTGGTGACTGTTTTAAAGATGAAATTACTCAAAATAATAGGTTTGAAGTCCTCCACACGATCATCATTTTTAGTTTTGGGAGAAGCACCATGAAGCTAGAGTTACAACCAAGTGGGGAAATTGTCTGTATGGAAGAAGGATCTAACCGCAGTGATAACATCACCTCCAACAATATCCCAACAATTATGATAAAAATGCCCTTCAATTCCATCCCGGTGTTTATGCGGGCTTAGATCAAAGATGGCTCCTTTAATTTCCTTATCACTTGGAACAACACAAAGCTTAATATTGCCCTCCATGTCAACCGAATGATTAATAACATCATCAATCTCTGAGAAATCCTTAGACGATGATAGGTTATGCGAAAAAAGATCTTCATAGAAATTGATAATGTGATCTTTGATAACCTGGGCATCCGTAGTAACCACCCCATTCACCAACAGATGTCTGATGACCCCCCTCAAACGCTTAGAACATAATTTTATGTGAAAAAACCCTGTGTTGCGATCTCCATCCTTAGCCATTGAACCCTACTTTTCTGGCGCAAACACTCATACTGACGATTTAGCAATATGTCAAGTTTCGTATGAAGCTCCAACTCATGTTCCATTAAGTGGGTCGAATAACCTTGTGATGATATCGTAGATTGTAAGTCATTCATTTTTGTTTGAACAATGTCCATTTGCCCATGAATATCTCCAAACACCAAGAAATTCCATTCTTTAAGCACCTGTCGTAGTGTTTTGAGCTTCAACATTACCCGAATCATTGGATTCATAGATGAACAATGCCACTCCCAAGAGTTCTTCACAACAGTTTTATAATCAAGGTGCTGAATCCACATAGATTGAAATCGAAAAGGAATTGGGGAGAGAACAACTCGAGTGCAATTAAGAAAAATAGGACTATGATCCGAACAATGTCGAACCCCACATACCCTTTAATAACCTGCCACTTATCCATGAATGCTTGAGTTGCCAGAATTATATCCAAACGAGCTTGAACCAACCCTCTCGAAGATCAAAAAATACCCCAAGTAAAAGAATTGCCCATCATAGTGACTTGAGTAAAATCATTATCATCAATGAACTGCTGAAATTCCCGACAAGAAATGTTGTGAGTAAGCGTACCTCCTTGTCTTTCATGATTCCCAACAACGGCATTAAAATCACCAATCAAAACCTAATCAAGTAAGCCTAGACTCCGAACATCAGCCCAAAGATGACACCTCTCAGCATAGAAACACTGGGCATGGATGAAACCCATGTGAAAACTGATATTCTGAAACTCCACTTTGCACACCAAAATCTGATCCGAAGAAAAATATGATACATGCGATGCTGTCTAGATTTGGATAGAACCCAAATATCTGGCATACCATTAGAACGGAAATTCTCCGCCACCAACGTCATATCCATAGTATGCCAAAAAGAAACAAGAATGGAGTTAAAATGAATCTTAGGCAATAATATCAGATTTATGCACACGACATAAATCTTTAAGCATGGATTTAGAGGCATCGTTGCCAAAGCCTCTAATATTCCAAAACATGCAATTCATAATGAATGAGAGTTAGGAGGAATACGCATCTTGTGCGTCTCTGAATCCATTTCCGCAAGAAATTGTGCTGCTTGATTTTCTTGTTTTTCCATGTCTGACCCACCTTTTCCAGGCTGCAGGCACCACAGTCCGAAAATTCACCGATGGTTCATTATTAAGGACATAATCATTAATGGGCATATTGTTTGAAACCTCATCAATGGCCTGTTTTATATTTTTCGTTTTCTGCTCATTATAATCCATGGAATTATCATCATGGCTCAAAATCGTACCACCTAGATTGTATGTCACAGATCTTCTATCATGATTAATATTTTTCATTGCTCCATTAACCACCTGATTATTACATGCAGTGGTCTTCGACATAATATCCCCCAAGTCAAGTTCATCCATATCATTCTCGTCATCACGTAAAATATCGAAAGTATTATAGATTGGGACTTCCGTAGAAGACGTACCCCCTCCGTATGTCATCCTGTCCTCTTTTTCACTTGCACCCAATTCTCCGTATCAACCGTTTTTCCTTTATTTATAGGAACTTTTCCGTGTACCGCTGATCTACCTCGAACTGGACTAGTCTCCTTGTTCCCCGTTTCGGTATTTTTCTGGACTTCGTGGGTATCACTCTGCATGTAAGATCTTTGATGCTTAAAGTATTCGAAAATATTCTTTTGTTGTGGAAAAGTATCTATATATATATATATAACAAGAAAATGGTTTCTTAATATGTTTTTCCGCCTATAAGTAGTTGCTAAAATCGATTTCCAGAATTTTTTATTTTTGTTCCAGAATTTTTTTATTTCCGGTTACATATATGCAATAAATTGGGAATGTTTGACTTTAAAAAATAACATATATGCAATAAATAGGGAATATTTGACTTTGAAAAATAACATATATGCAATAAATTGTGAATGTTTGACCTTGAAAAATAGCATAAATAAATTGATTGTTGTATATCGGATTTACATGTATAGATATGCAATAAATTGGGAATGTTTGACCTTTCAATTTACATAAATAAATTGATTGTTATCTATCGTTGAATACTTTATTAAAAACAAAGTATTCTCAATGTTAGAAATTAAAAGCAATTATTTTTGGAAAAATCTGGTTTACTAAACACAACTTTTGTAGAAAATATTTTACTATGGATAATTTTAGATTTATTTAGGTATGTTTGACTATTGATTGATTAAATATTACCAAGAATAACTCTATTATTGATTCAATTCTGCCAATATTTTCGGAATTATATTATTTAAATATACAAACATTCCAAATTATAGGATATAGATTATTATTAAAATTTCAAAATTATATACAGAGAAAATATCTGAAAATATTGATTCAATTCTGCCACTATTTTTAGAATTATATTAATATTAATTGAATGTACAAACAGTCCAAAAATATAAGATGCAGATCATTATTAAAATTTCAAAAATATATCAAGAGAAATTATCAGAAAACGGAATCCGATTTTCAGTTAATCAAAACTTAAATACAAATCTTTACAAAAAATAAAAAAATATACTTTTGAAAGTCTTCGACACATAGGATATTATATTACCAAAAGTATATTAGTAACCAAATACAAATTATTGGAATATTTCTAACAAATGAGTTATATCAGAATAAATATCAAAAGTCAAATACTGAAATACTGCAACAAAAGTTGGCAAAAGATTACAATAATAATTTCCTTAAATATTCTCATCACTCCACCTATATATATGAGTTCTCATTTATATTTTTTTACCACATTCTTTGTTGAAGAATACGTGATTTCTCACAAGAAAATATTTCTGTCAATTTTTCAAACGCATACAAGAAAAATGACACCAATGATAACATTGATCAAGAATATCAACATGAGATAAACATGAGCAAATCTGAATGAAATATGAAATTATGTTGGTCAGTCTCAACAAAATTAATCCAAATGATGACTTATCTGATATTAGATGACTATCTTCATCATACTTCTTTTGTCGAATTATTCAACATCCATCGTAAGTAAATTGCATAGCTCAAACAAAACAGCAGCTACAAGTTATATTAAAATGATCTATTTACAGAATAATGTTGACCAAAATTCATAAGTTACTTTTGTTTTTGAAACTTGAATAATTTTTTTCCAATAAACTTAATCACAATTCAATTTATGCCTCACTAATGTATTTCAGAGATGGATAAATGTTAAAAAATAAAATTAATGTTCAATATATACTTACAGTTGAAAATGTTTGTCACATAAAAGCATTTATCAGATTCTTAAAAAAATTCACAAACAAATTTTTAGAATCGTCTAGATTGGGCCGATCAGGAAATTATCTAGAGTAGTTGAAAAATTGTAATCAGTGTTTATTATAGTTTGATAAATATTAAAAAACATAAGTTTTTAAAAATTAAAAAACAGTGTCATGTAAAAATGTAAAAATAACACATATATTATATTTAGAATTGTATAAATATTAAATAAAATTACATTTTAATATATGTTTAGAGTCGAAGTTGTTTGTCACATAAAATCATTTGACGGATTCTTAAAATAATTCGCAAAAAAATATGAGAATCGTCTAGATTAGTCAAATAAAAACATTGTTCAAAGTTGTTCAAAAATTATAATGGATATCTATTTAAAGAAAAATAAATATTTTGGTCATCCCCTTTTCCATCTTGAACGGGATTCGGCCTGCAATTTCAGGATTCTTGGAGGACTCTCGTTGGAGACCTGGATGTAATTCCGTCGTATTATTTTGGCTTGACAACTGGTTGGGTTACACCATTGCAGATAGGATTGGTATTCCGCAGGAATATAGGCATTTGTTTCGGTATCGCATCTCGGATTACTTTTATGGCGGGTCTTGGCACTTCACTTTCTCGTTCATCGAGGCTTATTTGGATCTGGTCCGGGATATTGTTAGAGTCCCCATTGCTCCGACTTCAAAGGATACGCGCGCCTGGTTGCATTCTGAGGATGGGATTATCACTTTGAAATCGGCTTATTCTCACCTGCGCCCCCACTCTCCGGTTGTTCAATGGGGTTCTGGATTTGGTCACCTCACATCCCGGAACGACGTTCGATTGTGGCATGGAGAGCAATCCACAATTGACTGGCAGTATTGGATGTACTGCGTCCGCAGGGCTCCTTCACTGGCCCCTCGGTTTGCGGTCTTTGTTGTGCAGCTGCTGAATCTGTTGATCATTTGTTCGTCTCTTGTGTTTTTGCAGGGGCTCTCTGGCGGTGGAATTTTGCATCCTTTGATATCCGCTATTTTGTGGCTTATAGCTTTAATGAATCCTGGTGCGTTTAATGAGTTTCCATTTAAGTGAGCAGGTGGCTTTCTTATGGCGAGTTGCAGTGTTATCCTGTATTTGGCTCATCTGGCAGATCAGAAACGACTTGACCTTCAATGACAAGAATTGGGCAGTAGAGGCGGCCATCCTCCGCCTTCGTGTACTAATTCTGGAGTCTTCTTCCTTAGACCGGGGTTGTATGCATAATGATCAACATGACCTATTCATTCTCCGCAGACTTCGTGTTCCTGGATGCCCCAGACATGCCCCGAAGATTGTGCAGGTTACTTGGCAAAAACCTTTACCGGGCTGGATCAAAGTCAACACGGACGGCAGTGCTTCGGGGGCGCTTGGTCGCCTCACAGCTTCTGGGGTTTTCCAAAACTATAGAGGCTTCTTTCGCGGTTGCTTTGTGGAACGATGTGGTTCGGGATTTGCTTTTGAGGCAGATTTGATGGCTGCCATGTGGTCAATTTATTACGCTTTTTCGAAGGGCTGGACTCAGCTTTGGCTGGAGTCGGATTCGGTTTATGTGGTGGAGTTGCTGCAGAAGAGAACCGAGGGGGTACTTTGGCGCCATCTTAGCATGTGGCGTTACACTATGCACCTTCTTTCTCAGATGGATTTGGTGGTCTCTCACATTTTTCGGGAAGGTAATCGGGTGGCAGACATTCATAGCAAGACATCGCACAATGCGACTTGGTGGGGAGCGCCTCCAGCGGATATTGTTTCATCTCTTACACAGGATTATGTTGGTCAATCAAACTATAGGTTTGTTAGCTAGTGCATCCTATTTCTTTTCCCATTTTGGACGTTTTTTTCTCTTATGGGGGGTACTCTTTTTCCTTCCAAGGGTTTTCTCCACAAGGGTGGGTTTTACCTTGGGAGGTTTTAATGAGGCCCCAACCATTCAGCCATCTGGTTGGCTTGTGACCATTTCGTTATCATTTCTGACATTGTTTCTAGGCTTGCTTTTGGTTACCTGATCAGCCTGTGATCAGGACAACACTTTTTTCATTTTGTTATATATATTTTCGCATTTATTCAAAAAAAAAAAGAAAAATAAATATTTAAAAAAAACATAAATTTCTACAGAGATCCGAAACAAAGACTCATGTAAAAAATACACAAAATAAAATACACAATATATTCACATTATGATATATATTATAAAAGAATATCGTTTAATATATTCTTAGAGTCGAAGATGATTCTGATATACTGATAAACATGAGAATATCGCCTGTAAACAAAAATAATGAAGGGTTAGTACATTTTTCTACTAAATAAATTAATAAATTAAAAAATAAATAAATTATCACGAATATACCCTTTTGTTTAGATCGATTTTATTTTTGTGCGATACAATGTAAATCAAATATTCAGAGAACCCTAAAATATGATAATTTAAAGTAATATGGAAAAACACAATTATAATCAGATATGCATTTTGAACACATATATAAGGCTTTCAAGTAAATGATTTTCAAGAAATTCGTTAAGAAAGTATCACCGACGATTTTGTGTACGACATATGCATAAAAAGCCGAAATAATTGCAAAAAAAACATAGTTGGGTAGAGTTCATCATTTCAAAACAAACACCATCGCCCATGTTTGAAGGTGAAAGGGAGTGGTTGTTGCGCAGACATAGAGAGAATAAAAAGAAAATAGTATAAGATAGTAAACGAGACGAAATGTGTAAATCTCAACCCTAAGAGATGGATACTTTTTTTTTTTTTTGTTATTTCTTGCTCAATTTTGGCCGTTGATGACATGTGCCATAATCAAACTTATCCATTAAAAAAATTTTCTTGAAGCTTCCAAAAATATGTTTGGGTTGTGAATGGGCTTGAAAATTTTTGGGTATTGTGCAAAGTGTTCTATTCGGCTCGAAAATATCAAACCCATTTATTTTAGTTGGGCCAAAAGCTGATACTTAAAGAAGCCTTTTTATAATTTTTGTAACTTAATTAAAATTTATTTTTCATTTAATTTATTCTAAATATATTTAAATCATTTGTCTTATATTTTTCAGAAAATGTAATTGAAGTTTGTATATATGTATATTAGTTAATAAATCAGACGTCATTGTATTTAAAATAAAAATGTATTAAAATAAATATAAATGTTTACTTAAATGTATAAATTATCAACTAATACTTTACAAACTAATGCTTTTATTTCAAATATAATTAAATAATATTTTTACTATGTTTTCTTGATATTTGTAAATTTGAGTTGTGTTGTCTGCTTTTATTATTATTAGTACATTTTTAATATAAAAAAATTATAAAATGGTTAATAACTATTTATTTTTCAATTTATTAAAAATATTTATTATATTCATGGGCTTTTTAAAATATGATACTGTGGCATTTGTATTGTTTGTCCTGGACTATAAGTTAAACTTATTAGTCAATATATATTTTATTGATCATGGATTTTTTTAATATCAGAAAATTGATTTAATATTTTGATTTTGAAAAACTATTAAAATATATATATATATAAAAACAAATTGTTGTAAAATTGTAACTGTATAATTGAACATCAATTGTTTGTTTGTTTATTATATAGATATTGATGTTAATTATATTGTGTCATTATTAAAGTATTTGGTTAAGTTTTCGAAATGGATAGAAGCATTGGGGACGGGAATATCGAAGAAGAAAATGATGGTTACGCCACTATTGATATTTTTAAAGATACTTTGCCTGAGGCCTTTGATGATCCAACTGCAACAGTTGTTCAAGATACATATCTAATGTTTAGAGATATCATAGATGATCTAATGTACTTGAAGGAAAGAACAATTCTAGCACCTACCCTCGATGTTGTTGAGTCCATTAATCAATATATGATATTTTTAAACTCATCTGAGGGCAATATTTTTTTGAGTTCTGACATCACATGCAAATCGGACACCAATATCGATATCTTGCATGATTTGCACACGCTGAAATTTCTAAACAGGATAAAATATTCCGGTATTACAAATCATGAATTGCGTTTGAAGGTTGGGACACCAGTTATGCTATTGAAGAACATAGACCATTCGATTGGATTGTGTAATAGTACAAGATTAGTAATTATGAGGGTTGACAACACATGTACTTGAACATAAAATTCTAATTAGCGCCAATGCGGGTCATAAGGCGTTGATTCCACGAAAGGCACTGCCCCTTCTTATCTGAGGATATCATTCAAGTTTCAGTATAAACGGTTTCGAATGATATGACTATAAACAAGTGTCAAGGACAATCTCTCTCTAATGTGGAGTTGTATTTGAAGAATCTAGTTTTCAATCATGGCCATTGAAAAACAAACGGATGAAAAATATTGTGTACAAGAAAATATTCTAAAATTTGTAATTATTTAATATAGTGATTTAGTTTGATTTGTTTCAAGTTTGTATTGTACAATTTTATATTATTTAGAATTGTAATTCTCACATCCAACGATACAATCCAATCCGTGCATCGCACAGGTTGAATACTAGTCATATATAATATGAAAGTTCCAGCAATTATATGAAAAGTAGCATTCATCGAGTTAGTAACTTAAAATTATCATGTATATATTTTGAGTATTATGGGGAGTCCACTGTGAATTGAAATAACCTAAAAGTATCATATATAATCTGAAAAATATCAGTAATTATATGAAAAGTATCAATATTCTGCATTGGGATATGTAAAATACTAATACATAAATGTGCATGTTAAAGTAGTATCAAAAATTGTCTTAAAGGTATCATAAATTGATACTAAGCTAGAGGACGCGAGCTGCAGACCCATAAGATCCATAAGACGGTCTTATGAGAGACATTCTATAGTTATAATAGGGAATGAGACACATGCATTCGTGTGAGATCGAATTTGAGTCAATTGGGTGACAACACAAGTCTCAACCACCGGAGTTTAAATATATATTTAAAGTAAAAAATTGAAATTATTTCAAACCCGCCGAACAAATCGATACCGTTGCCACACAGAAACAAATGAAGTTGATTTTGACGTTTTCACAACCATTTCATTAAGACATCGGCGTGATCGTCCTCTCCAAAAGATACTTTCTTGTCTCTCTTACTGAAATGGACAAACCCGACCCATCATCCATTGACCCGAAAACCGGCTTCTGCCTCAAAACCAAAATCTTCTACAGCCTCCGGCCTGCCGTTCCCCTTCCACCGGAGAACACTCCACTCTCCGCCGCCGCTTTTGCTCTATCCCTTCAATCCACCATCTCCTCCCCCGAAGCAACCGCGCTAGTCAACTCCGTCACCAGCCACCGCATTTCTTACTCCCAATTCCATCTTTACGTCAAGGCATTAGCTTTCTCTCTACGAACGGAAGTTGGCCTCTCCAGGAACGACGTCGCATTTGTCCTCTCCCCTAACTCCACCCGCGTTCCGATCCTCTATTTCGCGCTCCTCTCCATCGGCGTCGCCGTATCTGCGGCAAATCCAATCAGCACCAAGTCCGAAATCTCTCGCCAAGTTAAAATCTCGAAGCCGGTGGTCGCGTTCGCCACGTCAGCAACCGCCGCTAAGCTCTCCGAGCACGAGTTGAAAACGATTCTCATCGACTCGGCCGAGTTCGAGGACATGATGACGAGGAGGATCGCCAGTGAACTCGGCGAGGTGGAGGTGAGACAAAACGACGTCGCGGCGATACTGTTTTCGTCCGGGACGACGGGGCAGGTGAAAGGCGTGGCCATAACTCACCGGAACTTCATTGCGATTACCGCCAATTACTATAGCCAGCGGCAGGAGAGGTCATCTCCGACGGTGGGGCTGTACACGGTGCCGTATTTCCATGTGTTTGGATTCCATTATTGCTTGAAATCGGTGGCGCTGGGTGATGCGGTGGTGGTGATGGAGGAGAGGTTTGAGTTGGGGAAAATGCTGAGGGCGGTGGAGGAGCTTAAGGTGACGCTTTTGGCGGTGGTGCCGCCAATCGGTGGGGATGGTGAAGAGTGATTTGACACGGAATTTTGACTTGGGATCGCTGGAGGCTGTGGGTTGCGGCGCAGCCCCACTCGGCATAGATTTGATTCAAGCCTTTACAAACAAATTTCCAAAGGTTTCTCTTTTTCAGGTTTAGTTCATTTACTTTTATCGAATCGAGTTCTGGTTGATTTGAAGCCCTATCTGCAATTGATAAGCTAATAACTAACAAGATTGCTGAATACATAAAAGGGTTATGGGATGACAGAGACAAGCGGTGTAGCATTCAGACCAATGGGTGATGATGAATATGTTCGATGGGGTTCAGTGGGAAAGCTATTGGGGACTAATGAAGCAAAGATTGTTGTTCCGGACACAGGTATTGCTCTGCCTCCTCGCAAGGCAGGGGAACTATGGATAAAAGGACCAACTGTAATGAAAGGTAATTTAGGCAGATTCTCATTAAGGGACAATTATAAAAACTACTCCTAAGGTTTAGCTGGTGTTATCCATGCTATAACAACTCTATATACACTTGGCGAGTGGATAAATGCCAAGTGTCGCATCTTCTAAAAAACAATGCAATTGAATTGTGGATATAATACCAAGTGTATCTACATTAGATGTAGCATCTGCAAGATCAGTTTAGCTTAATCATAAAAAAATCATTAAAATTACAGATACCCCCGTTGGCATTTGTTTCTATTTTATAATTGCAGCCCTTTGCCAGGGGTGTTTGTTAGATAAATATAAATGTCAATATGTTTGTAGCACCTTGAGGGGGTATTGTAATTTTGAAAGACAAATGGAGTGTTTTGTAATTAGACTGAACCTCAGGTAGTTGTTGTAATTATCCCTTCTCATAATCCTTGCTGGTTCTTGTGAACATTCGAGTATCGTACATTGTCTATCTTTCGATATATCTATATTAAAATTTAAAGGGAACACTAATTTTGAGAGCAAAGAAGTATTATTTACTTGGCCCAAAGCCGTTGGGTGTATGGTGTCTACTTTTGTGGAATAAAGTGCTTTTGGTGACATTTTTATAGGATATGTGGGCGATCCCAAGATGAATTCCCGAATCCTTCGTGTCGACGGGTGGTTGAGAACTGGAGACATTTGCTATATCGACGATGAAGGTTTCCTTTTCGTGGTTGACAGAGTGAAGGAGTTAATCAAATACAAAGGGTACCAGGTTATCAACTTTGCCCATCTTTTGTTTTTAAGTTGTTACCTTTTGGATGTAGCATCTGCTAAATGTATGTATAATAACTCCAATTATTTAAATTTAAATTTATATTGTTTTACTGGATTAGGTTTCTCCTGCTGAGCTGGAACAACTGCTCCTCTCCCATCCTGATATTGTAGATGCTGCTGTAATACCGTAAGTTTCGTGTCTTTTCAAGTTCCAGTATTATATTTGATTCTTGCTTGAGATTTACATCTTTTTGGCATTGTAAGTAATTTCTTCTCCGCAAGCTTTTCATTCCTGTTCTAGTACTATATTTCATTTCTTCTCATGAGCATTTGTTTTGTGGTACTGTTTTTTGCAGTTTTACCTTTATTCCAAAAATGTATTACTACAGCTACCCTGATGAAGAAGCTGGTCAAGTGCCCTTGGCCTTTGTCGTTCGATGCCCCAAAAGCGAGCTTGATGAGGGACAAGTTGTTGAATTTATTGGAAAACAGGTAGTTTTCTCTCTAATTTGTCGAGTATGGTGAGTCTTAATTGAAGGGATAATTACAAAAGCCACTTCTGATGTTTGGGGTAATTATTTAGAAAAGAAAAACTCGTAGAAGTTTCAAAATTACAAAATTGCCTTAATTTTTGATTCCGTCTTTATATCTTACCCAAACGGGTAGCCGTTAGTTAAACTGACAGAATTTGCTGACTATATCGAAAATTTTGTAATTACATTACTCAATTTTTCTAAATATTACAAATAGCCCTAACTTTTTGCCTTACTTTCTCCACCACTTAATGACAGGTTGCTCCATACAAGAAAGTACGGCGTGTAGCATTCATTAGCTCTATACCAAAGAGTGCAGCCGGGAAGATATTGAGAAAAGAATTACTAAAGATTTCCTTGTCACAGTCTAAGCTTTAAAGATGAGGTGTTCTTTATTCACCTCTGTCGATGTTTCCTTGTAAATGATCAGTAAAAACGACCACTTTCAGTACCAGGTCAGTCGTTGCTGGAGAAATCAAGATCAGTTGCAGGCACTCAGACAACTTATTTATCGTATTGTCCATTACATGCATTCCCCAGGCATAAGGTTCTTAAATTGATTCGTTGACACCTACAGATTCCCATCACGTACTTGGGGCAAAAACTAGTTTTGTATGTCACAACATTAAGAAGCATTCCAACTCATGTTTTGTTTCTTACCTATATCAGTGAACAATGGTTCAGACCGTAGAATTCACTTACAAAACAGGCATACAATTCCAAAAAATCCTATCCTAAGACAAATTAACAAATTCCGACTGGATCACCAGTACAAGTACAGGAGTGAACTGAAGAACAAAACGTACAAGTACAGGAATTGACTCGCGAACAAACAAATGAATATAATCAAAACTTACATTAAGAAAAAAATCAACTAATTGACTTTGGTCCTCCTGTCTTTACACAGCACATGCCACTCCTGCAATACAGCCGCCTGAAGAGCACGATGTTCAACCTCCTCTGCAGTTAATTTAAACAATGTCGAAGGTCCTTTACTTTTTCCATCTCCCTCGTTTTCTTTACCCTCTGTATCTTTTTTCTTTTCATCCTCGTCCTGCTCCTCTTCCTTCTCTTCTTCTTCATCATCATCAGATTTGGGAGACTTCTTACGTGGTCGTGCTGCTTTTAGCAATGCTATCCGTTCCATTGAGGTTCGGAGCCTCTCAGCAGCAGCTTCTTTGACTTCATCTTCAGGCATGTATTCAATGCTGCCATCAGTAAGGTCATCCATCCAGCCCTGTAGATCTGAACCAATCTCCTTTGTGATAGATGCATCTGAAGCTCGAACCACAAATTTGCATATCATAGTGGTGGTCTCGTCTCCAAGGTCCACGTTTCTGCTCACTTCACTGGCGCCAAAAATCATCATGCCCACAAAGCCTCCATACCAAGTTTTAGCAGCATAGCAGAGCTGTTCAAGACCGAAAACTCGTTAGGATTGACGTAGGTCACTTGAAAACATAGTCAAGACAGCTAAAACCTCGTGGAGATATCATGATTTTTTTCTTTTCTGAAGCTTTGGTGAAGTGGACAGCCACAAGAAGAAGATTACTTCATAGCCTGAGTATGTCAACCCAAAACATTTCAGTTGAATTTGGATCGAAGGATTTGTATTTGAGGGAGGATTTGTGGGAATGGTTTCAAATGACCAGATGAATTTGAAATCCAACACCATGACTCAAACAATAGCTCAAAATAGGAGAGAAGGATTTGAGATCCATGATTTTATGAAATTATCTAAATATGGTGAATGGATTTGTTAACATGCATTTAAAATCCTTAGCTTCAAATCATTCCATCCAAATGCAACCTAAGATTGTTTTTCTCGCATGCACAGTATGTATTCTCCTGGCACATGCATGCTCATGTGCGTGAAGAAATCCTCCAAGTGCAGCCAAAGAGATTACTTATACAATTACTTTTAATCCAGTTTCCTATTCACACAAAATTGATACCATCAAATATTATATGAAAATCAAAATGTAAATAATACAATCGGTAAGTACTCGTGGAAGGACTTAATGCCTAATGGATCGAAATCCTTCTCTGGATTAAAAGATTTTGTTATGTATTTTTAATTATTTTTCCAACCATGTTTTGATACCAAATGAAATACTAAAGACATTACAAATCACGAATTTCAAGTCTTTAAGGCTGCTTTGAGAAATCTGTAATCTTGTTCTATTTTGAAAGAATCTTATATATTATGAACTAAAGATGAAATATGAAATCCCTAACAAATCCAAAAAAGAAAAAACAATTCAAATTTTAGAAGACAAAGATGAAATAGGTGTACCTAAATAGGTCGTATGAGTACAGTAATAGTGGTAATAAAAGTAAAACCCACCTGAAATCCAGCAACTGTCCGAATGATATGTGAGCAAACTTTGTGGAAAGGTTTGGAAGACAGAGATTTCAAGCCACTGAGGAAAGGAGACTCCCCATACTGCTGGGCTGCTGTAGCCTTAAAACCACTTCCTTCATATGTATATGTACCCGTACACTCCACGATAGCAGGTAAACTAGGCCATAGGCGGAAATACTCAACAGGTGAAATTTTATGTGGCAAAAGAAGTTCAGTAAGTGGAATTTTGTATGGCTGACATCTCAATATCACAGGCTCTCCCATTTCAGGCCTCAGACTTTTCTTTTGTCTCATAATTTGGGGATCTTCATCAGGATATTCCCCTTCATAATCTGCTGGAGCACCACTACCATGAAACGGGTAGTAAAGGACTTGGACCCAGAGGGCACATCGCTCAAAATGGGAAACACCAACAGTCACACTGCACAGAACTGGTTCCTGGATATATACAAATCAATGAATCTATTGAGTATGGTAAGCATGTTAGATAAAAAGAAGTGGTTGGAAAAAAAAAAAACACAAACAACCCTCCCAGGCCCCAAAATCCATTAATCTGTAGCTTTTCTCACATTCAAGTACCTAACAGTTGCCAAAAATTGCAATCTTCTGCCTCCATGTGGTGGAGCATTTTAAACACAACCTTACACAAATCATACTGGTTTTTTATGGATTGGTTTTAGTTTAAAACTCTAATTCAGTGCTTACTATTGGTTCTCTTTACTCATCCTTAAAAAGTATGTGTAAATTCCCAAGTGTAAGAAGTCGGTATGGAATTTATAAATAAAAACAAAAGTTTAGCTTAATTACAAAAAAGCCAGTTATCTTTCAAAATTACAAATCCCCCTTAATATTTGTTTCTATTTTAAAAATTGCATCCTCGTAAAGGGTATTTGTTAGGTAAATACAAACCTTAAAGGGGGTGCTTGTAATACCTTAAGGGGTATTTGTAATTCTAGAAGATAATTGGAAGTTTTTGTAATTAGGCTAAACCTTGGGAGTAGTTTTTGTGATTATACCTAAAAATAATAATAGATTTTTAACAAAATCGACCATTGTTTTCTTACCTCATTTTAAGAAGAGAAACTTTAACGTCCCTATCATGTTTAGAGTCAGAAACCTAGTTCAACAAATATAATTGCAGTGACCTCGGAGGATTAAACTACATAAGGTGATGAACCAGGTGCAGTAATGAAAAAGGTAAAATGTCCAATTTTTTACCTGTGAATTAAGATCGCGCAACTGCCGCACTGCTTGAGGAGACCCATCCATGAAGTATAACCCACCAGATAGACCAACTCGGATGTCTACGCGATTTAATTCAATCTCTGTAAGATTCAGAACCTACAATAGTTTACCTGCTCGATCAGATTTGGTACATCCAGTGAAATGCTAAATTGAAAGAACCTAAAGGCATTAGCGGAAGGAGAGAAGAACGACTCTTTGTTAAGAATAATTAATTTGCCACTTTATACTTGCAAAGAGTGTCGGAAAACAATCAAAAGAGGAAGGGGATAAATTGTTATCAGAAGAAATTAATTCTTCGGAAAGTCCAGAAATTTTGACATCGTTTTTACCATGAAGTGATGCTTAGAGGAGATTGGTTTAAACTATATTCTTTTCACGTGAATGACATAGGATACAAAATCAAAATAAGGAAATTTTGAAACAAAATCAACGAGAGCAGGAAGAAGCCTCAACGTTCTTGGGAAAGGCTAGCCACAAAAATCAATTATAAAATGGGAATAGCACCTGTGGGGCATGTGATGAGGATCTACAATAATTCACCAACAAACAGGGAGATGATAGTTGGTCGAATGCAAGGACTGGCTGCTTGCTGATTTTGTTTTATCACTTCTAGAGTAGGACATTTTGCATTAGTAGTTCAAATTTGGTAGCCTTTTGTTTCTGGGAGCCACAATGGCTCTAATTTGAAGACTCAAAGAAGCTGCAGTTTTGGCTTCATGCATTGTAATTATTACCAACCACCTGTTGTGTTCCTAGTAGCTTTAACGATAATCGTTTGGAGAACCATTGTTACTACGTTACAAGAATCAACATGTGTTTGCTCATGTAAAAGTCAACAAAACAAGGAGATATTGAGCACAGCCAAATCCAAATGGTAAAGCTGTGTTCCTACTTTATTCAACACAATATGCATTTGTTCACTTGCAACCCTACTTAGAACAGCACCAAATGTAGCTAAGAACAGCAGGCTTACCTTCAAATGCAGAGTAATCCTTCCATCATTCGGATCTGCCAAGTGGTATCCTTCAACATAGCAAGGATCACTACTACCACTCAAAGTGAATGCACTAGGAGGAACCTTGATCAAACTTGAGTCAACCCCTTTTGTCAACAATTGAGTTAATTCATTGGGATCTGGTCTCCACAGTTCTAAGACAGCCTTATGAATCAACCCCTCTAGTTTTCGGTCCTGAGCTGCAGATGCATCATAGAACTGAACAGTTAGTTTGTGGTGGCTAAACGGGTAGTCTCCTCTGGTTTCACCAACCCCAGCCCATCTGAAAATAAGAATGAAAATAAGATCAGACAACCAAAGCAGAAGAAAGAAAAAAATCCAAAAATAACTGGTACAAGAACAATAATATAGATTTTATACTCATAGCTGTAAGCCATTTCTTTTGGTCAAGCTTCAGCAACAACAAAGCAGGTTTCTAGTTCTATGATGAAACTGCTTTTACAAAACACTCAAACTACATTTTGAGAAACCAATTAAAACAAACAAATAGAAAGAAACCAGCACATGGGCCAGATGAACTCAATAAATTGCTTTAGATAGGCAGAATCTCCACCAAACCAGTCACCTTGCAGGTCTCACAATGAACAAAAGAAATGAGCAAGGATCCATGTAAATAATTCAGAAACTCTGGTGGATATAATATGTATGAAGAAGTAAGCTTGGACAATCTAGCCAGCCCTGGATTGCTACAAGTTATATGATCCATATGTTGAGATGCAATCTGGTTATTGTTCAGTGCTCAAATGGGCTTTCGACTAAACCATAAAGGGAATGGAGAAGACTAATAAGCTCACATGCTTTATAACATATTATCAGATGAAATTAAGGGTGAAAAAGCATTAACTAATTAATCCTGTTATTTACTATTTACAGGTATATTAATATGTAGCTTTACAACACTACATAAATATGCATGTATGTCACATGGGCATGCATGAATATAAGTCCTTATACACACGCACAACGCACTAGATTTTCCTTTTGTGTTTCTCCGAGTAAGGAATGATAAATGTGCATATACACGACAATATCAGTTGTTTGCAATTTAGCAATTCCCAGTGGTAGTAATCTTTTTAATCAATTCAATGCATTCTGCTTATTGCTTTATTTCCGTATGTATCTAGGATAAAATGCTCACTTATCATCTGGATGACTTGAAACATATTTAATTCTCTGTAGTATTAAACGGGATTGATGCTTATTGACTGAATCAGCGGAGGGATTGCTTCTAAATTCTTCGAGCTCCTTGATCAGCAATTGCCCAGCCCTAGCATTACGTGATCCCAAACGCTGTGCACATAGAAGAACTGCTTGAACATCTTGAAGCCTATTTGTTGTGCTTGCGGATGAGTCGATGTTGAATAGAACTTTATGGATATTTGATACAATTATGTTCAATGGGTCCTCAGGGTCATCAGCAAGAAGGGGGTCCAATCCTTCCAAATCGATGTGCTCTGAAATAGCCCAGAGAAGACGGGCACTGATTCTAGGGGTGTTAACCTGCCAAATAAGATAAGATAATGTAATGGGTACACACTATAAGAACTATTAAAAAAATTAGTTCTCTTTCTAAACCATAATGCAACAAATGCAACTTGCAAGATGGACATCTCAAGCAATATCTATAATTGCAGCTGTATAGCTACAGAATACCTGACATTTAGTTAATATTAGCCATGAAACAGCTGGTATAAACCCACTGATCATAGTTCGACCTGGTTTAAATAATTGTCAGGATATGTAATGCAGTATACACTGTGACATTACTAGATAATAACTGTTAGAAAAAGTTGCAAATATTTTACTGAATACTAAGTATAGAAGTGTAGGGTCAGGAGACGCGCAAATTCTACAATAGAACACTAAATGTTCCAGGTTGTCAGAAACAAATAATTTGACAAATTACTACAAACCTCATGGAGATCCCTAACAAGTTCTCGCTGCAAATTTTGCAACCGTGTTTCGTTCAATATCTGGTCCTGAGAAGCCCCATCTTTGACTCTTTTGACACCACCTCGGGTGTCATAAATGTGGCAAAGTCTAACAAGCAACTTCAGATAACAATCAATGGCATATGTCCGACCATCACAGTCCCATTTGACACATGGTCTACACACTTCCACCACTTCCAAAGCTGGTTCTGTCCAATTTAATGCACCATAACCAGTTCCATAAGCTAAGGCTCCAATCACCCTGCTCTCCATACCTGAACTCTTTTGTTCAGGCAATGGCAAGGACAACTGAAAGCAGCTCTCTACCAGCATTGCGACTAATTCTTCTCTAAACAAGCTCTTACTAGTGACACTGTTGAGGTCGTCCTTTATTCTCGCATCTTCAAATAGGGAAGCAATATCTGTTCCTGCAACTGGTTTTTGACCTCGCGAACACTCTCCTTTGCAAAAAGATCAACACAGAGAGCAGTACGACAGATGCATGCCAAAGCATGCATTCGATCTGATTCCGCCCTCAAGTTTCTCACCATATGAAGCAGCTTTTTAAACAATGACACCTACAACAATAAACAAAGCCACACCAAAATATTGTTTATCAAAACCTCAGTTCCATATGGCACACATGCACACATATCCAAGATAGGAAACCTGAGCATTTGTCTTAAACAACTAGTTTAAAGTCTAACAGTTGAAAAACATAACTGTCTAACAATGCAACAACAAAACCGCAGAGAGCATGAAACTACTTGATTTTGTAGAAATAAACAAACAGAAGTCTTTCACCTCTAGCAACCTCAGCTCTTATATGAAGCGGTTTTCCGTATGAAGTAAGAGTGAGCTAAGAGCCTAAGACTCATGAATCAGTTTTCACTTCCATACAGAATGATGATCTAAGTTTTACTATTGAAGTAGGATTACTTCTTTATCTTCCATTTGCATTACAAATCATGGAAAATATTTAAATTCCTAATATTCATGGAAAATATTTAAATTCCTAATATTCATGGAAAACATAGCTTTTGCAAGAGGATCTTCTCAAAGAACAAGCGGTGCTTGTAACTTCACATCATATGATTTTCATCAGCCATAATAAGAAAATATGCAATATATTTTAATTAGAATCCTGAATTTACACAAAAGGACTTGATTTCACACAACAGAATACCGGAAATAAATTCACAACATACCTGCATACTAAGGTCAAGGAGATGCAAATTAGTAACGACAGCTCTGACTATGCTCTCGCGTGCAGAAGAATACTCCTGTCTGTCCCAGAGTGTGAGAATTGCAATAATTGACACACAGGCCCACTCAGGCTTCCCTCCAGGAACATCGGCCAAGTATAACATATTAATCCCCACCTCAAAGATCAGTGCAGGATCCAACGACGATACCAGAAATGGCGCTAAATGTGACACCACATCAGACACCCCTACAAAGCTCTCTGTGTTCCCTATATCAGTAGTCATATTGTTCTTACTATTTGATGACCTTGACAGCTTCTTGATTGACTCTATTGACCCTGAAGCCACTGCCTTCACTGCATAAACCAATGGAAAAATGGTAGCTCTAAAACTCTCTACTGGTAGAATTAATGATCGAGACATCAATGCATTTCTCTTCTTCCACACAAAATCAACCATTGATGAAATCCATTTTGATCGAATTGCAACAGAGTTTTCAGTATCAACTAACTTGTCTCCAGCGAGTCGACTCATTCTCTTTGTTTCAAATTCCTGAAAAAGTTTACTGATAGATTCAAACGCGACCTTTGAAACGGCGTCAGCTTTATCAAGCATGTTCTGAGCAATACGATTCCACCAATTGGAGACACGATCGAGCAAGTTAATATTGTTTTCACACAATGTCACGAGATCGTCTCGTGCGAGAATGCAACCTAGGGTTTCCGTTATTGAAAAACGGAGATTATCACTAGTCGAATCGAAGCAAGCGGAGATTTCTTTATTGCAGTCATTAATGAGCTTACCGAGGCGGTAGGAGGGGATGGCGGCCAGGATTGAGATGGCGGCCGCAGTGACGTCAGGATCAGGGAAATCGAGATCGTTGCGAATGCCGGTGCATACGGTTTCCCATAGATCGGCCGTGAGGCGAGTCGAGCGGATGAGGTCGAAGGCAAGTTTTTTGGAGACGGCTGAAGCCGGGGAAGCGACGATCTCCTCAACGGCGGATTTTGCGATAACGGAGATATCTCGTCCCGCGGCGGATTGTTGCAGCGCTTGGAGTAGTGCGCCGGACTGCCGGAGCGCATCGTTGGACCGGAGATCCGCTTGGATCTGAGCAAACAGTATATCCATTTGTGAGGTTGTGTCTCACGCCAAAACTGAAATTCAGAGCTTCAATTTGCAGGGAATGTATCTCAACTGGAATTGCGGAGCTTGAAGCATCAGCTCATATTTCCAACAGAATTGTAAGAGTTTGCAACGGCGAGTGAATTTCAAACAGTTGATTTAATCCCGGCGAATTGTCGTGGTGGTTCGATCAACGGTTACAGGTAGACCGTCTTTCCCATGGTAAAGCTTTCAACTTTAAGAGGTGGTGGCTGCTGACGATTTTACTTCAACCTCGCGTTTTTCAGCGAAAGTACACAAGTCGCTAATTCCTTTCGGCAAACTAAAATCGCTAGTCGAGACCGAGCATGTTGGACTGACGAAATAAGGCCAAGTATGGATGTATGTCCCAACCAGGTGGCTTAGCCCACCTGGCCACCACAAGCAATTGTGAGGTGGAGGTCAGGGGTTCGATTCGAGGAGAGATCGTTATTAGTAGATTGGGGGGTCGATCGTTATTAGTAGATTGGGGTCGAACATAATTGTTTTCTTTACGCAGGAGGATCGTTATTAGTAGATTGGGTCGAACATAATTGTTTTCTTTACAGGAGGATCGGTTGTGTCGTCAAATGACCGTCGAACATTGGCATCGTGCACATCCCGTGGTTTACCTGGCGGCGGCAAATGAATGAGGGGCGGAGTTGTTGTCCTCAGGCATAGTCAGGCGTAAGCCTGGAAGCTGAGTTATCAAAAAAAAAGTATGGATGTATGTCCCAAATCCATTATCCATTATCCAAATATTTCGGAAAATAAATTTATGTTTTTTATGTAAGATCTCATTGGAAAAGAAGTACTTTTCACATTTCACTTTTTTTTTGAAAATATTATTTGCGTGAATCACAGCTTGAAAATTATAATCAAACAATTTGCACTCCAATCATGCAAAATTATGTCAAAAATACACTTCAAAAATTATAACCAAACATATTTTCATTTTTTGCACGAAAACCAATAATTTCTGAAAATTCATTTCCATGGCCTAAAATTTTATCACATTTAAATCAAAAAAAAATTCATTCATCACAACGCTACTTCATTACAAATCTAATCAACCAATTCTCATCCCATATGTACACGACGCCAAGATATAAATGCAATCATAAATGCAAGTTTAATACAATAGGCTATTCAAAGTTAGCTATTATTTTTACCGTGTTGAGTTGCAGCTCTCTCTCATTTCACCAGCTCTCTATCTCGTTTCAGCCCTCTCTCATTTGTTCTTATGTTTCTACTGTTAGTTGGCTTTTATTCCATTATTATTTTTACGCTTTTATTAGTTAACTCACGCTTTTCTCACATTTTTCACACTGCTTTACAGTCCACATGTCATCTTGTCATTAGGTAGTTTGAATCTAGAGGGAAACCCACTTGTATAGGACTCGAGCTCAACTTTGTTTCATGGATGAAGAAGAATAAAATTTCCTCTTAGCTTCTCTGATACTTTAATGGAGTTCATACTTTCAGATTTCTAGCAATTCTACATGGTACCAGAGCATGGTTAAGATCATGGCTCGAGGTCATATATGAGTTGCAAATACGGTGCGTGATGAGATCATAACCACAGAACATGAATCTGCAAAAATGGTGTCTACCTATACGAAGGATCTAGATCCGCTTTCTCTGCATGGTTCAGATCACCATGTAATAGTGTTGGTGACAAATCCTCTCACCGGTTCAAATTATCTGCATTGGAGTCGTGCAATAAGGCTGGCACTTGGAGTTAAGTCCAAGCTTGGGTTCATTTATGGTACTATACCAGTTCCAGATCAATATACAGAAGCTATGAGCAGTATCAGAAGGTAGATTTTATGGTGATCTCCTGGCTCTTGAATGCGATCTCAAATGACATTCTGGAGGCATTTATATACGTTAAAAGTTCGAAGCAACTATGGGATGAACTCGTTGAGAGATACAGGGAGAGCAACGGACTATTGCGCTATCAACTTCAAAGAAGGAGATAGCTACCTTCACACAAGGTAGGTCATTTGTTACTACTTATTACACTAAATTGAAATGCTTATGGGATGAGTATGTTTGTATTATGCAAATTCCTATGTGTGTTTGTGTTGCTGGAAAGGCGATTTGTGAGAATGATATGGATATTAAGTTGATGCAATTCCTTATGAGGTTAAACGACAATTTTGAGCCTGTCAAAAATCAAATACTTCTTATGGATCCTGATGTGAAAAAGCTACCTTTAAAACCGAAAGGCAAGTGCACTATCGTTTTATAGTATAGATTATTAGTACCGAGTGTCATTCCCACGAGGATTGTAAGTACTAACAATTACCGTCTTTTTGTTATTTTAATCTAACAATTTTAAGTTTTGTTTGATGAAAAAGGAAAACAAGTTATAAATTGTAAAAATGAAGGAAGATTTGTAAAATAAGAAATCAAGAGATAGAAATGTGTTTGAATGTAAACCCTCAGAATGTTTTTGTGATTTGACAAGTTAAAAATGTTTTAAGTTGAATGCAAAAACCAACCTCTTTTAATAAAATCTCAAGGAGCAGAGGGACCAATTAGAAATTCCCAATTTAAGTTAAACCCTTTCTCAAGGCGAAAAACTTCTAATCTCAAGTTGATTAAGCTAGGAAATCTCTTTCTAGTTAAAACCCCAAGACAAACATTATAACGATTTGTGAATTCCCATATTAGGTTTGACCCTAATCCGGAAGATTTATAAAAGTCCCATATCTAGGATTGCATGCAACTCTTTTCACTTATATGTTTATTTCACCATGAATCTCTCGATTTCCCGGATGAAGAATAAACTTCAAATCAATATTGCGCATATATCAATTCGAATGAACGAAGCATAATATAAGTGAATCACACAAAATATGAAGATTTTATTAAAAACATACACACCTTAATCACAAATCCATTCTTGAGTTCATTACATTCAAACACTAGGAGTTTAGCTACACATGATTTTGACAAAGAATAAATTACATAACAAAAGAAGATTTAAGTATTGTAGACATGGTGTACTTATCTTTCTCAAAATCTCAATTGACTTCTTTCTTGATTGATGATGTTGCTCCAAGCTATCTTCTGATATTGCCCCAAGCTTTCTCCTCCAAGATTTTTGATCCCAATTCTACTTAATGAAATGAATACAATGAATATTTTAGTATCTAATTAATGATAAAAATATCAACTCTTGGCTTTTATAGGTTAACCAATACATTGATAGTACTCTCTTTTGTTAAACAATTGCCTCCATTTTCCTTGTTGGTTGGTGAATTCTTGTATTCAAGTGATGAGGAGGGGACATGGAGACATGCAGGCAAAAATAGGGTGTTAAAAGTGTACAAAAGTGGCCAAAATGGGTTGGTTGGTGAGTTTTCCCCAAATTCCGCAAAGAAAAGTTGCAAAAAGAGGTCCGGACACGCCGTGTTAAAACATTTGGGGCACGGCCGTCTTTGCACAAAAAATCAAAATGGGCTCGACATGGCGTGTTGTTTAGATTTTGATGAATGCCATGCCGTGTTTATGACACTGGCCGTGTTATATGACTACTTGTAATTTGTATTGTTAATAGATAGGGTTTACGACGCAAAAAATTCGAGTTTTTAGCTCCGTGCCTGAACACGGCCGTGTTGCCCGACACCCGCTGCCCGTGTTGGACCAAAAAGGAAGAAATGACGCGTTTTGCTTGGAATATCGGCGTTTTTGCATCCTTAAACTCCCGGCATGTTTTGACATGAATCCATGGTCCGAAATTCACCAAAATTACCAAGAATGGTCAATCTACATCAATAAAAGCACCTCGGAGTAATATGAACTATGTACAATCAAAAATTTATAAAACTAACAATAAAATAACTCGAATACTACTCAAATATACACATAAAACATGCATAAAAAGACCCTTATCAGATCCTTTGACTATAGTGAATAAGGCGACTCTATGATTACGAAAGTGGAAGAACATGCAAAAAGAGTACAACACAAGGTCCTTGATCCTTTCGATACTAATGTGATGACGGCGGGGTAATTTTAGTAGAGGTAATATTGGATCTAATACATCCATGGCAGAGGATCGGTCGGGGAATGCGGGACATAAGTACTTTTGGTAGAGGAGAGGTGAAGAAATCCAATGAAGAGAAGGATAAACACCTATGTGATCATTGTGGCTATAATGGACATAGAGTTGAGGATTGTTTTTAAGTTGAATGGATATCAGGAGTGGTATAAAGAGCACAAGGAGCAGAGATCTAACCAATTGGTAAACATGGTTCTGGGCCCTAAATCGAGAAGGGACTCGTTAAAAGCAAGGTGAGGATACATGTAGGAAGCATGACTTTCAGTTTTGCAAGTGGTTGTAAAAGAAATCGCCAAGTACATGTCGGAAAGAAAAACACTCCAACAGGGAGGCATACATTCATTTTCCCCCACTTTGCATTATTGGGTAAAAGTCCCAACACATACTTTGCATTGTCTTTGTTGAGTGCATTAGGTAAAGATAGTTGGATTGTGGACACTGGAGCTAGTAGACACATGCTCATTTTCGATTTGGTTGCCCAACCAAAACTCATGAGAGACCTTATCACGGTTCACCTACCGGATGGCACAAAAATTGTGTGTCACACACATAGGTAGCATCAAACTATCAAGTGAGATCACTATAACATATGTGTTGCCAAGTTTCAAATATAACTTCTTGTCGGTGAGTCAACCACTTGATGGAAATCGTTACAATGTGTGTTAACTTCAAGATAAGTGTTGGTTGCGAGTTGACTATAAATGAGAGTGAAAGCGAGTTGGAAGATTTTTGGTTGGCCTTTACATCTTTAAGGTATCGAAATTTAGTGGTTCCTATAGTAATGATAAAATGTATGTTTTGAATGTCTGGCATATAAGGTTAGGACATACTTCATTGACATGTATGGAACATATTGATTTTTTGAAACCTTTTTGCAATATAGATACTTTGAGTATATGTAGCATTTGGCATGAGGCAAAACAATGTAGATTGGTGTTTCCACGAGTTCAATCGAGCAACCAAGCATTTGAGTTGATACATGTAGACATTTGGGGCCCTTACCATGAACCTTCAGTCACCAACACATCATATATGCTCACTGTTGGGAAATTTATTGTTTAGATTTTGATGAATGCCATGTAAAACTTAGACTAGAAAGTTGGCACCCTATTTTCCTTGTAATTTGTATTGTAATAGATAGGGTTATGTACAGTAGTCAAGTCGGCTATGCTGGATGTACAAGAAGTCAATCAAGACTAGGATGAAGACTCATTGTCAAAGAAATTTGAGTATGGCAAGGAAGAGATGTTTCTTTTCAGTGAAGGAGTATCAATCATGAGACACATCCGTATGAAGAGTCAATCAAGTGGTTTTCAAGATAGCGAGTCTCAAGTTGAAGTGATTGACGGATGAGTCATCCATTGATTGGAAGCTAACTCAAAGTCACCTGGGGAAAAAGGATAGTAATAAAAGTCAAGATAAATGAAAAGAATCCGTTATTTTGATGATTCAAGAAGTTTACTTAGATAAGTAATACTTTTGCGCCATGTCTTAAAAATACTCGATAAAGCATGCAAAAGGAATAAACCAATGGGAAGTATTTTTACCAAGTTCGATTTTGACGAAAAATTGGAACGTTCATTTAATACAAGGAAATGTCAACATCAAGGGGCGCAACAAGACAAGCCAACGAACATAAGTGATTTTCAAAAAAATCAGCATATCTCTTCAACGGGTGATTTTTGAAAGTTCACTATAAAATTTGAGGAATCACTTTGAGAAAAGGTTACCTTGCATACACGAGCATTCAATCAATTATTAAGAATCGAACCTGCAATATATTCTCAAGTTATTCAAGCAAAATCCTCAAGCCTAAATCACGAAAAGAAATCGATCCAACACTAAGGTTTTGTGAAGGAAAGACAACTTCAAATGTTGAAGAGGAAACTTTTGAAGAATCAAAAGGGGTCTACATTCAGGAGGATTGTAGAAAGGTTCAAGGTCGAACCAGTCTCAAGTTATTGGAGGGCTTCGTGATCAAATCAAGAATTTGAGCAACTTAAGTAACAAAGCGGCCAAAAGAAAAACTACAGTCGGACAAGAAGCTTAATTTGTGTGTTGCATCTCTACCGAGTCCCAATTGTCTTGAGCAAGTTTTTGTGTGATCAAGACTTGTATCTTCATGATAACCACTTTGTACTCGATCAATACTTAGTGGATTCCTCCAGGAGTTGGAGAAGAGAGGAGTAGAAGAATTACCCCATCTTGAACCTCTATAAAAATTATTGTGTCATTTATATTTGACATTTTATTTCGCATATCATTTTATATCACTTTGATAATTTGTTATCAACTGATAATTAACAAAGTGCTAAAATCAAGTGTTTAAAACAAAGTTAAACTTAATTCAAGGGTGTTAAGTCTTGAATTTTTGAAAATCTCATCACAACCAAGTTAAGGTTTAGACTAAAGTGAGTTATTTTGTCAAGAACTCGATTGAGTGATCTAGGTGTTGAGTGGCTAAGAAGATTTGGTTAACTAACTTAGCTATGTTGAGGACTTAGTTGTGTATTTAACTCGTAATATTTTAAAATGACTAAAATCGAAAAGTTGGTAAGGTTTATTCAACCCCTCCCCTTCTAAACCTTACTCACAGAGATTGGGACCTACAAGTGGTATCGAAGAGCGGTTGGTTCATTGAGCCTGTTGTTGTAAGTTGAACTAGATCTAATCTTTCAAAGAAATTTTTAACACTTGCTCTTTCAAAAGCTATTTCTTTTTTGGCAAAGTTATTATCATGGAATCAAATTTAAGCAAATTTGACACGCATTCCTATGTTCACTATTGAGGAATTTGATGATTGGAAAATCAAAAAATGGAGATAATCTATCTCTAGTACATGATGAAATGTGGATAGTAATAGAGGATGGGCCACCGCAAAATCGAAAGTGAACACGGTTTAGACGAGAGCGACCCACACGGTGAAGGAGAGGAAGTTCTTTGCTTTGAGCAAGAAGACCCATTACGATTGAGAAACCAAGGATTGAATGGACAAACGAGGACAAAAGAAGATACAACTTGGACAATGTGGCAAGGACATACTTTACAAAACCTTGGACAAAGCAATGTTCAATAAAGTCAAATCTTGTCAAACCGCAAAACAAATGCGGGATAAATTAACTTTAATTTGTGAAGGATCTCGAGCAAATTAAAGAAAATAAATTGTTCGTTGTTGTACAAAAATTTGAAAATTTTAAAATGCTTGCAGGTGAAACCTTGGATCAGCTGGATGCTCGATTCACTGAAATCACAAATGAATTATCAGCACTTGGGAAAGAATATACACAGAAGGAAATGTGTATGAAGATTCTAAGAAGCCTCCCAGCTGAATGGGAAATGAAGGTCATGGCCCTGAGACATTCAATGAACCTTACAACAACATCCAATCATGAGCTACTCTCAGACCTCAAAGTCTATGAGTTTGAGCTGAGAAGAAAAGATCAAAAGGAGACAATTGTACCCAAAACAGCTGCACTTATAGTCAAGGATGGGAAAAGAGCTGAAGCCAAAGAAATCATTGACCAGGAGGAGATTGCCCTGATGGTTAAAAGATTCAACAAGTTCTTCAACAAGAACTACAAGAGAAACAAAGGTGAATCCTCTAGAAGACATTCACTCCCTCCAAGTCAAGGGAAGATAGGCCACCCAAGAGAGCTGAGCATCAAAAGGTTGAATATCAGAGAGCTGATAACCCAAGAACAGAAAGAGCTGATCAAAGAGCTGAAAACCTGTGTTGGAACTGTAGACAACCAGGACACTTTTCTATTGACTTTCCATACCCTGTAGTCAATAAATACAAGAATGAAGAAGAAAGAAGAGTCTTCAGAGAAAGAAGACAGGAAAAGAAAAAGGCCATGTTGGTAGAGAGGCCTGATACAACTAAATCGAATGAAGCGACAGACTCGAGAGAGTAGTGAAGTCGACTACTCAAGTGATTCGAAGAAGAAGCAATGATCTCTAATGGCTAAAGAACAAGATCAACTTGACCAAGAAGATGAGGTACACTCTAACTCATCTCACTCAGATTCTAGTGATAGTGATTGTGACACACACACATCATCACCCACTGATATTTATGATTCATTAGGCAAAATGATGAAAGACTTTGAGCACATTAAGTCCTCACACACACTATTAAATGAGGAAAACAACCAACTCAAAAGCCAAAACTCACAGTTGACTAAGGAGCTGAGTACTCTAAGTCACATAGCTGATTAGAACAAAGAGCTGAAGGCTGAGAATGCTAAACTAATAGCAGAGATAGCTGCTATAGAGAAGAGGGAAAATGATCTCAAAAATGTGATTGCTTCATTCACAAAGGCATCTAAATCATTGGATGACCTTATAATGAGCCAAAAAAGAGTGTGGAGATAAAGCGGCATAGATTCAATTCCTTTGCACACAATAAACTCGAGTGATCTTGGAAAAAGGATCCTCAAGTAATGAAGCATCTCAAAAACCCAAGACACCAAATGTTGCACCCACATTCACTCCAAAGCACAATCACAAACAAACTGGCCTTGGATATAAAGGAAAAGGAAAACGGCCGATTGAGTATCTTTGAGAGGACAAGTGAGAAGAAATCCGCAGAGTTCCTCAAAGCAAACTCCAAACGAAAAAGTACTCTGTAAAGAATAATCGAGCTACCAAAAACCCAGAAGTTTTATCAAAGAAACACATATGATGGGAATGGTAGAAATTACCCAAGCCAAGTGATTGGAATAATGTGAAATATCAAAGAAAGACTTATGGAATATAAGCTTTAAATGGCAAAGGCCAGAACTCAAGAAAGGCCATTCCAAAGACAAAAGAGCTATCATCGGACTCATATGCACCCAAGCACTACACTCGAAATATCACAACTACCCCAAGAAGGCAATTGCTAAAACACACACACATGCATACAGATAAAAGAGACAGTTGTATGAATCTAAAGCCCCCCCAAGCAATTTGCCAAAGTGAATTATGATTATGGCACGAGATAGATGGCAACCTCTTAGAGTCAAGTCATTTGGCTATAGGTTGGTTGGATCATCTTACAAAGACTAACCCCTCGGGACCCGGACAAATATGGGTACCTAAAAACTAATTTCCTTGATTGCGGGGAAGGAAAGCGAGTGCCAAGGAACCTGGTACATGGATAGTGGTCGCATTCGGACACATGACAAGAAACAAGAAAAATGTGTCAAAATTCAAGGAGATTAGGCGCAAAAGTCATATTTGGAGGAAATGAAGCTCGGGGAAATAAGAGCACCTTTGGATCCATCAAGAAAAATGGATTAGAAATCACAGATGTTGCATATGTTGAAGGCCTCAACTTCAATCTGTTAAGCATTAGCCAACTCTGTGACAAGGGCTATAATGTTGGATTCAATATGGGTGTGTGTCAAATCAAGGACACTGAATCAAATGAAGTGGTGTTGCAAGTATCCAGACAAAAGAACATGTATGTGGTAGATTGGTCTACTGCCACACCAAGCACTTGTCTGTTAGCAAAGAGTACAGCCGAATTAAGTTGGCTGTGGCACAAGAAGCTGAGTCATCTGAACTTCAAGACAATCAACAAGCTTGCAAGGAGTCAACTTGTGGAAGGATTGCCAGACTCAATGTACAAGAAGGAAAGTGTTTGTGATGCATGTCAGATGGGAAAACAGATCAAATCATCATTCAAAGAGAAGTCAAGTCCATCTTCAACAAGGATATTGCATCTGTTGCATAAGTCAAGTCCATCTTCAACAAGGATAGTCCATCTTCAACAAGCAGAATGGAGTAGCAGAAAGAAGAAACATAACTCTCAAGAAAGCTGCAAGAACCATGTTAGCTGAAGCTGGATTGCCAAAGAGATTTTGGGCTGAAGCCATCAACACTGCATGCTATACTCAAAATAGATGCATGATAAATAGACAGCTGACAAAGACTCCCTATGAAATATGGACAGGTAGAAAGCCAAATGTTGGATATTTTAGGATATTTGGATATAAATGCTTCATCCACAATAATGGCAAGGATAATTTAAAGGCTTTTGATGCTAAAGCTGATGAATGTATCTTTTTGGGATACTCAGCTGAAAGTAAAGCCTATAGAGTGCTGAACAAGAGGACTATGGTCATAGAAGAGTCTATCCATGTGGTTTTTGATGAACCTAATGTAAATGGAGAAGACTTTGAATAGTTAGCTGATAAGATGAATCAGCCAACTATGCAGAAAAGTCCATATGTTGAAGCTGAAGCTGGAGCAATCAATCAAGATGAAGATGAGACTGCTGAGTCTCAAAGACAGCTGTAGAATTTGTAGCTAAATGATGATAAGAGACCTGCTCCAGACAACACAACTGCAAGACGAATGAACCCATCTGATTTACTTCAGCCTGATGTGAGATGGCTGAGAGACCATCCACCAAAGCTAGTTATTGGAAATGTAAGAGATGGTGTAAGAACCAGATCCAGAGCTCAGCAAGAAGCAATGTTCACTTGTTTTATTTCCCAAATAGAACCAAAAGATGTGTCCCAAGCATTAGATGACACACATTGGATTCAAACCATGCAAGAAGAGCTGAATCAGTTTGAAAGAAACAAGGTATGGGAATTGGTGCAAAGACCAACCCATCAAAATGTTATTGGCACAAAATGGGTTTTTAGAAACAAGATGAATGAGGAAGGATCTGTGGTAAGAAACAAAGCAAGATTGGTAGCCAAAGGGTATTGCCAAGAAGAAAGAATAGATTTTGCTGAAACATTTGCTCCTGTTGCAAGATTAGAAGCAATAAGGATGTTTCTTGCCTATGCTGCACACAAGAACTTTATTGTATATCAAATGGATGTGAAAAGTGCATTTTTAAATGGATTGTTGGAAGAAAAAGTCTATGTTGAGCAACCTCCAGGTTTTGAGCAGAAGACCATTGGAGATAAGGTGTACAAGCTCAAGAAAGCTCTGTATGGATTGAAACAAGCACCTAGAGCATGGTATGATACATTATCTCAATTTCTGACAGATAATGGATTCACCAAAGGCAAAGTGGATAGAACACTCTTCAGAATTCAAGATGGAGAGAGTATACTACTTGTTCAAATATATGTGGATGACATCATTTTGGATCCACAAACAAGGAGCTGTGTGATAAATTCTCAAACCTCATGCAAGGCAAATTTGAAATGAGCATGATGGGAGAGATGACATTCTTTCTAGGACTTCAAGTTAAGCAGCTGAAGGATGGAACCTTCATAAGTCAAACAAAAAGGACCTAATGAAGAAATTTGTTATAAGTCTTCGTGAAAATAAATGAATACATCATCAAGATGGACATGGATGCAAATGGTAAAGTCAGTAGATCAAACCGATCTGAGCACTTATTGGATCAACTGCTCTATCTAACAAAGAAGCAGCGACATCACCTGCGGTAGGTGTATGTGCAAGATTCCAATCTGCACCAAAGGAAAGTCACATGACTGCAGCTAAGAGAATCCTAAGATACTTGAAGGGATGCCAAAAAGTTGGCTTATGGTATCCAAAGGAATGTGGATTCAAGCTAATTGGTTACTCAGACTCTGACTATGCTAGATGCAGAGTTGACAGGAAGAGTACTTCAGGTACATGTCAAATGCTTGGAAACAGATTAGTTTCCTGGTTTAGCAAGAAGCAAAACTCAATAGCCACATCCACAGCTGAAGCAGAATACATAGATGCGGCAGCTGTTGTGCCCAAGTCTTATGGATGAGACAACAGCTGAGAGATTATGAAATTGAAGAAAAAGAGATTCCAATTATGTGTGATAACACAAGTGCTATTGAAATCACTCAGAATCCTGTGTTGCATTCAATAACAAAGCACATTGATGTCAGATATCATTTTATAAGAGATCATGTTGAAAAGAAAGACATCACTTTGGAATATATCTCAACTGATAAACAGTTAGCTAACATATTCACAAAGCCCTTATGTGAATCAAGATTTCAAGAGCTTAAGCATGAGCTAGGGTTAATTGAGCTGAGTTGACACTCAGAAGACTCAATGAGAAGAGATGAAATATGATAAGATGAAAACAGAGCAGATCTTATAAATTAGCCAAGTGAATCAGCTGTATCGGAAAGTCAGCTGTATCGAGTTAGCTGATAGCTGAGTCACAATACGAATAGAGAGAAGAAGAGTTGAGTCAGTTAAGGAGTAAGCTGAGTCATTTATGAGCTAAGTGACAAAAACGCAGTCGTTTTTAATGAGCGGGAATGTTTTTAAGGATGACGTCAGCGTAATAATGACGGGTACAGTCAAAAGCTGCACATCAAGCATATGATTGGATATAAATGCTGCCGCATTAAATACAAGAAATTAAATGCAATGTGACGTGCTAAATCTGAGCCGTTGATCTTGATCAAAATTCAAAAACCAAAAACACGTCCTTTCATAACCCATATATACTCATTCTTTCAGTTTTCTCTCTCACACTAAAAACTGTTCATCTTCAAAAACAAGAAAGCAAGTCTCTTTTCTCTCTCGAAACCCTACCTGTTCTCAAAGCAAGCTCATCAAGATTTAATCGGTAAAATCCTCTAGAAATGGCACCAAAGACAGATTTCATCAAGTTATCGAAGCAAATCCACACAGGATCAACTGTGGATTTTGAAGGGATGATAAAACAGGGTTCGATGAAACCCTTGTGAAGAAGACAACGGATAAAATCGAGAAATCCAGACTGAAACCATTCCTCATGATGGAATTTCCGATGACATACGTTGAGGAGGTCGCACAGTTTTACGTCAACGCCGAGGTGCAAGACGAAGGGATTAAGTCCTCCGTCCACCGCAAGGACATTCTAATCACTGCAAAGGACCTTGCGGAGCACTATTTATTGCCCTCGGAGGGCATGCCGGAGATATATGAAGCCGACGTCAACTTGGCTGCTGCATGGAAGGAAGTAGCCAAACCTGAATGTGCTGCAAAAGTTGTCTACACAGCTAAGAAGAAACTGCTAAAGGACGATTATCACAAACTGATGGATATCGTCGCAAAGTGTGTGGCCATGAAGTTTGGAAGCTTCAATCAGTTGTCCAAGACTACGCTGATCGTCATGGCTGCGATCATGCAAGAAAAGAAAGTTAACTGGGCTGAGTTCATATACAGCAGACTCTGCCAGAACATTGCGAATAAATCGTTCAAGGAGGATGGATCCTTTGGAGGATCATTTGGCTATGGCCTAGTTATTGGCCATTTGATGGAAGTGAAGGGCATTCCCCTTCAGCATGGAAAGTCTTTCCATGTAAACAAGAAGATGTTTAGGGCTAACCTTTCAGAGCCCAAGAAAGAGAGCCCATGCGAAGAGAGGCGGACACAAGAGAGGAGAATCGGTGACCAGGAAACAGTTGTTGCCTCCCCTCAGAAGAAGAAAGGCTGCCATGCGTTGCAAAAAGATTGTTGCCCCCTGCAAAGAAAGACAAAAGATTCACCGCCCCCGCAGTTTGTGTCTCCTACCCACGCGCCGAGACGGAGAAGGAATCCCAAATACCTTCTCCGACCATCAAAAAAAAGAGAAGCGCAAGCCAAGAAAGCGGCTCCTCGATCAAAGAAAGATGCACGGCCCCCGCCACCAAGGAAGCGAGGAAGAAGTATTCGAACAAGAACTTCCTCTAGTAAGAACAAAAAAAAGAAGAAGAATCACCAAGCTCTTAGAGCTTGAGAAGACAACCGAGTCCACCACTCGGTGGAAAAAGTCTCGAGGCTGCTTTGAAGAAGTGCGATCTCGAGGAAGTTGTTGATGAAATGACCAAGTCTGCTTTGAGGCCGATCAGCAGAGGCAAAAAGAAGACGATTTTGGATAGAACAATTTGAGAAAAAGAGGCAGAGAGAGAGACAAGAAAATCTCTTGATGAAAGAGTTGTGTCTCCACCTACCCCCGATGCTGCTGAAGGAGTTGAGCAGAAGAGTATGTTGCCTTCCATTCCTGAAAAGGAAGGGCAACAAGAAGAGGATGAAGATGATGATGTGATGGTGGTTTCTCCTGTGTACCCAGACATTCAGCGCCGTCTGCGTGAATGGCGAGCATGGAAGCTGAGTCACTCGAGGGTACAGTTTGAACGCCTTGAATTCATTGAGGAAGAGGAAGAATTGCTGAATTTCCTAGGATTTACCACCGTGCTTTCAGGCACTTGATGAAGATAACTGCCTGGATATCTTGCATATCTTCAAGGAAAAAGAAAAGGAGAGATTAGCAGAGGAAGCTGAAGCTCGTGAGAAAGCCAACATTTGTCCTCTCACTGGAACCAGCGATCACACTCATCCTCATCTTGACGTGCTCTCAGATAGTGATGAGGACATGGACCCCATTGCTGCACAGGAAAAGTTGGACATGCAGCAAGCCATGCGGGAATCCACATTGATGCATGAGAAAGAGCTGATGGAAAGACCAGGAGAGTCCTCCAAATCACAACTGGAGATTGATCCGTTGGGAGTGGTACAGCAGATTGCCACAGTTATTGCTGCAACCGCTTCCCCAGTTCACCCAGCGGACGGATCTAAAGGAATTGGCGATGACACTGGGAACTTGGGCACCCAAGTTGAGCCAACCCCTGTTGAAGGTGTCTTACCACCTGGCCCCACGACTGAACACTCAAATGAAACAGCCGGGAGTCTGGAGCAAAGTGACCCCAACATAAGTCACTCAGCTGGTGAGCCAGCTGAGGGGAAAACTCACTCCACTGCAGCTAGGTCGGAGGATGCTGCAGATGAATCCACAATGCATAAAGGAGGCAAAGTGGAGAAGGAAAAAGAAATAGAACAACAGCAAGTTGTCACTGACGAAGCTCGGACAGTTAAGTCTGTCTCAGCTGAAGTGCCAACAACTTTGCAGGCTGAGGACGCTGCTGATGCAGTCGAGGCACAGGATGGATCTGCCCTGGGAGTTAACACTGGGGCCTGAAAGTGTAATCCACGGAGTTGAGAATCCTGTGGATGCCACTGCAGAAGACCCTAAGACAGCTGCGCCTGTCGAAGAGATTGTACAAGGCCCCGTTGCAGTTGAGACTGCAGGAGGTAATGAAGGCCTAAGTGAGGTTGAGACTTCCCTAGGTACAAATCAAGGAGATAAGAGCATTCCTCAGAACATAATTGCTGATTCAGAGAAGGAAATCAGCGCTCTTCATGACTCCCAGGATGACCCTGATACAACATTCTTGGGATCCGCAGATGAAGATGAGAGTCAACCCTCTTTGAAAAGGACTCGGTGAGGATGTTCTACCTAGAACGAGCAAGCTGAATTCAGTGCGCTCGACAAACTTTCAATTTTGATGATGAATCAAATCCTCAGGATTCATCATCTTCCAATGACGCTGATGGTGCATCCGAGGACCCAAAAATTCATTTAGCAGAAACCACTGAGGCCGAAGAAGCTGTTAAGACGATTGAGGCTCGGTCGGTGGCCAACCTCACACCAAGGCCAGTTAAACCGAGTCATCTGCGCAGGCTCCCAAAGCTGCAACAGAATCGACTCAACCAGGCACATCACAGGCTCGAACGACTGTACATTCCATACCTTACGTCCGTGATGATGCTTTCGAAGAGACTTTTCCTTTTTCAATTGAGGTGCGACCTTGTAGAAGAAACAACTCGTGAGCGGAAAAATGGTACCACAAACCCGATCAAGTGATTCCCATCGACTCCATTGTCCCAGTCTGATTCGATTTTGCGTTGTTTAGGCCGCCACCGAGGCGAGGTAACTGGTGAGGTGCGTGAATTTTTCAAGACTATCCTTGGAGAGATTGAGAAAATTGAAAGGCACTAGGCCTCGCCGGATATCTTGGACAATAGGGATGCCACCTCACACGCCGACTTAAGAGGGATTGTCTTTGAGGATCGAGAATGGTGTGTCAGCAGAGTACAATGCGATTCGAACAAGTCAGTACTTCAAAGCATTATACAACAAAATGCTGATCTGGGAGCGATAATGCCGACATGAAAAAGAGGATGCAAGAAAAAATATTGAGAATGCATGCCTCCCATACCACCGAAATGGAAGCTGCGAGAGTTTCACAAGAAAGAACCTGCGTGTAGAGGAGAGTATGAATGACAAGTTCGGCCTCCTTATGGTGAAATGAAACCAGTGGCGGCCAAATCCAAAGCCACCTCGAAATTTGAGCAATGAGACTCCAAGCGTAACTTCCTATCGCCGCTTAGATTTCATGCTCGCAGGCATGTTTCGGGTTCCTCTATCCTTTGATGATGCCAAAAGGGGGAAGAGGAATACGAAGATGTTGAAAGGGTCGGAGGATGAGAAGAAGAAGGAAACAATGAAAAACGAGAAGAAGAAGGAGAAGGAAAAGTTGTTGAGGGGGAAGGGTCAAAGGATGTGACCCTAATGTTTTTGAAACTCCTCAACAAGGGACTAACATAATCGGCAAACTTCCGGTGACTCTCCGCTCCAATGATCGATGTGCCTATGTCGAGAAAAGAAAAATCGTAGAAGCGAGGGGATGAAGGAAGTTGAAAGGAAGGCGGATGCCCGTGTTCTAAAAGTGTTGAAACAATTCGGAGGCATTCGGATGAGAAAAGACACCGATGCCATTCGAGATGATGGAAACGAGCAAGATCCATTGAAGAGTTTAAAACGCTCGAGTCCGAGGGATACTTCAAGGATATGTCCATAGCCCAAGCCTGGGACTTGTACTAGGAGAAAGGTTTGAAGTTGTGCGAAGAAGGCGTGACAAAGTGCAGACTACTAGCAATCACTATCTTTGGTTACCCTGTTGGAAAGAACAAGACTCGATTACAATATACGCCCGAGGAGGAGGAGGAAAAATTGGTGGAGGTAGAGGCTTTAAACCTAGACCTCTACCCAAAAATATTGAATATATAGATCCAGGCAAGAAGGGAAGGATCTATTGGGTTGGATATGATGCTATAGCCAATCTGGAAGTGGAGAGAAAAAATGTTGAATATGTAAATAGGATTGAAGAGGAAAAAGAAGGCAAGATCATTTGTGGCAAGAAAGACAAGAAAGAAAAAGAAGAGATGAAGGCGCGGGGAGAGCCTACGAGAAAAAAAAGCGGTGAAGAAGAAAAGAAGAGAAAGAGAGAAGAGGAGGGAGCAGAGAAGAAGAAAGAAAGGAAGCGACAAGGCGATGAAGTGTTGTTGTCCACCCCTTCATGTATTTTACTATTGTAAATGCATATGTATGTAAATCTTTCAGACGTTGTTGAATAAGAAATTTGTAATTTCTACATTTTTGCGTAGATATAGAATACTATGTTTGCTCTGATACACATTATAAATAGTTGTGTAAAGGACAAGAATGTTATGATCAATAAAAAGATTGATTCTACGTATACATTCTATGTTACTGCATTGTCTGTATGTATCTTTGCCATTTACATTTTGTATGTATGTTTTAAGTTTTGGCATCATCAAAAAGAGGGAAATTGTTGGGAAATTTATTGTTTAGATTTTGATGAATGCCATGTAAAACTTAGACTAGAAAGTTGGCACCCCATTTTCCTTGTAATTTGTATTGTAGTAGATAGGGTTTACAGTGAGTCAAGTCGGCTATACTGGATATACAAAAAAGTCAATGAAGACTAGGATGAAGACTCATTTGTGAAGCAATTTGAGTATGGCAAGGAAGAGATGTCAAGGACTCGATGAAGGAGTATCGGTGAGACACGGTTGTATGAAGAGTCAATCAAGTCAACTCGAAGCAAGTCTCAAGTTGAAGTGCGGATGAGTCATCCATTGATTGGAAGCTAACTCAAAGTCACCTGGGAAATAAAAAGGATCGATCAAGTCAAGACAATAAAAAAATCCATTACGAAGTCAAGAAGTTTACTTAAATAAGTAATACTTCCATGTTGCCATGTCTTAAAGTGCTCGATCCCCATAAGCATGCAAAAGAAATAAACCAATGGGAAGATCGCACCTCGTGTCGGTCTCGAAAAGTGAACATTCATTTAATACGAGGAAATGTCAACATCAAGGACTGCAACAAGACAAGCCAACGAACATAAGTGATTTTCAAAAAATTAGCCTATCTCTTCAACGGAAGATTTTTGAAAGTTCACTATAAAAGGCTGAGGAATGACTTTGAGAAAAGGTTACCTTGCATACCTGAGCATTCAATCAATTATTAAGAACTGTAACCTGCAATATATTCTCAAGTTATTCAAGCAAAATCCTCAAGCCTAAATCACGAAGGAAATCGATCCAACACTAAGCTGTGAAGGAAAGACAACTTCAAACTGTTGAAGAGGAAACTTTTGAAGAATCAAAAGGGGTCTACATTCCAAGGAGGATTGTAGAAAGGTTCAAGGTCGAACCAGTCTCAAGTTATTGGAGGGCTTCGTGATCAAATCCAAGAAGCTTGAGCAAGTAAGCTGAAGTAACAAGGCAGCCGCCCTGTGAAGAAGCTGAGTCGGACGAGAAGCCAGCTGTGTGACCAAGGCATCTCCAGACTGAGTCCCAAAGGAGCAAGTCAGCTGTGTGATCAAGACTTGTATCTAGACTGATAACCACTTTGTACTCTGATCAATACTTAGTGGATTCCTCCAGGAGTTGGAGAAGAGAGGAGTAGAAGAATTACCCCATCTTCGAACCTCTATAAAAATTATTGTGTCATTTACATTTCAGCATTTTATTTCTGCATATCATTTTATATCTGCTGATAATTTGCTATCCAACTGATAATTAACAAAGTGCTAAAATCAAGTGTTTAAAACAAAGTTAAACTTAATTCAAGGGTGTTAAGTCTTCAGTTGAAAATCTCATCACAGCCAAGTTAAGGTTTTGACTAAACAGCTGAGTTATTCTGTCAATAGCTCAATTGAGTCTGTTGAGTGGCTAACTCTGCTGGTTAACTAACTTAGCTATCCCCCAAGGACTTAGCTGTGTATTTAACTCTGTAATATTTTAAAAGGACTAAAATCGAAAAGTTGGTAAGGTTTATTCAATCCCCCTCCCCCTTCTAAACCTTACTCACACCCCTTGGGACCTACACTCACTACAGTGGATGATAAAACTAGAGCAACATGGATATATCTTATGAAGCATAAGTCAGAGGTTTTCACACATTTGAATCAGTTTAATCATTTTGTATATGATCGGTTTCAGAAAAATGTTAACGGCATAAGGACAGATAATGGGGCAGAATTCTTGGTAATGAAACTCAAGATTTATTCATCCAGGCAGAGATTCAACATCAGAGGTCATGTCCATACTTACCACAACATAATGTACTGGTGGAGAGAAAGCATAGACATATCTTGGAGATTGCTATTCTAGTGTTTCAGTCAAAGATTCCAAAAAAAAAAATTGGCCTTATACTTTCCAGGCAGCAGTGCATATTTTGAAATCACTGCCTAGTGCAGTCCTAAAATGGAGGCCTCCTTATGAGTTGCTACATAATGAGCCCCCCAAATATGACAGATTCAAGGTGTTTGGATGTCTGTGATATGCATCTAAACCAGGACCACACAAGGGAAAGTTTGAGACTAGAGCTGCAGCATGTGTTTTCCTAGGTTATATGTGATGGAGTTAAGGGGTACATGCTTTATAATCTTGAGTCTAAGGAAATATTCATCTCTAGGGATGTTATATTTTATGAATCTTAGTTTCCTTTCCACATGAATTTATCCCCTACAACTAAGATGCCTCTCTACCTATGTGCCTACCGAAATACAGTGATCATGATGAGTTTGATGTGTCCACACAAGAGTAGCTTGAAATAGCACCAGATAGTCCTGAGAAGCTTGGAAGAGGTCACAGAATGAAGCACAGACCTAGTTGGCTCAATGAATATGTAATTAACTATGTGGATGTTGTACATCAGACTACTACCTCATCAGATATTAAAAAAAACCACAACTCATTCCTTGGATTATTTTTTCTATACACTACCAATCCCATTTCGTCTCTCCCTCTTATGGTGCGTTTAAGCTCGGATCACGAGAGAATGGTAGTGAACCTATTACTTACTCAAAAGCATCTAAGAACAATGATTGGGTTGAAGCAATGAACAAGGAGATAGCAGCATTTGAAGAGAATGAAAACATGGGAGTTAACACCATTGCCAGCAGGAAACAAAGTCATTAGTTCTAAATGGGTATACAAGATAAAGAGTTATTCTGATGGGAGTGTAGATAGATACAAGGTAAGGTTGGTTGCTAAGGATGTCTTCAAGTTGAAGGCATGGACTTAATGGAGAATGATAATTGTTTTGGCTACTCAGCATTGTTGGGGTCTGCAACAGATAAACATTAATAATGTTTTTTACATGGTTATTTGGATGAGGAAGTTTGAAACAAGCATCTAGACAATAGGACTTGGAATTTTTCGAGAAGCTTTTGGCTTATTAATTTGTTCGATCCAACAATGATAATTGTCTTTGTGAAGAAGGGGGTAAATCGATTTCTTAGACTTGATCATATATGTGGATGATGTTCTCATCACGGGGAACCTCGAGGATATAAGTCAGCCTCTCAAGACTTGTCTACATGATCTTTTTGCAGTCAAGGAACTTGGCAATGCAAGATACTTTTTGGGTCTGGAAATTTTGAGAGGTGAAAAGGGCACACACCTAAGTCAAAGAAAATATGTGTTGGATAACTTAGGGACACAAGACTACTGGGCTGCAAACCTATGTCAAATCCATTTCCCAGGGATATAATATCACTTTGCACAAGAGGGACACGAGCTTGAGGATGCTGGAAAGTACATAAGACTGATGGGAGATTATACTTGAATTTATCCAGACCTGATATTTCTTATGGTGTACAATAGTTTTGTCAATTTGTGCATGCCCCTACTCAGTCTCATTGGGATTTTGCCATACATTTGTTGAAATATCTAAAAAGTCTTGTTTCATTAGGGTTATTCTACCCTCAGTAGGTGAGTTGAGTAAGTTTAATGCATATTGTGATGCGGATTGGGGCAATCGCTTGATTACTAGGAGATCATTCATAGGTTACTATGTTTTCTTTGGAATTCACTTGTTTCTTGGAAGACCAAGAAACAAAACACAATCTCGGCGTCCTCGGTGGAGGAAGAATACGCGTTCGATGGCGGCCATTGTCAGTGAAATTGAGTAGTTGTACAATTTGAGTAAAGACATGTACATTGTAGTTACTTTGCCCATCACTTTGTGTGTGATAATAGGGTCGCATTGCACATCACTGCCAACCCCATTTTTCACGAGAGAACTAAGCATCTTGATATCGAGTGTCACATTGTCAGGAATCAATTCAAGGCCGCTCTGATTGATCCTCAGCAAATTCTACTCATCATCAACTTGCAGATTCGTTCACCAAGGCACTGGGTGGTCCACTTTTTCACTATTTCTTGCTCGAGTTGGGCATGTGTCATTTCTCCCACATTCCAACTTGAAGGGGGGTGTTGAGTTGCAACTCTCTCTCATTTCAGCATCTCTCTCTCTCTCTCTCATTTCAGCTTTCTCTCATTTGTTCTTATGTTTCTCTTTGTTAGTTAGTTGAGTTAGCTTTTATTCCATTTTCTTTTTCACGCTTTTATTAGTTAACTCACGCATTTGCTCACACTTTTCACACTACTTTACAGTCCACATTTCATCTTGTCATTAGGGTATCTCCAACCCAACTTCAAATCTTTCACCATCACACCAAAGTTGTCAAAAACTCTCTCCAACTCAACTCTAAACCTTACACCAAATTTGGTGTAATGAATAGTATTACCCTAAATTTGGTGTAACACTATTCGTTTACACCAAATTTGGTATAATATAATATCCCATTTTTGCACTCCAATTCTCTTCTACTTCAAATTTAAATTCCAATGGTATCCTCATTTTATATATAATTAATTCATATAACATGATTTTAATAATTAATTAATGTTATCTATAAATAATAATAATTAACAAATAATTATAAATTAAACCAAAAGAGATACTACTATTAATTATAATATTTAATTTTGTAATAATTAATTAGTTAAATGTAAGTTTTTAGTTAATTAAATTAATAGTAATAAAATAAAAGTAAATAAAATATTTTTTGAATGAATCAAAGATATATTAAAAAAGAAAAAAGTGATCGATCACAGTCGATCGTAGCCAAAACAAGATGAAAGTCAAAACCGAAATAAAATCGAAATAGACACAAGCCGACCAATTGGTTAAATGGTTGGGGCCTCGTTAAAACCTTCCAAGGTAAAACCCACCCTTGTGGGAAAAACCCTTGGCAGGAAAAAGAGTACCCCCCATAAAGAAAAGAGGCGTCCAAATTGCCGAAAGAATCCGGGCGCCACTAGCTAACAAACCTATAATTGGATTGACCAATATAGTCATCCATGAGAAAAGGTACAATATCCTCAGGAGGGACACTCCACCAAGTCGCCGATTGCGACTTCTTACTCAGAATCTGCCACACGATTGCCTTCACGAAAGATAAGTGAGACTACTAGATCCATCTGTGACAACAAATGAAGAGTATAACGTCATCTGCTGAGTTGACGCCAGGGAACAACAACTGATCTCTTATGTAGTAAGTCCACAACATAAACAGAATCAGACTCAAGCTAAAGATTCGTCCAGCTCTTAGCGAAGGCATAATTAATAGCCCCCATTGTCGCCACCAATTCGACCTCAAAAGCGTAACCCACACCACAACATTTCATAAAGCAGCCCCGAAAGAAGCCTCTCCAATTTCAGAAGACCCCAGAAGCCGTCAGACTGCCCGGCGCCCCCAAAGCACTACCATCAGTGTTCACCTTGATCTAGCCCGGAAGGGGTTTTTGCCAATTTACTTGCACAATCTTCGGAGCTCGTCTAGGCCGCCCAGGAACTCGAAGATGTCTAAGGATAAAAAGGTTTGTTTGATCATTCTGCATGCAACCCCGATCTAAGGAAGAAGATTCAACAATAAGAACTCGAAGATGGGTAATGGCCGCGTCTACCGTCCAGAGTTTGTCATTAAAAGCCAAATTGTTCTGGATATGCCAAATGCAAGACAAAGTCGCCACACGCCATAAGAATGCAACCTGCTCACTTAATCGAAAATTCATTAATCGCACCAGAAACTCATTAAAGCTATCCACAATAAAGAGGTGAACATCAAAAGTGCTAAAGATCCATCACCAAAGAGCCCTTGCAAAGACACAAGAGACAAACAAGTGATCAATTGATTCAGCAGAAGATCAACAAAGACCACAAACTAAGGGGCCAGTAAAACTTCCCCGAGTATGCAATAAGTCCAAGACCACCAAACGATTGTGGATAGCTCTCCACACCACGATTTAGCGGCGTTACGGAATATGAGGGGACCAAATCCAAGAACCCCATTGGACCACTAGAGATTGGGGCCGAATATGAGAATATGCCACTTTCGAGGTAATATTCCCATCATCAGAGTGCATCCAGACCCACGTATCCTTTGAGGAGAGAGCGATGGGGACGCAAACAATATCCCGGACAATATCCAAGTAAGCCTCAACAAACGAGAAGGTGAAGTGCTAGGAATCATCGTAGAAGTAATCCGAAATGCGGTACCCCAAAAGATATATGTACTCATGCGGAATAACAATTCTATCTGCAATACAGTAACCCAACCAGTCGTCAATCCAAAATAAAACCTCCGAATTACACCCAGGGATCCAGCAAGACTCATCCAAACAATTCTCAATGTAAGGCCTAATCCCAGTCCAGATCGAAGAAGGAATGAACGACCGACGAGTAGAACCGGCAGGAGTTAAAAAATGTTTCCCAAGAGTCTGGAAAACCACGGAATCCAAAGTCATCACTTTCCAACCCAATTTCATCAGAAAAACGCTATAGCCAGGGTAATCGAACGCACGCCCAGTCCGTCCTCTGCCCTAGGCGTACAACATCGAGCCCAATTGACCACCACTGAGCCCTTAGAATTAACATCACCAGTCCAAATAAAGTTACGCATGGCATTCTCCATTTGCTTAAGCAAGGATCTCGGCCACTTGTACACCATCATCGTATGCACAAAGGAGCTAGTGATCACAGAGTTGACCAAGCAGACTCTACCAGCAATAGAAAGGGTCGTCCCTTTCCATCTACGAAATTTCAGTAGAATCTTGTCAAAGACCTGCTGCAATGCCGCAGCCTTGGGAGCACCTTTAAAGATAGGTGGTACTAAGTAAACAGTAGGAAAGGCCCCTAATTGAATACCCGTAAGACTCTGAATACGCCCACGCACATAGGAATAAACTCGAGTGCCGAAGTAAACTTTCAATTTGTGAGGGTTGAAGGCCTGACCCGAAATTGTAGCATACTCCGTGAGAATCTGAAGAAGAACGCGAGCATTAGTCGAAGAAGCCCCACACATAATAATAATATCATCTGCGTATAGAATCGAAGAAGGAAAAATAATATGTCTAGGCGCAATGAATGGCCCTAACTGATTCTGAATCACCACGGCCTCAATAAATTTACTCAGAACCTCCTCCGCAATGCAAAAAAGCAAGGGAAACAAGGGGTCACCCTGCCTAATCCTTCTGAAGCACGCAAAATATCCCACAAGCGAACCATTAAATAAGATGAGATCCTGGCCGACTGAAGAATAACCTCTAACCAGTGGATGAAGTTTGCCGTGAAGCCAAACCTATGCAGAACATGAGTAAAAAAAAACCCAGTTTAAAGTATCAAAAGCCTTGCGAATGCCAATCTTCAATATCATGTTATTATCCATACGACCATTCAGAACGTTAAACCCTTCTGAAACAAGCGCAATACAATCGTGAATCTGTCTGCTTGGAATAAATCCAAATTGTGTAGGAGACAAGTATGAAGAAATAATCGAGCCCAGCCTAGAGCCAAAATCTTAGCAATGAGCTTGAAAAGGAAATTACTCATAATGATCGGGCAAAAATTATCAATGGTATTCACATCCTTCATTTTCGGAATAAGAGCCATAAAACTAGCATTCAACCCAGAAGGGAGAGTTGAACTAGTGAAGAAAAACCGGACCACAGCAAGAACATCCTCTGAAATAATATCTCAACAATGCCGATAGAACGTCCCAGTGAAATCGTCGGGGACTGTTAGCACCAAGATCGAAAACCGCCTCCCGAATCTCCGAGTCCAAAGGAATAACTGTTATGAGAGCATTGTCCGCAGGCACCACCATCGGAGATATAACCAGATCAACCCTAGAATAATCGGCAATGGAACCCCAGGGTCCGAAAAAGCTCCTTGTAAAAAGAGGTAATGTGATTTCCAAGAACAATAGGATCCTCTGTAAATTTACCATCAATCAACAACCCTTAAATCCCCGATCGTCCCTCTTTAATCTTACAATGTCGATGAAAAAACATTGTATTATAGTCCCCATCTTTAAGCCAGGCCGTACAAGCTTTCTGCTTTAGGGATTCGGATTGCAATAGCAAAGCGTGGGAAAGGGCATTTTGGGCATCAAATTCCATCTCACATCGAGCATCATTGTACCCTATAGTCTCAATATCTGACTGAATCTGCCTAACTTTCTCCATATGACTGTCCACCTTGCGATTAACATCACCAAAAATGTTTTTATTCCAACTCTTAATAACCTGGCGTAACCGCTTAAGCTTCAACATAATACGCAAAAAAGGGTTAGGATAAGTACACTGATGAGCCCACGATGAGGCAACCAAATCCCGGAAAGAGTCGTGAAAAACCCACATGCGCTGGAACCAAAATGGAACCAGACCTCTGCTGAGAGAGGACGAATGACTAACCAAAAGGGGATGATGATCAGACCCAATACGAGGAAGGACCAAACCTTTAACCGCCTGCCAAATAGAGAAAAATCGACAAGTGGCAAGGGCTCGGTCTAATTTAGCCTGAAGAAGAGAGTGAGGTGTGCGGGTGGTGCACTAAGTAAACAAATTTCCCGTAGTTGGCACAGGGAACAAACCAGCATCCTCCAAAAAAAACCCTGAAGTCCAGGACAAGAAGCCTGGGAAATAATACCACTGCCCAATCTCTCATGATGACCCAAAACGGCATTAAAGTCCCCAAGAAGCAATAAATCATCAAGACCCAAATTCATCAAATCTAACCAAAGCGTGTGACGATCAATATGATTGCGTAAACCATGCACAAAACCAATATGAAAAACCAAGGAGCCCAACTGAGCCTGTAGAACAATACACTAAGGAGAAACCAATACCTGTTGTAAGATAGAAATGCCAGTTACAGAAAACCCAGATATCCGCCCAACCATTAGCACGAAAGTTTTGGGTCACAAAATTCAAACCCAGGCTCATAAGAATATGAAATCGAATTGATGTCCACCTTAGGTTCACAAATAACAAAAATAATTGGTTTATGCTTGTGACAGATAGCCTTAAGAACATTACGAGAAATAACATTCTCAATTCTCTGGATGTTCCAGAAGATGCAATTCATTGAGACGCAGGTTGGGGGGAAGCCCGTGTGGAGCGCACGGTAGGGTCAGAAATAAGGTGGATCTCCGGATCAGACGATTGAGCATTGGATACATCGTCAGCATAATCCGCCTATCTTTTTGAGGCCGCATAATCTAATTCATTAGGCCCTGTAGGATCTGAAATAATCGTGAGATTGTGAATAGCCGGAGATGACCCCTAAGCCACATTCTAAAGGATCCTGGATTTGGCCATATCAAGAAAATTGTCCCCGGCAACGGCGCCAAAAACTTGTTCGCCTATATTTTTAGCTTCACCGCAAGTGTACGGTGTTCGTTATCGAATAGGGTAGCAAGGTCGTATCCACGGAGACTAATAAATCAATAGGCTAAGTATTGAACCAAGATAGTTTTACTTTTATTTAGACGATCAATATTTGATGGTTTTTGTTTTGAGATTAAGACAATTTAAATCACTAAAACACGAAAATAAGATAACACAAATGAAAGAAGTATCAAGATGATGAAATGGATTTCGAGTTAAGGTTTCGATTAATAATCCTCTTGTTGTCCGATTAAATCAAAGCCAAGGTTATTATCAATATTCCTATAAGACGATCACAAAGCTATTTTATCCCCCTCTCGAGATGTATATAAAACGTAGATTGAAATATCCATGCTAGCATCTCTACTCAACAATAGATACACAACTCCCAAAAGCATCAAAGATCAAATGTCCTCACAATATTCGCAAACCTCTCGATTCATGCAAATATTCATGTCAAGTACTCAAGATCTAATATTGAAACTCATCTCTCGAATTATGAATCAATATATCAAACAAGTTAAATCATTGGCCAAGTGATAAAACAAGAATAAGAACAAAGTACTCAAATAGGCTTCAAGACAATAACTTCAACTAAGATTAAAACATTCAACAAGAGTTCATTAATCTACTTCCAAAACCCGGAAATCACAAGAGTTTAGCTACACATGATTAAACAACTTACACACAAAGTGTTCAAAGTCATTACAAATGAAACTAAAAGAGTGAAACTAAAAGAGAAGCAAGAAAACTTAGAACGTCGACAATCTCTCGATGTATCTCCGTTCTTCAAGCTCCGATGCAACCCGATTATCTCCTTGATGTCTCCTTCCAAGAGTTGACTCTTGTCTTGTGTTGTAGATCCCAAAAAATGCCAGCATTCCCTCGTGTGCGCCCCCAAAAAGCCTTTTATACTCCCCATCATGTTTAGGGCTTAATCTGCAGTTATGGGATTCAGTACAGACGCACGGGGTGGTGCGCCCACGCACGGTTACCCGTGCGCCACCTCTTTGGAATACCCCAACTCTCTGTAGGGCGCACGGGTGGTGCGTCTGAGCACGGCCTACCCGTGCGCCACTCCGGTGAGATATCCCGACTCTCAGAGGGGCGCACGGGTGGTGCGCCCATGCATGGGCTACCCGTGCGCCATGCCGCAACTTCAATCAACCTTAGACGAGGGGGTGCACGGGTGGTGGCTTGAGGCACGCCTAACCCGTGTGCCCCTGTTTCTTCCGTGAACGCTCAACTTTCGCTCTTTTAGGCTTCATGTTTCGTATATCCACTCAATTCTCCGCGTTTCTACTTTGCTTTCCTCATATTCTTATTCAATTAGCTTCAAATATCATGAAATTCCTACAAAATAAGCAAAGTGTAATATCTTTTCCACAAAGAGCGAATATATACCATTTCATACACGTTATTGCATGTTTAATCACCATTTTAGTCATATTTATACCTCAAAATACATGCAAAACTCACACCTATCAAGTGCGGATAGGCTTTTCCAGAGGATGCAAAATCGTCAGAGGTAGACTGGTAGAAAAGGAGCCAGTTTTAGAGACCGAGGCCTTGGGAACCGGGTTGCAAGTAGGAAGAATCGGAGGGGAATCCGGGAAATGTTGTTCTGATGTATCCCCCGTGGAAAGAGGCTCAAAAGCATTAACAAGATGGATGTCATTAGGGCAAGTGACTATGGCACAGGATGGAGAGCCAACCCTCATAGTCGAACCCGTATTATCCATTGAGTGATCAACGGCCTTGCCCTTGTCAGTAGCATGGTGCACTAGACAATAGACTTTACGAACTGCGGAACGACCCCTTTGTGATGACTTACAACGCCCCTCCGAGCTCGTAACGTCCCCGAGTTGAAGTTAGTCGTCTATCCGTAGTTTGAAATCCCCATGTAGCAAAGAAGACAAGAGGGAAGCGATGAGTGTCCCGTAATATTACACTTCGAGCAGAACTCAGGGAGTTTCTCGTAGGTAACCGACACGAACGAGCATTGGCCAACCCATTCCACCATAATATGATCCTATAATGCTTTCGCAAGATCTATATCCACCAACACGCGAATAAAGTGACCCAAAGAACCATCCAAGGATCGTTGATCAATTTAAAGTGGATTACCAATAGCACTGGCGATCCCCAAAATAGTATTAGGATCTCAGTATTCCAAACTGAGCTCAAAGATGCGAACTCAAACACTAGCAACGGACGTGTGAACCTTGTAAGGATTAAAATCCGGAACCCAGGGAGAGAGTCGAATAGTTCCCGGGTTAAATGCCCAGTTAACACGTAACTGAGCACGAGATCGAACCTGCGCATTAAACAATTTAACACAAAAATATCCCTTGCCCAAGGGAATTAGTTTCTAGTCAGTATTAATGCCACATAGATCAAAAAGTCGTTTATGCAAAAGCATAATAGGCCATGGCTTGTTGCCCTTCCCCAAAATCGCCCGCCAAATCAATGAGTAAGAGAATTCAACAAGACACTACCGATAAACGCTCATCAATAGTCGAGAATAGTATTACAAGCAACTATATGCAAAAACGAATTAGGATTACCTCGAGACTTGGGCAAACGTGGAATCCATAGGATGGGATGTACCGAAACAAATTTCGCAAAAAGTGTTACCCATTTGAGGATTAGCATTAGCGTTATGAGCGAAAGTCGGGTGTTCGATTCATGGGTTGAGGTCGTTGGAGAAGACTTTGCGGTTAATCCCGAATAGCCGTTGGTTGAAATCAACCCCGTGATCTCGCATGAAGAGGAACTAGCACCCCAGGGGCCATGACCCCCCTGAGCATGGCCAACGGCTGAAGTGGTCAGCCCCATAGAAGCACCATGCATGGTGGGGGTCGGACCCCCCAAGAAGGCAAGCAGCTGGCTGCACTTGGGGGGCAAAAGAAAGGCGACCCCCCTACACATTGGCGCCACAAGGAGGGGCAGCGTGCGTTAAGCCCCCATGGAGCATCATTGCGCACTGAGTCCCGTCATCCACCATAGAAGGGGCTAGGTAAGTTGAAGCAGGAATTAAGCCCATTGACTGAAGATCATGACGAACCTGGGGCTACTGCTTGACGTGAGGAACAAAGTTTGATGGCAGGGGGGAAATATTTGATCGGTTTAAGGGTGTATGAAAAACCCTAGAATCCGACATGACGACTGAATCATCCATACGCTGCAAGTTACTCATCAAACAAGGGACCATGGAAGGAGGAGCATCATCCATGGTTGAAGAAGAACGCTGCAAATCCATAGGAGTCTGTCCATGTTGCCGTGCGCTCGAAGGTAGGTCGCCATAAATCGACGTAAGCCCAAAAAAATCCTCCATAAAGACGCCGAAAAATGATAAAACAAGATCAGAAAAGTTAAAGCCGCTGAACGGACGTATTAGGGTTAGAGAGAATTGCAATCATCTTTCTCTCAAAAGTAAATAAAATAATTGTATAAATAAATAAATTTGTTTGCTATAAAATGAAAAAAAAAATAATAAAATATTCCTTTGGTGTAATGGGTTGGAGATTATTTTGACAAAATTACACCAAAACACTAAATTTGGTATATTTTTTTATACCAAATTTGGTGTAATTGGTTAGAAATGACCTTAGGTAGTTAGAATCTGGAAGTATTGCCAACTTATACTTATTACGGATGTCTAAGGAACATAATTTATAAATAAACTCCTTAAAAAGACGAAAGATGCCAAGTATTGCCAACTTATATTTATTAAGGATCATAATTAGACTCATCCTCTAATCAAAAAAATTAATTGAATTAAAATTAGTTAAATGATTAGTACATTGCACATAAACTATAGTAATCTTCTAACCAAGAAAATAAGACATTGAGACTATAAATTTTTGTTTCATATTAGTTTATCAAAATTATTAATTAATTATATTTTTCGTAAGTCGGGAGCACATGACAATGTGCCAAAGATTATAGAATATCATTGTGTAATAGAGGCTAATAAATTTGTCATTCGTTGAGATTCTACACGTTTACTACTATTATGAATAACATAATATTTGAAACATATTGTGTTAAAATCCAAAAAGAAAAACCAATACTTTTAACTATATATTAGATAAAAATGATTTAAAAGTTAAATTGATATTAAACTAAATAATATATAGTATAGTCCATATCATGAAAGAAAGATTTATAATTACAATTTTAAAAATTTAGCACTTAAATATGAATTAAAGAAATTTTATGTATAAGTTAAATATAAAAAAGTAAAACTTGTATAGTACTAATAGTTTTAGTATGTCTTTTCGAAATTGCACTAAAAAAAGATTAAAAGTATAACCGTTTAATGATTTTTACACTGATTTTTCTTTTCACTTTTTTGTGTGTTTTATTTGTGAATATTTGAGTCTCCATTTCTCCGAACTGTTCAGTACCGTCCCATTAGACCGAATCTCCGTCCCGAACCGTACCGAACTTTTGGAAGGAAGATTTTTTTTATGGTTCGGTTCTGGAGATTTAATTTGGGATCTCCGAACTTCGAGACGATTCTGGAGATTTCTAAATCTCCGAACCGGACCGGACCGTGCACACCCCTAATGAAAATATGTACTAAATAGGAATATTTCATAATATTCCGATTTAGTGCAAAATTTATTGCAAACTGCTAGAGATTAACTGCAAATTTTACATCAAATTGGTTGGTGCAAAATATGCACCAAAATAGTGTAAACTGCTAGAGATTGTCTTAATATCCTTTCAACTTTAAGTATTGCGCTTTTGATTCATTCTCTAGCCCATAACTCTGAATAATAAACAGGAAAAGAACAAAACTCTGAGCAATTTACTCCTCTTTTGTAAGTGTCATGAGTAGGGGTGGGCATTCGGGATCGGGTAATTGGGTCCCAACCCGACCCGATCGGGTATTACCCGATCAGGTCAGGTATTTTAAAAAGGATTCGATTATCGGGTACCCTGATACCCGAACTTAATAAAGCGGGTCGGGGAATGGGTAGTGTAATTATTACCTGCTTACCCGATCGGGTACTCGCATATTTTTAATAACCAGGTCGAAGAAAATGAGGAAAGGTCGAGGCTAGGCTTATGTTCTGTCATCACTCTTAAAAATCTTTGATTTCACTCCACTTCACGGCACGGCAGCGACGAGCCCGACTAGGCAGCAGTGTAAGATATATGTGGCCCACGTGTCATATATTTTTATTAGATATTAAATTAAGTGATATTTTAATATATAATTAATTGGTTTAAATAATTAATATATTTAACAGATAAGTAGTATCAGTATTAGGGTCAGTTACAGAGTTGGTTTCTAAACCACCTCTACACGTTGATAGAACGTGTAATTTGTCGCCGCGATTCGAGTTTTTTGGCGAGAATAACCGCTCAAGAAATCGTCATCTTCCGCGCAATAAAAGGACCCATCGATTCTTTGTCTATCATCTCGAAGAATTTTACGCCTGCGGGATTAACCAAGGCAAGAGAGAGAAACCAGTTTCATATATCTTCAAGAAAATATGATCATGGTTGCTCAAGGTTAGTGTTGGAAATTATTCGGGCCCCGGATCTAATCCGGGCCAAATAAGATCCAGCTTTTCGATCTAATCGAACGGAAGCGGAAGCGTGGAATTTCAAAAAATCGAGTTTTAGATATAAGAACATAAGATCATGCTTATTAAATTTATTCAAACTAAAGGAAGAAAAGAAAATTTACCTCTTTCGACGATTTTTTCTTCTTCGTTTTTCTCCGTCAATCCTTCGAATCCCGAAGCTCGTAGACACCGCGATCTTCCAATTCGAACCTTCCTATCAACGGCAGGTGTGTGTGGGCACCTAAATAATAAATCTAAGTTCCTAACTTTTATTTTCCTACGATGTACTCAACTCATGAGATCGTAGGATTGGGCTAATTGGATAGGAATGGAATTGAACTAGGTAAAAGTTAACCTACAAAATCTCACAATATAACATAAAAGGTCGCTGCCCTTAAGTTTGTAAAACAAATTTTTGCAATCATTAGGCCAAAAAATGTTGCACTGCACCGATTCTCAATTGTGATGATTTGATGGGTTAGTGAAAATCCTTTTTCAAATAGTTGAGGTCAAGTAATCAATTGACAACGGATGTAAAATTGTTTTGTAATTTTGAACCAAAACCAACAATTGCCAATCTATAAGAGGACGGCCGCTGCAATTTTCAAGCGTAAATCGTATCTTTAAACTATGAGATGTGGTCCCTTTTTATAGGCCTAGTTCAATCGTTTCCCACTCCAACTTGGTTTCTATCTATTCTAGAATTAATAATTCTAGATAAATTCAAACTCTAATTGATAATTATCCAATATAATTATCAATTAAATAATTATATTAATATTATAAATATCTTATATTTATTTAATTCCAAATACGATCAAATCAGTAGAATATCGATATTCCCTTAATTAACCAATATTAATATATTAGCCAAATATTTTGGAAAACTCTTTTCCATAAACCCTTAGGAACGAAAATATTATTTCTAACCCGTTTACTCTAGGAAGGCGAACCAGGGGACCATGGACCTATAATTATAAGCTCAATAAATCGAATAAATAATTAACTCTTTAATTAATTTATTCGACTTATTAATTCCGATATTACTACACTATAAATTCGGAATTGCACTCTTATAATTATAGAATATCTTACTCTACGAATTGAGCAGCCCACTGATATAATCATTACATATAGATTAAACCTCCATAGACAATTCGTAATTGAAGCTAGGTAGTATCCGTTAAACCTCTTCAATTACCTCTTATCCTCATTTACCATTAATTCACTAGCGAATGGTTAATTTATAATCGGATTATAAATTAGAGATCTCAAACCATTCAGTTCCAGAATTAACAAATGAGGGAATCGTCTTTCTACTTCCCGCAAGAAGGAATGGATTCCATATCTGTGAATTTATATTCCCAGCTATTTAATTCAAATGTGAATCTAAAATGCAAGTGTTGGGAATGTCGTAGGACAAACTTAAACGAGCAAATTAAGAATCACATAGAAATAAACAGGAGTCTATAATCACTCAGGATTAAGATTTATCCATATATGATCATCTAGTGATTTAATTCGATTTTCCATTTCTACAACGGAATTTGTATGGAAAATTCGAATTAAATCGGTCCAAGTCCTATATGATCAAATCATATATAAATGCCCCCACTAAGATGTCTCCACATCGACGGTCCGGATAAGACAAATCACATTCAAAATGTTCGGGGTCGCATTAATGATGTTTTAATTAAAGATCCCATACTTTAATTAATTTCATCACGGACTTATTTTTTAGTTTATTATCCATAATCTTAATCCTCTTGTATATAACTCTTATATACTAAGATTATGGTTACAATAAATAAACTAGGGATTTTCATGATGTTCAAGAAAATACATACAATATGCAAAAGAGTTCGAAAATAAATGTCGCTTTTATTAATAATCAAAAACAATTCACAATCGCTTTAAGGGCACTATCCCTAACAATCTCCCACTTGCCTAAAGCATATGGGACATGTCTCTCAATCCTAAATTATTTAAATGCCTCAAACACTTTTTGGCAATGTCTTGGTGAATGGATCAGCAAGGTTGTCGGCAGACGCAATCTTGAGAATTGAGACGTCACCCCTTTGTACTATCTCCCGAATAAGATGGTACTTTCTTTCTATATGCTTTGATCTCTTGTGACTTCGAGGCTCCTTCGAATTAGCCACTGCCCCACTATTGTCACAATACAAAGTGAGTGGCCTATCCACATTTGGAACAATTTCCAAATCAGAAAGGAATTTCTTTAGCCATACCGCCTCCTTAGCTGCTTCTGAAGCGGCTATGTATTCGGCCTCCATGGTCGAATCTGCGGTGCTGGATTGCTTAATGCTTCTCCAGACTATGGCAGCGCCACCAAGAGTGAACACTGACCCGGATATCGACTTTCGAGAATCCTTGTCTGACTGAAAGTCAGAATCAGTGTACCCGTCTATTTTAAGGTCATCACCCGAATAGACAAGCATATAGTCCCTCGTTCTCCGAAGATACTTGAGAATGTTCTTGACTGCTATCCAATGGTCCATTCCTGGATTTGATTGAAACCGGCTGACTATCCCTACCGCATAACAAATATCGGGCCTTGTACACAACATAGCATACATAAGGCCTCTCGCAGAGGCATAGGGAATACGTCTCATGTCCTCTTCCTCCTGAGGTGTCTTAGGACACTGCTCCTTGGAGAGAACGACTCCATGTCGAGTTGGTAGGTAACCCTTTTTGAAATCTTGCATTCTATAACGCAACAACATCTTATCAATATAAGAAGCTTGAGACAATGCCAATAATTTGTTCTTGCGATCTCGAACAATTCGAATTCCAAGAACATAATTCGCTTCTCCCAAATCTTTCATTTGGAATTGCTTGGCTAGCCAACCTTTAATCGGACAACATCTCTACATCATTCCCAATAAGTAGAATATCATCTACGTAAAGCACTAAAAATGCCACTTTACCACCCTTGACCGCTTTTGTATACACAAGGCTCGTCAACACTTTGGTCAAAACCATAAGACTTGATCGTCTCATCAAATCTATGGTTCCATGACCTTGAGGCTTGCTTTAACCCATAAATGGATCTAAGCAATTTGCAGACTTTCTGCTCTTGACCTTTGGCTACAAAACCCTCTGGTTGCTGCATGTAGATTTCCTCGTCTAGATGGCCATTCAAAAGGCCGTCTTGACATCCATCCGCCATATCTCATAGTCAAGACATGCAGCAATTGAAAGTAGTATGCGGATAGATTTAAGCATTGCTTAAAGTAGAAAGTCTCCTCATAGTCGACTCCCTCTTTTTGGGTGTAACCCTTAGCCACTAGCTTTGCTTTGAAAGTCTCTACTTTCCCATCCACACCCTTCTTTTTCTTATAGATCCATTTGCACCCAATGGGCCTGACATCTTCAGGCGGATCTACAAGAACCCAGACAGTGTTGGAGTACATAGACTCCATTTCTTGGTTCATAGCTTCAAGCCACCTCTCTTTATCGAGAATCTTCCATCGCTTGTCGAAAAAGACAATGGATCATCGTCTACCCCATCGGAGATCGCAACATTTGCCTCTTCGATTTGACGATAGCGGATTGGTGGTCTAATCACCTCCCACTGCGTCGAGGTGTCATGATATTCGATCGGTATAGTGGTATTTTTAGTGATTTCCCAACAACTCTTGTTGGTTGTGGTCCGATCTCATCGTAAAAGTAACTCCTCGAGTACAACTTTACTTCGAGGTCGAAAGTTTTCTATATAATCGTTCTCAGAGAAAGACAAAGATTAGTCGAAACTATTACTTTCTTTTCTTGCGGATCATAAAACAAACCTCCTCTCGTTCCTTTGGGATATCCAACGAACAGATACACTTCTCAACGTGGATGCAACTTTCCGATCTTTCCTTTCAAGACATGTCTTTCGGGCACCCCATATGCGAAAGTGGCGTAAACTAACTTTACTCCCATTCCACAACTCTAGTGGTGTCTTTTGGATTGACTTAGACGGAACTACATTCAAAATGTAAACCGTTTGCAATGCATACCCCAAAACGAATCGGCGGTGTCGCGTAGCTCATCATCGACCTAACCATATCAAGCAACGTTCGGTTTCTCCTTTCAGCAACACCATTTTGCTGAGGGGTGCCAGGTGCTGTGAGTTGGTACAAAATACCATGCTCTAGCAAATAATCTTTGAACTCAGTATCGACATACTCGCCCCCTCGATCAGATCGAAGGCACTTCAAAGATTTTCCTAGCTGCTTTTCAGCTTCCGCATGAAATTCCTTGAACTTTTCAAAAGTCTCGGATTTTCTATGCATTAGATAAACATATCCAAACCTCGAGTAATCATCAATAAAAGTGACGAAGTACTCAAAGCCACCTCTAGCTTGTGTGGTCATGGGACCACAAACATCACTATGCACAAGCTCTAGTGGTTCTTTGGCTCTATTGCCCTTTGCAGAGAAAGGTCTCTTAGTCATTTTTCCTTCTAGACAGGATTCACAAACAGGAAGAGTGCCAACTTTTAGCTCTCTCAAAGGACCATCCTTTGCAAGCCTATTTATCCTTTCTAGTGAAATATGCCCTAACCTTAGATGCCAAAGATATGTTTCATCATCTTGAGAAACCTTTTGCCTTTTTGGTTTAGGATGTTCTACTTTAAACATTTCGGCATTTAGCAGTGGTTGTTCATTAGGCTTAATGAAATAGAGTCCATTTTCCAATATTGCAAAGACAAATATCACGCCCATTTTTAGAAATAATAATCGAATTATCATTAAAAGATAGTGAAAATAAATGTTCATGCAATTTTGAAACAAATCAAATTTCTACTTTAAAACCAGGGAATATAATAAACATTGTTTAAAATCAATATTTTATCTCTAATATTAAGCTTAATTACTCCCACTGCTTTTGCCGAAACCACTGCACCATTGCCAACTCGCATTGTGAAAGACCCATCGGCAAGCTCTCCATAAGAACTAAGCATTTGTAAGGAAGAACAAACATGATTAGTAGCTCAGTCAACTACCCAAGTAGAAGAATCTTTAGCTACCAAACAACTTTCAAGAACAAGTAAATCATATTTACGTTTCTTGTTTTCCTTTACTTTGAGAGAAACTTGGGGCGATCTCCTTCCAATGTCCTCTTCACCGCATGAAACAATTTCCCTTTGCTTTAGAGGAACCTTGCTTCTTGCCTTTGAGATTTTCACATACGAGTGCAATATTCATGTTACTATTCCACTTGTTACAATTTTCTCCAGTTAATGAATCATTCAACAGTTCAAGCATAGGACAAGACATCATTGCTGAAAATTAAATAAAGCGACATAAATAAGCGAACGAACATCATAGAGCATTCAATTTAGGAATCATAAACATGATGCATGAAAGCAATAAAGTTTATCCTACCAATTCCAAGGTAATTTAATCTCACATTTGAAAAGCCGCCGTAGGGTAGGTCAAATCAAATGACGATTAAATCGAGACCATCTCAGATTAATAAAATAAATAATCAAGACATCTCATATCTTCATTTATTAATTAATCACCTTTTAATTTAGCCTAGATACATCCAAACTATTTGATTGTATCCTTATGAGTGTTACCCATTATTTCGGATTTTAAAAATTAACTCAAAATCGCCGTAGGTAGGAAAATTAAGAGTCAAATTTTAAATTCCTATCCTTTCGGAGATTAAGCCTTGATTATTGATTTAAGTGAAAACCATCCGTAGGGGACGAATCCGAAGCGTCGCGAGGCGTCACTTAAATCTCACGGTGCTTTGATCAATAATAGAGGCCATAGGATTTATTGTCATGAATCCTTCTCCCACTCACTATTTTATAATAAATGTTTCCTAAACATTTAAGTTATAAAACATCTTATGTTTTAATAAGTTAAGTCCAATCCTATTGGTCTTATTGATTAAAATTCTCTAATTTAAAAATCTAACTTTTAGAAATTAAATCATAATTTTAATCAACTTTAAAAACCCCTAAATTATCAAAATAATTAAGGGAATAGGGATAAGACGGAAAAATTTCATGAAAGAACAAAGGAAACAACGCGTCAACTGAAAACGGGACCTTCCCGAGCCCTGCCCGAACTGCCCGAAATTGCCCGGGACCTGCCCAAGCTGCCCGGGACCTGCCCGGGGCTGCCCAGGCCTTGCCCAAACTGCCCAGGGCTGCCCGGCGCCTGCCCGGGCTGCCCAAACGCGAATCCGAATAATTTTTTTCTAAAACATGTAATTCGGAGATTTTTCATAAAAATCGGATCCAATTTTCACAAAATTAATTCCAAACAATTATCCCAATCTTTAAAATCATATAAACACTTTTATACAAAATTTAAAAAATTATATAAAACACTTTTATACAAAATTTTAAAAAATTATATAAAACACTTTTATATCAATTTTAAAAACCATATAAAACACTTTTATATCAATTTCAATCCATCTCATAGATCTATCATAACAATTAAACAATTCAATTAACATGATGCATGACATGCTTGGGAGTGGGTTCCATGAATGACATATCAATATGCATGGCATATATATAACATATACATCACATAAATATTAATCCGCGAAATAATAAATATGACAATTGATGCCTTAAAATCAAAAACGCACATGTATCCGTATATCAAAACATGCAAGATCAAATCCTAAACCCACTCCAAAATAAATTTAATAAGGTAGATCTAGTTCTTATATCAATAACCAAATGTCTCTGATACCATTTGTTGGAAATTATTCGGGCCCCGGATCTAATCCGGGCCAAATAAGATCCAGCTTTTCGATCTAATCGAACGGAAGCGGAAGCGTGGGATTTCAAAAAATCGAGTTTTAGATATAAGAACATAAGATCATGCTTATTAAATTTATTCAAACTAAAGGAAGATAAGAAAATTTACCTCTTTCGACGATTTTCTTGTTCTTCGTTTTTTCTCCGTCAATCCTTCGAATCCCCGAAGCTCGTAGACACCGCGATCTTCCAATTCGAACCTTCCTATCAACGGCAGTGTGTGGGCACCCAAATAATAAATCTAAGTTCCTAACTTTTATTTTCCTACGATGTACTCAACTCATGAGATCGTAGGATTGGGCTAATTGGATAGGAAGGGAATTGAACTAGGTAAAAGTTAACCTACAAAATCTCACAATATAACATAAAAGGTCGCTGCCCTTAAGTTTGTAAAACAAATTTTTGCAATCATTAGGCCAAAAAATGTTGCACTGCACCGATTCTCAATTGTGATGATTTGATGGGTTAGTGAAAATCCTTTTTCAAATAGTTGAGGTCAAGTAATCAATTGACAACGGGACAGAAAATTGTTTTGTAATTTTTGAACCAAAACCAACAATTGCCAATCTATAAGAGGACGGCTGCAATTTTCAGCGTAAATCGTATCTTTAAACTATGAGATGTGGTCCCTTTTTATAGGCCTAGTTCAATCAGTTTCCCACTCCAACTTGGTTTCCTATCTATTCTAGAATTAATAATTCTAGATAAATTCAAACTCTAATTGATAATTATCCAATATAATTATCAATTAAATAATTATATTAATATTATAAATATCTTATATTTATTTAATTCCAAATACAAATCAAATGTAGAATATCGATATTCCTAATTAACCAATATTAATATATTAGCCCAAATATTTTGGAAAACTCTTTTCCATAAACCCTTAGGAACTGAAAATATTATTTCTAACCCGTTTACTCTAGGAAGGCGAGTAACCGGGACCATGGACCTATAATTATAAGCTCCAATAAATCGAATAAATAATTAACTCTTTAATTAATTTATTCGACTTATTAATCCGATATTACTACACTATAAATTCGGAATTGCACTCTTATAATTATAGAATATCTTACTCTACGAATTGAGCAGTCCACTGATATAATCATTACATATAGATTAAACCTCCATAGACAATTCGTAATTGAAGCTAGGTAGTATCCGTTAAACCTCTTCAATTACCTCTTATCCTCATTTACCATTAATTCACTAGCGAATGGTTAATTTATAATCGAATTATAAATTAGAGATCTCAAACCATTCAGTTCCAGAATTAACAAATGAGGGAATCGTCTTTCTACTTCCCGCAAGAAGGAATGGATTCCATATCTGTGAATTTATATTCCCAGCTATTTAATTCAAATGTGAATCTAAAATGCAAGTGTTGGGAATGTCGTAGGACAAACTTAAACGAGCAAATTAAGAATCACATAGAAATAAACAGGAGTCTATAATCACTCAGGATTAAGATTTATCCATATATGATCATCTAGTGATTTAATTCGATTTTCCATTTCTACAACGGAATTTGTATGGAAAATTCGAATTAAATCGGTCCAAGTCCTATATGATCAAATCATATATAAATGCCCCCACTAAGATGTCTCCACATCGACGGTCCGGATAAGACAGTCACATTCAAAATGTTCTGGGCCGCATTAATGATGTTTTAATTAAAGATCCCATACTTTAATTAATTTCATCACGGACTTATTTTTTAGTTTATTATCCATAATCTTAATCCTCTTGTATATAACTCTTATATACTAAGATTATGGTTACAATAAATAAACTAGGGATTTTCATGATGTTCAAGAAAATACATACAATATGCAAAAGAGTTCGAAAATAAATGTCGCTTTTATTAATAATCAAAAACAATTCACAACTGCTTTAAGGGCACTATCCCTAACAGTTAGTACCCTAATTATGAATTAATTGTGAAAATCGTGAAGTTCAAGATCGGGATTTTGATTTATGTTTCTTCGATTTTATGTATAATTATGCTTACATGTGGTATCAGAGCACGGATTGATGAACTCACGATTTTCCAATTATGATTATGAGTTTTTGATTTATGAATGCATGCGAATCACGTTTTCGGCTGCGAAAGATGTTGATTTGCGAATATATATCGCTTTTTCATTTTGCAAGTTACGGACTCGATGTGAATTATGTTTTCTATTGATTTGGGCATGAAGAAATAATGATTATCGTACATTAACTATTCGATGAATGTTTTTATTGCCGTGTTAGTTGAATTGATGTTAAGAATTTCCAACTCATGGTTAGTTGATTCACCGAAATTATGATAAGAATTGTTACTAGACATAATTGCGTAAGAATGGTGGTTAGTTCCTTTTTACGAGTTTTATATAATTGATGTAGTAATGGAGATTCCACTAGCTTACATTATAGCTTCTTGAATTACAAAAGAATGGGTTGATTACTCTTGACGTCTTTCTCATGAATTCTTGTTAATCTCTTGTTCAAGTTCACAATTGTCATGGTCAGCAACACCAAATTTTGTTAAAGTGTTATTTGTTTTGCTTAATTGTCATTATGATGTTTGAATAATAATCGATGGTGTTTAAATGGCTTATCGTATTCAAGCCTATTTATTTATGTACATGTTTTGTCCTTTATTTAATTACAAAATATGTATGTATGATGCAATTGTAATTATGATTTCTTTGTAATTCAAATATTTGTTGTGTATTCATTCATGTGATAGATGGTTAATTAGTCATCAAAGTGGCCTAACTGTAATGTTTATATTATTGTATTACTTATTATTTAATTTGATGTCTATATTATGAATAATTTGTTAGTCACCAAAGTGGCCAAATTAGAAAGTACTTATAGATGTTAAGTTAAATAAACTTCTAATTACCCATGATTATGTGATGCTATTAATCGAAATGACATGATGATACTTTGTAGTGGGTATATTGAAGTTCATTGATTATAAAATATTTACGGGTCGCGCAAAGGTTGATCGACTATTTTTATAATCAAGAACATAACCGTGGATAATTAATATACCTGGTTAGATGTGTTTAGTATATCCAAAGATAGCAAACATGTCTAGTTAGAATATATTTAATTACCAATAATGTGAACTCAACTTTTAGCATCAATTACGTTTAATGTAGTACATTGTTGGATCACCCAAAGGATAACTTCAATGTACATTTATTGTTTCATCTCGAATCTATAGTATGTAATCTCAAAGCATTAATGATCAATCAACTCTTTTAATTGCAAAGATCTATTCATGTTTCTCTTCATTCGCATGCTTCATGCTCGCGCGGTGTATAACGGGCTTAACTTCTCTTCGAATGGTGCGAGCAAATCCAATTTCACCTTGGTGTCTTGGATCTTGACTTAGCACTTCAAGTTGAGAAACCCGGGCCGCTATTATCGACACTAGCAAAGTGATGTTGAGAAATCGTCCACACTGCCTGGGAAAGATCAAATATATCGAGCCTCGATGTTTATGCGAATGAGTATAGCAAAAACATCAAGCACTACCGTTCCTCACACCGAAAATGCTAAGGAATTCATGAAATTAGTAGGAGAGCGTTCCCAAATGGCGATAAGTCTCTTTTGGGACATTAATGGCTACTTTGACCACCATGAAGTTTGATGGTTTCGAGTATGCATGAGCACGTCATTGAAATGACAAACATTGCAAAGCAAGACTAAAGTCCTTAGGGATGAATGCGGATGATAACTTTTCGCGGTTTATCTTAAATTCACGCCTCCGAGTATGGTCCGTTCCAAATGAACTATAACACCATGAAGGACAAGTGGAATGTGAATGAACTTCATGGTATGCTAGTTCAGGAGGAAACACGAATTAAGAATCAGGGGACTCATTCTGTTCATCTCGTAACCAATCAAGGAGCTGGTAAGAAAGCTGAAACAAAGAAAGGAAAGGGCAAGAAAGGACCATTTAAAGTGAATGAGTCAAATGCCCAAGTCCAGAAAAAGGAACACCAACCTTAAGTGTCGTTTCTGTGGAAAGCCAGGACACTTCCAGAAAGATTGCCTGGAACGTAAGGCATGGTTCGAAAAGAAAGGTATGATTAACGATGTCGTATGTTTCGAATCAAATTTAGTTGAAGTTCCTCATAACACTTGGTGGCTTGATTCCGGCTGCACCACTCACGTTTCAAATACGATGCAGGGATTCCTTACGACCTAACCATAAATCCAAATGAAAAGTACGTCTTTATGGGAAATCGAGTCAAAGCTCCAGTTGAAGCCATTGGAACTTATCGTCAGATTTTAGATACTGGACACCATTTAGATTTGTTTCAAACTCTTTATGTACCTTCTGTTTCTCGCAATTTGGTTTCTCTTTCCAAACTTGACTCTGTTGGATATTCTTTTAATTTCAGTAATGGATATTTCAGTTTGTTCAAACAAAGTCTTTTTATTGGTTCTGTTCTTAATGATGGTCTATATAAATTTAGGCTTGATAATCTTTTTGCTGAGACTCTTTTAACCCTGCATCATAATGTTGGAACTAAACGTGGTTTAGTGAATGAAAAGTCGCTTACTTGTGGCATAAACGTTTGGGGCATGTTTCAAAGAAAGATTAGAAAGATTGGTAAAGAATGAAATCCTCCCGAATTTAAATTTTATCGATCTTGGTATTTGTGTGGATTGTATTAAAGGAAAACAAACAAAACACACAAAGAAATGAGCCACCAAGCACAAATGACTTCTTGAAATAATACACACCGATATTTGTGGGCCTTTTGATGTTTTTCTTTTGGAAAAGAAAGATATTTTATCACTTTTATCGATGACTTTTCACGTTATGGATATGTCTATCTATTACATGAAAAATCTCGTTGATAAATGCCCTCGAGGGATTTGTTAATGAGGTTGAAAGACAACTAGATAGAAAAGTGAAAATTATCAGATCTGATAGAGGTGGTGAATATTATGGATGAATCCGGGCAATGCTCAGGCCCATTTGCCAAATTCCTTGAAAAACAAGGCATACGTGCTCAATACACTATGCCAGGTACACCACAACAAAATGGTGTAGCGAGAAAGGCGTAATCGTACTCTATTGGGCATGGTTAGGAGTATGTTAAGTAATTCTTCATTACCCACATCATTGTGGATGCATGCACTTAAAGCGCCATGTATCTCGTTAAACAGGGTTCCGATAAGTCGGGTCCTAAAACTCCTTTCGAGTTTTTTGGACCGGTAGAAAACCTAGTTTGAGGCACCGCATGTTTTGGGTTGCCCGGCAGAAATAAGAGCGTATATTCCACAAGAAAAGAAATTAAATTATAGGACAATCAGTGGTTACTTCATTGGTTATCCTGAAAAGTCCAAAGGGTATAAGTTTTATTGTCTAACCATAGTACAAGAATTGTTGAAACCGAATCGCTAGGTTCATTGAGAATGGTGAAGTTAGTGGGAGTTAAGAACCACGAAAAGTGGACATTCAAGAAGTTAGAGTGCAAATTTCTTTGCCTATAACTTCTTTTTTCTAAAGTTGTTGTTCCTCCAATTATTGAATGTACCCTAATATTGGATAAGAACAACAAATTAATGATCAAGTCACCCACAATGAAGATAACATTGATGAACCTACCATAGTGAATGAACCACAACAAATAACATTAAGAAGGTCTGATAGACAAAGACGATCTGCTATTTCCGATGATTATGTGGTTTATTTACAAGAGTCGAATTTGACTTAGGAATTGATGATGATCCGATTTCATTTTCACATGCCATTGAAAGTATTAATTCTAATAAATGGTTTGATGCCATGAAAGATGAGCTGAAATCTATGGAACATAATGAAGTCTCAGGACCTTGTTGAATTGCTCAAGGTTATAAAAGAGTCGGGTGTAAATGGGTCTTTAAGACCAAACGTGACTCAAATGGCAACATCGAACGATACAAGGCCAGACTTGTTGCCAAAGGTTTTACTCAGAAAAATGGTATTGACTATAAGGAGACATTTTCACCAGTCTCTAAGAAAGTTTCGTTTAGAATTATTATGGCTTTGGTGGCTCATTATGATTTAGAGTTACACCAAATGGATGTGAAAACCGCTTTCTCAATGGAAATTTGGAAGAAGATGTTTATATGGATCAAATCAAGGTTTTTCCATAGAAGTAAAAAGAACATATGGTGTGTAAACTTAAGAAATCAATATACGGACTTAAACAAGCTTCCCCGTCAATGGTATCTTAAGTTCAATGATACCATCACGTTTTTTGGATTTAAGGAAAATATTGTTGATCGGTGTATATATCTAAAAGTCGGTGGGAGCAAGTTTATCTTTTCGATTCGTATGTTGATGATATCTTGCTTGTAACGAATGATCTTGGTTCATTGTATGAAACAAGAAATTTCTCTCTACGGACTTTGAAATGAAGGATATGGGAGAGGCAACTTATGTGATCGAAATAGAAATATTTCGGGATAGATCACAAGGATTGTTAGGGTTGTCTCAGAAAGCATACATTAATAAAGTTCTAGAGAGATTTAGAATGGAAAAATACTCATCAAGTGTCGTTCCAATTCAGAAGGGAGATAAGTTCAGTTTTATGCAATGTCCAAAAAAGCATTCCAACAGCAAAACTGATGTCTAATGAATGATATTCCTTATGCGTCAATTGTTGGGAGCTTGATGTATGCACAGACTTGTACGAGACCAGACATCAGTTTTGCTGTTGGAATGCTTGGCAGATATCAGAGTAATCCAGGAATGGATCACTGGAAAGCTGCAAAGAAAGTCTCGAGGTACTTGCAAGGAACAAAAGACCATATGCTTACTTATCGAAGGTCTGATCATCTGGAGGTGATTGGTTATACAGATTCAGATTATGCGGGATGTGTTGATACTAGAAAATCCACATTTGGTTATTTGTTCCTATTAGTTTGGGGAGCAATATATTGGAAAAGTGCGGCGATCTATTGCTGCATCCACTATGGAAGTTGAATTCGTGGCATGCTTTGAGGCCACAATTCAAGGAAATTGGTTGCGGAACTTTATTTCAGGACTTGGGATAGTCGACAGTATTGCCAAGTCGCTGAAAATTCTTCGTGATAATTCCATCAGCCTTCTTTTCTCTAAAAACGACAAGTATTCAGAGGTGCTAAACATATGGAACTAAAGTACCTTGCCGTTAAAGAAGAAGTTCGGAAACAAAAAGTGTTAATTGAGCATATTAGCACCGATCTCATGATTGTGGATCCATTAACTAAAAGATTGCCTCCAAAGACATTTATTGGGCATGTCGAACGAATGTGCATTGTTAATGTAACTTAAGAATTTTATGCTTTATGCATTTGACACTTGAGCTCTTTTATGTAATGTTTCTGAAACTATCGGTATCCTGTTTGTCATTGATATATACATGAATGTTGACATAACTTTAACAGGATATTGTCTGACATAGACATTAATGTGGACCATTATTGACATTATCGTTTATGAATCATCTTAAGTAGAAAACTAATATTGTGGTACATAGAAGGTGTTTGATACATGTTTTTATCTTAATTTTGATGATTTTATTTTGTCACCAAAACAATGTTTTTAAAGGTTGTCCAAATACTCCTAAATGATTTAAAATGGTTTTAATATTTTCCGGAGTATTTCCTCAAGTTTATTTTTGATAATAATGGACAACACTTTTAATGATTTTAGGTCAATGGGTTTTTACTCCTAAAACAAGATTTCTAAATGTTGTCTAAATACTCCCGATTGGTTTAAAATATTTTTACTAAATTTTCGGAGTATTTCTTGAGTTTTATTTTCGACAAAAATTAGACAACATTTTCTCAAGTGGTCGACCGGTCGCTCTATAGGGCAACCCGCACCAAGATGTTTTTAGAAACAGAAAATGAGACGGAAGTAAAATCAGCGGGTCGACCGGTCCGGCCGACCGCACTGCAAGTTTCATTTTGAAATGTAACAAAACCTCTTCGTTTTTGATTAGGGGGACCAGGTTGAAAGCCACCGGTCGCCCGCTGAAATTTTCAAAGTGTTCTTATTTCTCTTATTTTCGTGATGCGACGTCGCTCTATGTATTGACAAAGAAAATATGACCGTTTGACAAACAGACACATTTCCTTAAATTGTGGGATTGATTTTTAACAGCTATATTCTTGATTTTAATTGTATTTTTTCAGAGATTTTCAATCCCCAAGAGGAGCCTATGCTTGATCAATCATCTCCTATAAATAGAGGAAGTTTTGGAGCAACCAACATAACAATTGAGATACAACACAACAAGATACACTTCAAGCAAATACTTGGTCTTTCATTGTTATTATTCTTGTTGTAAATTTGCCTAGCTTATCACTTTCACATCTTTAAGGTCTAGGCTATTCTTGATTACACTTCGCACTCAAATTGTATTATTCATTATTGAGTTGTAATCTTGATTTTTGGTTATCATTCAAACACAAGATATCCTTGTGAGTGTTCTTGTGGTAAGAACACACTTGGATGATCTAGGTGATAGGTGAAGAAGATTGTGGTGATCTTCTTATTGAGGTGTTGAAGAATTTGGTATTCTTCAAGGTTGAAGATTGTGGTAATCTTTACAAGGTGCCGTCGAAGGAAGATTGTGGTAATCTTCAAAGGGAGATTGTGGTAATCTCCAAAGGTGGTGTTGAAGAAGAGTGTGGTGCTCTTCAAGGTGTTGTAAGTTGAATTTGTATTAATTTTGGTAATTAATAAAATTCTTTTTTCTTTTCGAAATCCATCCCGGATATACTGGGGTGGTAGAGGATTAGGCCCTAGGTGGGTTGAACCTCTTTAAATCGACGTGTGTTGTTTATATTCCGCACCTTTATTATTGTATTTGAGCATTCGGGTATAAAAAGAGGGCGAAATCGAAAAGATGGAGATAATCTATTCACCCCCCCTCTAGATTATCGTAGCCGCTTGGACTTACAAGTGGTATCAGAGCCAAACTCTTTGGCAAACTCGTTTCACATCGCGAGTGAAGAGAAACGATCGTCGGCTACGAACGAAGCTCATCTTTCCGGCACCTCCACCACCAAGCCACCTCGGTTTGATTCCAAAAATTTTACATTTTGGAAAGAAAGAATGGAATGCTATTTACAAGGTTGCGGGTTTGACATTTGGAACACCGTCATTAATGGAGAATCCATTCCGATGAAAGATACACCACACACCTCAAAAGGCTTCAGAAAGCTCAATGATGAAGAGAAGAAAATCATCTCCTTAAACGGTAAAGCTCTCAATATTTTGTATTGTTCATTTACTAATTTGGAATATGAACATATTGTAGGAATAAAGTCGGCACATGAAGTATGTCAAAAATTAGAAGCCATCTATGGAGTATTTGCAAATGAAAGGAGTCAAACAAAAGCATCTACTTCTCAAGGTCATACAAGCTCAAATCTAAGGAACAAGCCTCCTACAACTTCCAACTATGAAGAAGTTGAATATTGTTTTATGGGCATAAATGAAGAAAACGAGGTATGTCTTAAACCCTCTACTTCCTATGATATTGTCATTCAAAATGATTATAGTGATTTACAAAATGATTATGATGAACTTCAAAATGAATTCCAAAGCTTACTTGTTAGATACAAAATTTTGAAAAAGGAATTCAATATTTTGAAAAATAATAAGGATAGTTTATTTACTTCCTATGAATCACTATCATGTGCTCACACCACCACACTTGACAAGGTTAGAAACCTTGAAAAAAAAAATAGTACTCTCGTTGAGGATATTAATTGCATGAAAAAGGATTTATCTAAATCCGACTTGAGTACCAATGATATTATTGATTGTTGTGATAATTCGAAACTAGAACTTGATCACAAGACTAAGGGTGTCAATCACATGAAAAAGAATCAAGTCTCTAAGCATGATGGTCATTATGCTCCTAGAATTATTACATGTTTCTATTGCGGTAAAAAGGGTCATACGGCTAATTTTTGTCGAGCTAGAAATAGCTCTAATTATTGTTGGAGACCTAAAAGTCTCAAGACTAATCCCAAAGGACCCAAACACATGAGGGTACCACAAAATAATGTCATATTAGGTACCCGGCGAAATAATGATCGAAGAAAATTTATACCGCCAAGAAGACATCAAATGACCGTTTCATTTGATCAAAGAAGGAGAAACTATTCTCAACAAAGCCAACTTCCAAGAAGAGGATATAATCAAAAATGGGAAGAACACAATCCATGGAAATGGCAAAGACATCATCAACAAGATGATTTTCAAAGAAGAAAAGACCATCAACAACGGGAAGGTAACAAACCTTGGAAATAGAGTAATCAAAGAAGTCATCATCAACAAAGTGACTTCTCAATGGGAAGATATCATCAACAATGGGAAAGACACAACCCATGGAAACGGCGTAATTGGTAAACCGTATCTCCCCATTTATATATGCAATTTTATTTTTAATTCTATGCATGTTTTTAATTATGTCTTAATTGCAAAATGAGTCTCCAAGTATTTATTATAGGTCTCTTATATATTTATGAGCTTCAAAAATTTTAAAAGAGACCTTGCATGATTTTCTAAAACTCTTGAGCATTTTATTAGACTTATGTGGCTTATTATCTCTTATAAAATCTTATAGCATAAGCTCTTTTTGATCTCCTATTACTTGCCTACACTTGTATTTTCTATGCAAATGTTGTCTAAGAATTGTGTAGGATACATATTTCATACTCATTGGCTATTACGTCATCAAGTTTCTCAAACTATCGAGGTACGTTCACTCGTATTCACCTTAGAACTCGATATTATACTTATGCACATATCTTTCAAGATATTTCACTTTAACCCCTTAAGTGCCCCTAAATGATTTTGCAAAAATTCTCTTAAAAGGGCACTACTCGCTAAGTCTCGATTTTCTCAAATTTATGTTTTCCGAAACCCGTATTTGTTGGACTTTGTCCAAAATTATCTTTTTGCAAAGCTTTAAAACTTTTGGGGTGAAAAATCGAATTTTGAAAAATTCTGGAAAAGAAAAATTGCCTTTGGGGCCAAAGTCAGCGGCGACGGTCGTCGCGCACGACGTCGCGGTCGCACCCCACCTCGACCGGTCGCCCAGGGCAATTTATCTAGTTAAAAACGTTCTGTTCTTCATTCTGAAACAGACTCTAAAATCATCCCCAAACCCTAGTTGTGCGAAAATCACCCCTTTCTTCTACAATCGTCAATTCTTCATCAATCCTTGTAATCTTTCTTGCTAATTCACTTCTTTTTGCAAGAACTTCACATATATGGCACCTCCAAGAAATTCTACCGAACGAAATCCTCAAAAGAGGAGAAGGAGGCAAAGGGGAGAATCTTCTTCCAATCCACAACAAGATGATATTCTACAAGGAGACTATCAAAATCGGCTTACGGAAGAAGAGATTGTCGAATTAAGATCCGGGGTTTCAAAATCGAGCATTCATTGGGACTCTAGTAAGTTATCACTCCTCTACGAGCCTCCCTCTAGAGCTAATAGATTTCGATTCTTAAATAAACTTGCGGAGGAACATTATGAGAATATTGGATTAAATGATAAGAAAATTGCGTGCACTCGTATGGTTCGTTTTCAAGCTTTTCATGATGAATTTCCGGATATTAGAGCTTATTTTGAAATTCAAGGATGGGTTTCACTTTGGGATAATCCATGTTTGCACTATGATGACGAGCTTATAAAACTTTTCTATGCAAATATGTGGATTGTTGATGCTACGATAGATAATCCTTTGGAACTTCACACATTTGTTAATGGTAGGCATTTTTCATGGACATTGGCCGATATTTGTAATCACTTTAACGTGCCAAATGATGGAGTGGTCAATGTGGATTGCGCTCATTGGGATGATAACGTTTTCGGTGTTTCACTAGATGATGTGAAAACCTTTTTAGGAGTATATCCCGAAGTGACATACTCGGCAATGCCGCCAAATTATCGGATTATATCTATCATTTGCTCCTATTGTGTTTGTGGAAAGGAAGTAAAACTTCCAAGTAATCTCGAACTCTTTCTCACCTATAAAATTGTTCAAGGAGAAAGAGTAAATTATGGGGCAATTTTTGTATATTGCTTATTGGAATCTAGAAAGCTTACCAAGAAAAAATATACCCTGGGAAGTTTGATTTGCCGACTCTTATACTTATCGGGATACCCGGAAAATGAAATGAATACCGAAATTCGTCACAATGATTTTGATAATGCCAATATTCTACAAATGGTGAGAATGCGACGACATTTACCACGGGTTCCTACCAAAGCCGCTAGGGGACGTGCCCGACATCAACAACAACCTCGGGATGATTTCTTTAATGACAATGAGGTTGAAAATATTGGAAGAGGTGAGTTTGACGAACAAAGAGATAATGAAGAGGAAAATGAAGAAGAAAATATGGGAAATGAACAAGAAATAAGGGAGGGAGAAAATGAGGAAGGAGATGAAGACGAGTTGGATGTTGAAGATCTAAATCTCAAAGAGAGAATGGCCAAAGTGGAAAGAGAAACATTTAGAGACGTGGCCTCTCTTAGAAAAGAGCTCCGGGTTGTGAAAAAGGAAAATTCTAGTTTGAAAAAGTCTATCGGCAAATTGAAGAAATTCATCAAGGACCTTATTCCCGGAACTTGCTTCTCCTCGGATGAGGAATGATGTCCCTGTTAGTCCAAGTGGCTACGATAATCTAGAGGGGGGTGAATAGATTATCTAGGTTTTCAGATTTTGCCCTCTTTTTCGAATAATCAAACAAAGACGAGAATGTAAATGCGGAAATAAAACAACACTCGTCGATTTAAAGAGGTTCAACCCACCTAGGGCCTAATCCTCTACCACCCCAAAGATATCCAGGGATGGATTTCAAAAGAAAAAGATTTTATTAATTTACCAAAAATTAATACAACACCTTGAGGATTACCACAACCCTCTTACACCACCTTGAGGATTACCACAATCCTCTTACAACACCTTTGAAGATTACCACAACCTTCAAACACCTATCACCTAGATCACCCAAGTGTATTCTTACCACAAGAATACTCACAAGGATGTCTTGTGTTGAATGATGACCAAAATCAAGATTACAACTCAATAATGATTGATACAATATGAGTACAAGTGTAATCAAGAATTGAAAGCCTAGACCTCAAATTTGTGCAAGTGAAAGTGCTAAGGCTAATACAACAAGATATATGAAAGTGTTTGCTTTGTTTGCTCTTTGCTTGTATGGAGTGTTGTATCTTGTTGCTTGAATGAAGCCTCCATTTATAGGAGAGGTCTTGGCTTTGATTTCCAGACATTGGCTCCTCCTCGGGGGAGTGATTTGCTGCAAAAGAAACCATTTAAAATCATCAATATAGCTGTTAGAAATCAATCCCACAAAATAGGGAAAAGTCATTCAAAATGCAACGGATAGTTTCTTTGATAAACGGGGGGTTCGACCGTCGCACAGAGATAAGATTGAAATGAAATTCTGCGATTTTTACACAGGGGACCGGTCGAAGGGGGTTCGACGGTCGCCCTTGGTCTTGACCGGTTGGGGTTGATAGAAAATCAAAACAGAGAAGTCGCATTTGAGAGGGCACTCCCGTGTACCGGCCGCCCGGTGGTCGACCGGCCGCCCTCACCGGCCGCCCACCTGGTCGACCGGTCGCCTCCCCATTTTCTCTTACGACCCATTTTTGTTTCAAAACTCAACTCAGTACGGGTTGCCCTATAGGGCGACGGTCGAGCTGAAACAAAAGTGTTGTCCAATTTTAAATCGAATATAAACTTCAAGAAATACTCCGAAAAATAGTAAAAACATTTTAGATCGATCGGAAGTGTTGGGACAACATTTAGGGACATTGTTTTGGTATAAAAACTCATTTGAACAAAATCATCAAAATCATGATGAAAACATTTATCTAACAAACTCCCCATTTTTGATGATTACAAACCAAAACAATTTTCAAGAGGATGATTTCGAAAAACAAAATAATTTACCGGTTTATGAGTAAACTATCCGTTTAAAAGCATTTTACAAAAGCTCCCCCTATCAATAAGCACATTAATAAGAAATATTGCATAAGCTAGAAGCACAAGCTTTTACAAAATAAACAATGACTACATGAGCTTAGAAGCTCCCCTGTCACAAATACTTATTATCCATGCAAACAAGTTCATAAAACAATCATTGGACTGAGTTTTCTTCACAACTTATGGCCTTAATAAGCCATAGCTTATAGCTTCTATCATGAGCTTTTATTAGCTTCTTTGAGCTAACGAGCCAATTTCTGTTTCTCCCCTTTGGAATCATCAAAAAAATGTTAGGATGATAAAAACATCATGAAGTATATCAAAGTGCGCCAAAGAAATGGTTTATCAACCATTGAGCAATTTAGGCTTAAAAACCAAGGAAAATGGGAGAAATGTATCATGAAGAGTTCATACGCTCGTTTTATTTCCCAAAACATGATCTCAATGAGTATTGAAGACTTGTGGAAGCGAGAGAATCATGTAGAAGTTGAAATTTTCATTGTGACATTTCATCGAACACATTGTGGGCGTGAAAAATAAAAAGAGTTGTATATAGCCCTTGTAAATGATCCAAGCCAAAAAATTGCATCACCAATTCACATCAAACATCATACAATACAACATAATAACTAAGCTCATCAAGATCATAAGCAAAAATATCAAGAAATATACAAGAAAGCCATAAACTCAAGGTTCAACCCAATTGAGCAAAGTAAGGAAAATTCTTACCATTTGATCGGAAAAAATGACCAATGATGATGATAAACATGCTATATAAGGTCCAAGATATGAATTGAATGCATGAAAATCAATTTTGAGTGAAAATTGTGTGCATTTGGCAAAGGGGACAAAAAATGGCAAAAAGAAGTGAAAATAACAAATGTCAAGACAGAATCGAACTTAAACCAAAATTTGGCCTATGGCGACCGGCCGTGGTTGAGGGCGGCCGGTCGACGTTGAGGGCGACCGGTTGCCCTCAACCTCTTCAGCCCATTTGTTTTGTCAAATTTTTCAAAATCCGAATTTTCAACCAAAAATCCGATTTTTCGCCCCCTAAGTTTTAAAAACATGCAAAATGCAAACGTAGACCTCATTCAATATGCATTATGCCTAACCGAGCTCAGATCGACTTAAAAGTTTCGGAAGTTAGCAGTTTTGTAAAGATGTCCGCTAATTGATCTTGAGATGGCACAAAAGATATCTCAATTTTTCGTTTTGAGACACAATCCCTTAGAAAATGATGTCGAATCTCAATATGTTTAGTAACGGTTGTGAAGAACCGGGTTTTGAGCAATATTTATAGCGGATATGTTATCACAAAAGATAGGAACATTTTCAAAAGAACATTTGTAATCCGCTAAGGTTTGTTTCATCCAAAGAAGTTGAGTACAACAAAAAGCGGCGGAAATATATTCGGCCGGCCGTTGAAAGTGAAACACAATTTTGTTTCTTTGAAAACCAAGAAACTAGGCAATCGCTTAAAAATTGACATGATCCGGAAGTACTTTTCCGATCATCAATATTTCCGCATAGTCCGAATCACTATAACCTTTAAGAAAAATTTTCATTCTTTGGATAAAATAAACCATATTGAATAGTGCCTTTCAAATATCGAAAAATCCTTTTAACGGCACTCATATGAGATTCTTTGGGATTGCTTTGAAAACGAGCGCATAGGCATACGGCATGAAGAATGTCCGGTCTACTAGCGGTTAAATAAAGTAAACTACCAATCATACCTCGATACTTGGATTCATCAACCGACTTGCCTTTTTCATCTTTGTCAATTTTGACATTGGTTGCCATAGGAGTCGAGACGGTTCTTCCTTCTTCAATGCCGAACTTCTTCAAAAGTTCTTTTGTATACTTTGATTGCGAAATATAAATACCTTCTTGGCATTGCTTAATTTGAAGTCCAAGGAAGAAATTTAGTTCCCCATCATACTCATCTCGAATTCACCTTGCATTAACTTGGAGAATTTCTTGCACAAAGATTCATTAGTAGCACCAAAGATAATATCATCAACATAAATTTGCACAAGTAAACAATCTTGCCCTTTTTCAAAAACAAAGAGTGTAGTATCAACTTTACCTCTTGTAAAACCATTTTGCAAAAGAAAAGAGCTAAGTCTATCATACCATGCACGGGTGCTTGTTTTAAACCATACAAAGCCTTTTTAAGTTTAAAAACATCATTAGGCCTAGAAAAATTTTCAAACCCCGGAGGTTGTTTTACATAGACTTCTTCTTGAATAAAACCATTTAAGAAAACGGATTTAACATCCATTTGGTAAAGCTTGAAATTTTTAAAGCAAGAATAGGCAAGTAAAATGCGAATAGCTTCTAAACGTCTACGGGTGCAAATGTTTCATCATAATCAATACCTTCTTCTTGACAATACCCTTGAGCTACTAACCTTGCCTTATTACGAACAATGTTGCATTGATCATCAAGTTTGTTCCGAATACCCATTTTGTACCAATAATTGTTTGAGATGGAGGACAAGGTACTAATTCCCATACATCATTTCTTTCAAATTGATTCAACTCCTCTTGCATTTCTAAAAACCAATCTTCATCCTCAATAGCTTCCTTAGCATTTTTAGGCTCTTTTTGAGATATAAGAGCTTTTCGGCAAAATTTCTTCGAGTCATTACTTTATCAAGGGATCACCAATAATAAGATCTTTTGGGTGATCTCCTTAAATTTCAATGCTACGGGAAGATTCAAGTATCACCCCTATCTTCTTGAGGAACATTTGAACTTGAAGGTTGATCATTTGAAATAGAAGGTTTATCATTATGAGCATCACTTTGAACAATAGGTTCAACAATATCCTCTTCATCACTATCGTCATTGGGTATTCTTTCAACACCCGAGGCTTCATTAAATTTGACATGAATAGATTCTTCAACAACCATGCTAGTCTTATTGTAAACCCGATATGCTTTGCTCTTGGTTGAATACCCCATAAATATTCCTTCATCGGCCTTAGGATCAAGTTTGTCCAATTGATCCTTAGTATTCAAAATAAAGCACTTACATCCAAATATTTTGAAATAACTAATATTTGGAGTTCTTCCTTTCCAAAGCTCATATGGAGTTTTATTCATTTTAGACGAATATAAACTCGATTAATGACATAGCAAGTGGTACTTACGGCTTCGGCCCAAAAATATTTTGGAAGTGAAAATTCATTTAGCATGGACCGACTCATTTCTTGAAGTGTCCGATTCTTCCTTTCGGCTACACCATTTTGTTGAGGTGTCCTTGGAGCCGAAAAATTGTGTGTATATCCCTTGGTTTCACAAAAGACTCTAAACTCACCGTCAAATTCTCCGCCTCGATCACTTGAATAGTTTTAATAGTATCCTCCTTTTCATTCTCAATGCGTCTACACAACTTAACAAACTCATTAACAGCATCGCTTTTATTTGCAAAGAAAAAGAGCCAAGTGTATCTAGAAAAATCATCAACAATTACAAAAGTGTAATGTTTTCCACTTAGACTAGCCGTACCAATATCCCCATACAAATCTAGGTGAAGAAGTTGTAGAGGCTTGGTTGTGGAAATTTCATTTTTGGGCTTAAAACTACTCTTAACTAATTTGTTCTTTTGACAAGTGTCACATAAGCCAAGATTTTCAAAATTCAATTTGGGTAGTCCTTTTACATGTTGGTTTTTGTAAATATTTTTCAAACTTTTATATCCAACATGTCCAAGTCGCCTATACCATAAACTCGTTAAATCATTGTTGGCGACAAGACAAGAAATATTTTGACTAACCAAATCACTAGTAGAAATTTTGTAAAGATTGCCTTTTCTATTTGCTTCACAAATAATTTTATTATTTTTACGAATAAGGCATTTTTATTTATTGAAAACAATATTATAATTTGAATCACAAAGTTGGCTAACACTTATCAAATTAAATTTAAGCCCTTCTACTAAAAGAACATTATTAAGAGAGAAAGAAGAGTTACCAATTTCTCCATTTCCAAGAATTCTTCCTTTGCCATTGCCGAACATGACCATACCCTCTTCTTGGAACTTGATGTTGGTAAAAAGTTCTCTCTTTCCGGTCATATGGCGTGAACATCCGCTGTCCACGAGCCATTTCGAATCCTCCATGGTTGTTATAGCGCCTATTACCTACAAACGAACCATTTTTAGGTACCCTATAGTTTTGGGGTCCATGGGGTTAGCCTTGAGACCTTTGGGTCTCCAAACAAAGTTAAAATTATTCTTCAATTTACAATTGCTAATATAGTGACCAACTTTACCACAATAAAAGCAAATAATATTATGGGCACTTTTAGCACGTACAAAATTCGGACCTTGGTCATTTTTCTTAAAGACTTTTGAAATGGTTTGTAACCAAGTCCTTGTTTTGAATGCTCACCTCTTTGTGCATCTAAAATTTTAGTAACCTTATCCGTGCTTAAATTAAAACGATGCACATCCTTTTTCAAATTATCAATATCATTAGTGAGCATTTGTTTCTCGTTTTCAAGAGTTTGAATTTGAGTAAGGGTAATAGCATGAACATGATCAAGAGTCTCATAAGATGTAAATAATTTATCCTTTTCTATTTTAAGCTCTTTATGCTCCTTCTTTAAACTCTTGTATTTAACAATCAATTTTTGAAATTCATTTTGCAACTCATCAAAATCACATTGCAATTCATCAACTAAGGAGGAGGTAGAGGAGTTAGAGCGCACCTCATTATTTTCATCGTCTATAGCCATAAGACCATGTTCGGTTTCACCTTCCTCGTCGGATGTCTCGAGTAGCTCATCCCAAGTTTTGACATCCGCATTTAGAGCCTTCTTTTTCGGAAAAGGCTTCTTTTCTTTTGTTCCTCCTCATTGAGTTTTGGGCAATCGGCTATGAAGTGTCCGGGTTTTCCGACTTAAAGCAAGCATTATCTCTTGGTTTTCTTGCTTTATTTTTATTCACAAATTTTGCAAATTTTCGAACAAGTGCGGCCGTCTCCTCATCATCATCATCATTATCATAGTATGCATTATTAGAAGAGGAAGCAAGACCTTTAGGAATATTTTGCATACCCGATTGATTGATGGTTGGTTTGGTATTTTTCCTCTCCTTGAGATAGACTTCATAGATGAGGAGGTTCCCGATGAGCTCGTCAAACTTGAGTGTCTCAAGATTTTGTGCTTCCGTGATTGCCGTCACCTTTTCGGACCATGAGCCGGGAAGAGCATTCAATACCTTAGTCACTTTGTCTTCTTCGGAGATGACTTTACCGAGGGCCACAAGAGGATTGACAATGTTGTCAAGCCTTTCCACCATCTTGGAGATGCTTTCACCATCATACATGTTAAAGTTTTCAAAGTCTTTAACAAGCATGGTCTTTCTAGCTTGCTTGACCTTCTTTGTCCCTTCATATATAGTCTCCAATTTTTCCCAAACCTCATGTGCCGACCTTATGCCTCGTATGCGATTGTACTCGGTGGCGGTAAGTGAGCAATGCAAAATATTTAAGGCCTTACCGTTTAGAGAGAAAGCCTTCTTATCATTTTCATCGAACTCCTTGAAAGGTTTAGGATCCGAGGTGCCATCCTCCATTTTTTTCGTTGGTTGATCAACTCCTTCAATAACCACATTCCATATGTCAAACCCGCACCTTGTAGAAAGCATTCCATACGGTCTTTCCAAAATGCGTAGTTGTTGGCGTCGAACAATGGTGGCTTGTTGGTGGAGGCGCCGGTGGTGAGATAAGCGTCATTCGTAGCCATGGATCTTTCCTCTTTACTTTCGGAACGAGCTAGCCAAAGAGTTTGGCTCGATACCACTTGTTAGTCAGTGGCTACGATAATCTAGAGGGGGTGAATAGATTATCTAGGTTTTTCAGATTTTGCCCTCTTTTTCGAATAATCAAACAAAGACGAGAATGTAAATGCGGAAATAAAACAACAACTCGTCGATTTAAAGAGGTTCAACCCACCTAGGGCCTAATCCTCTACCACCCCAAAGATATCAGGGATGGATTTCAAAAAAAAAAAAAGATTTTATTAATTTACCAAAAATTAATACAACACCTTGAGGATTACCACAACCTCTTACACCACCTTGAGGATTACCACAATCCTCTTACAACACCTTTGAAGATTACCACAACCTTCAAACACCTATCACCTAGATCACCCAAGTGTATTCTTACCACAAGAATACTCACAAGGATGTCTTGTGTTGAATGATGACCAAAATCAAGATTACAACTCAATAATGATTGATACAATATGAGTACAAGTGTAATCAAGAATTGAAAGTCTAGACCTCAAATTTGTGCAAGTGAAAGTGCTAAGGCTAATACAACAAGATATATGAAAGTGTTTGCTTTGTTTGCTCTTTGCTTGTATGGAGTGTTGTATCTTGTTGCTTGAATGAAGCCTCTATTTATAGGAGAGGTCTTCGCTTTGATTTCCGGACATTGGCTCCTCCTTGGGGAGTGATTTGCTGCAAAAGAAACCATTTAAAATCATCAATATAGCTGTTAGAAATCAATCCCACAAAATAGGGAAAAGTCATGTCGAAAATGCAACGGATAGTTTGGCGATAAACAGGGGTTCGACCGTCGCACAGAGATAAGATTGAAATGAAATTCTGCGAATTTTTACAGGGGACCGGTCGAAGGGGGTTCGACCGGTCGCCCTTGGTCTTGACCGGTTGGGGTTGATAGAAAATCAAAACAGAGAAGTCTCGCATTTGAGAGGGCACTTGTGCACCTGGCCGCCCGTTGGTCGACCGGTCGCCCTCACCGGTCGCCCACCTGGTCGACCGGTCGCCTCCCCATTTTCTCTTACGACCCATTTTCTGTTTCAAAACTCAACTCAGTACGGGTTGCCTATGGGCGGCCGGTCGAGCTCGAAACAAAAGTGTTGTCCAATTTTAAATCGAATATAAACTTCAAGAAATACTCCGAAAAATAGTAAAAACATTTTAGATCGATCGGAAGTGTTGGGACAACATTTAGGGACATTTTTTGGTATAAAAACTCATTTGAACAAAATCATCAAAATCATGATGAAAACATTTATCTAACAGTCCCCACCCCCTTTACTTTCTAGCATTTTCATTAATGTTGCTTTGTATTTTGATGAACTTTTGTAAAACTCATTTGAACTAATGATATTTGTTTGTCTTTCTTAAAAGGGTTAATATTGCAAGTTGATAATGACTTGTGGATGATCATGACTTTGATGGAGTATTTGATGGTAAAAATACTCTTAAGCATTGTTTGATAATTGGTATGAAGTACTTGATGGTAAAAGTGCTTCTTTTGATACTTTGATCATTATGCTTAGTTGAATATGTTGGGACATTTGACATTTGATACATGTATTGTTCAAGGCATGACTTATTACTTGATAGATGTTCTAATTTTTGGCATTTGTAATGCCTTGATCATTCTTAGCTTATCTCAATTAGGTTGAACCCTTGAGAATCTACTTTGAGCTTCTTATTTGATGAACAATTGTTGCATATGGTGCACATGATCTTTTTTGAGCTTTGGAATGAGGTTGATTGATGATATGTAAATTTTTTGGCTTGAACCTTTTACAAGGATTATATGCAACCTCTTTTATTTTTCACGCACACAAGGTGTTTGTTGAAATGTCGCAATGAAACTTCCAACTTCTACATGATTCTCTTGCTTCAAAATGTCTTAAAATCTTTTTGAAATCATGTTTTTAGCTAACTAATGAGCATATGGATCTCTTATGTTAAAATTTCTCCCATTTTCCTTGGGTTATTATGCTTTAAATTGCTCAACGGTTAATAAACCGTCCCTTTGGTACGCTTTGATATTATTGTATGGTGTTTTCACCATCCTAACATTCTTTTTGATGATTCCAAAGGGGGAGAAACAGGATATTGGCTCATTAGCTCAAAGAAGCTAATAAAAGCTTGTCATAAAAGCTATAAGCTATGGCTCATAAAAGCCATAAGTTGTGATTTGTTCTTAGTCCAATTGTTGCTTGATGGACTTATATAATTGTTTAATGATGCTTTGTGACAGGGGGAGCTTATAAGCTCTTGAACAAATTGTAAAAGCTAAAGCTTTTAGCTTATGGATAATTGCTTTTACATTATTCTTGATGTGCTTGTTGATAGGGGGAGCTTGTGCTTATTATTGAAAAATATTTACTCCCTACTTGGTTGCTTTAATATTTTTTTTGCTTCCAAACGGTCAAATGTTTTTACCGGAAAACCATTTCTAAAATTGCTCTCTTAGTTGGTGTAAAAATTGTTTTGGTTTGTAATCATCAAAAAGGGGGAGATTGTTTGATACATGTTTTTATCTTAATTTTGATGATTTTATTTTGTCACCAAAACAATGTTTTAAAGGTTGTCCAAATACTCCTAAATGATTTAAAATGGTTTTAATATTTTCCGGAGTATTTCCTCAAGTTTATTTTTGATAATAATGGACAACACTTTTAATGATTTTATGTCAATGGGTTTTTACTCCTAAAACAAGATTTCTAAATGTTGTCTAAATACTCCCGATTGGTTTAAAATGTTTTTACTAAATTTTTGGAGTATTTCTTGAGTTTTATTTTCGACAAAAATTAGACAACATTTATGTCTCGTGGTCGACCGGTCGTCCTATAGGGCAACCCGTACCTGAAGATGTTTTTAGAAACAGAAAATGAGACGGAAGTAAAATCGGCAGTCGACCGCCGTCATCAAGGCGTCGACCGTCGTCGGCCGACGGTCGCCAATGATCGACCGCAGACTGCAAGTTTCATTTTGAAACAGAACAAAACCTCTTCGTTTTTGATTAGGGGACCGGTTGAAACAGGGGTCGACCGACCGGTCAAGCCTACGTCGATCGGCCTGTTGAAATTTTCAAAGTGTTCTTATTTCTCTTATTTCGTATGATCGTCGCCTATGTATGTATTGACAAAGAAAAATATGATCGTTTGACAACAGACACATTTCCTTAAATTGTGGGATTGATTTCTAACAGCTATATTCTTGATTTTAATTGTATTTTTCTCAGTAGATTTTCAATCCCCAAGAGGAGCCTATGCTTGATCAATCATCTCCTATAAATAGAGGAAGTTTTGGAGCAATCAACATAACAATTGAGATACAACACAACAAGATACACTTCAAGCAAATATTTGGTCTTTCATTGTTATTATTCTTGTTGTAAATTTGCCTAGCTTATCACTTTCACATCTTTAAGGTCTAGGCTATTCTTGATTACACTTCGCACTCAAATTGTATTATTCATTATTGAGTTGTAATCTTGATTTTTGGTTATCATTCAAACACAAGATATCCTTGTGAGTGTTCTTGTGGTAAGAACACACTTGGATGATCTAGGTGATAGGTGAAGAAGATTGTGGTGATCTTCTTATTGAGGTGTTGAAGAATTTGGTATTCTTCAAGGTTGAAGATTGTGGTAATCTTTACAAGGTGCCGTTGAAGGAAGATTGTGGTAATCTTCAAAGGGAGATTGTGGTAATCTCCAAAGGTGGTGTTGAAGAAGAGTGTGGTGCTCTTCAAGGTGTTGTAAGTTGAATTTGTATTAATTTTGGTAATTAATAAAAAAAATTTTTTTTTCGAAATTCATCCCGGATATCTTGGGGTGGTAGAGGATTAGGCCCTAAAGTGGGTTGAATCTCTTTAAATCGGCGTGTGTTGTTTATATTCCGCACCTTTATTATTGTATTTGAGCATTCGGGTATAAAAAGAGGGCGAAATCAAAAAGATGGAGATAATCTATTCACCCCCTCTAGATTATCGTAGCCGCTTGGACTTACAGAAGGAACTATATCGAGTAAATGATATAGAACCGCTATGACTCATATTAGTTTATACTTAATAATGATATTATGATATGACCAATAAAGTTGCAACTTATCTTTATGTTGTGCACATTATGTTTATTATTTAAACCGTTAATGTATATTTTGTAATTCGGCCAAGTGGGAGAATGTAAGATATATGTGGCCCACGTGCCATATATTTTTATTAGATATTAAATTAAGTGATAGTTTAATATCTAATTAATTTAATTGGTATAAATAATTAATATATTTAACAGATAATTTGTATCAGTTTTAGGGTCAGTTATAGAGTTGGTTTCTAAACCACCTCTACACGTTGATAGAACGTGTAATCTGTCAGTTTCTGCCAGTTCAATTTTCGACAGAATAACCGCTTAAAAAACTGGTCCTCTCTCTGCCAATAAAAGGGCCCATCAGATTCTTTGTCTATCATCTAAAGAATTTTACGTCTGTGGGATTAACGAAGGCCAAAAGAGATAAACCAGTTTCATATATCTTCAAGAAAATCTGATCATAGCTGCTCAAGGTTAGTACCCTAATTATGAATTAATTGAAATCATGAAGTTCAAGATCCGAAATTTCGATTTATGTTTCTTCGATTTTATGTATAATTATGTTTACAAGCAGAAGGTAAGCCCATTTCTCCTTATCTCTCAATTTCCTCTCTCAGCCGCGACGTATAGTACTATAGTTTGTGTAATTGTATGGTTTGCAAGTTGGTTTATGTTGTTCTGATAAACTTTGAAAAGGGTGGGTAGACAAAGTTTGAAAAAGCTGATGGCAGCCTTTGCCTTTTTACCACCTAGCTTATTCTAATATATAAATTGATTAAATTGGGTGCCCAAACCCATGTGCTGCCACTTGTAATGCCAACATCATATTTTTGGGCCCAACTCCCAGGATGGAAAAAGTAAAAAATGGGTACCCCAAATCCGACTGGTCGGGTACCCGGGTGTTTCGGTTACCCAAAAGTCGGGTCTCCGAAATTATCGGGTCGGTGTCGGGTATCTATATTTGCTACCCACTATATTCGGGTACCCGATCCGAAAACCCGACTATCCGACCCGATGCCCACCCCTAGTCATGAGGTGTTCACCCTCATATTCATGCCAAACTCACCCTTCAAGCACGTAATTTTCCAGAAGCAACACACAATCAAAAGGATTTCCCATTTGTGTGCATCTGATCATAAACTAAAACAATAATTTGAGCTTTACAAAGATTTACCCCAACCCCCAGTCGTCCAGAGCATGTGCTTGCACTAGCTCTAGTAAACAAGAACATAGCCCCCTCTTCTTTTATGTGAGAATCTTCAGAGAAAGGGTGGAGCAATTTCTTTTATCCTATCCAAACTCACAGGTGTCCATCAAATGCCATCATAAGACGTTACATCTTTCAGTTTTCATATATTGAATTTGGAAGGTACAGTATCAAAATCTTCCAAATCAAATCTCTGCCGATCCCTTCCAACCTGAATAAACAAAAGGACCAAATAGAAACGCAAATATAGAAGTCAGCAAAAAGATAAAAGGTGAGTAGCAAACTGCACCTGTTACACAAGGGGTATTATGAACCAGAAAGTTATCGATTTTATGTACCTTTCCTAAGTAAGAAGGATCACATGACATCAATTCATTCATGGCTGTTAGCTTCTTTGAGAGCATCATAATCCTGAATAGAGAGGTTAACAGATGTTAACAGCACACATTAGTGGTGCTTTGTTCACAATGAACCAATGTCTTGAGGGTGCAATTTATTAATAGATACAAATGTCATGTGGTATTTGTACTTTCGAAAGAAAACTGAGTTTTTTTGTAATTAGGCTCATTTTCGAGCTAGTTTTTGTAATTAACCCTTATAATTGTGACATGGGAAAAGAAAAGAAAGAAGACATAGTATATGGTAATGGCTTATAAGGTGTCCTCTTATTCTATTTAGTGGACTAATATTATACTTGTTGCTTTTTAGATCCTAGTGTCTTAACAATAATACCTTGTGATGGTGCAGTGTCATATCAATAAGTTTAGGTGAAAATTATGCGTAAAAAAAAGTTGCATCTGCTTGATTACAAAGTCGTGAAGGTGCAACCTGCACCTGGTACAATCAATGATGCGGGGATTGGTTTGATATGAACAAATATACATATGGTTTGTATGGTCGCAGTCTAGCCCCTAAAGCCCTTCCAACTCATGTAACTGACAGGTCCCATGGATTCATAAGGCAGCTAGTACAGGAAAGTAAACAGTTTGGACGAGTACTTGAAATTTTGAAAAATAACTGAGTATTTAGTATAAGTATCCCAGGTATAACTGTAAAAAAGATCTTCCCAGTCCAACCAGCAGTACCAAAGGATTAATAACTTTCATGTTACTTATCTACAGAGACAACATTTTAACAATATCATACACACCTCTGGATTGAGAAGTCGACACGTTCAATCATCCCACAGGTTTTGTATTGTTCAGGATCCTCGAGAAATCTAACCATTCCATCCTTCTGGTTAATTGTCGCATAAATCTCACCCTCTTGAATCTAGATATCCGAAGAAAATAATATCATGCATAAGACCAAGAGTTTCCAGTGCATTTCCAAACAAAGTGATCACATCGCGCTTAACCTACCATCTGAAGTACATGCATCTCAGCCTCTTTGGGGCTATTTAATTGGACGGTATTAGCAATATCTTGTAGGGAGAGAGTCAGGTAAGTCTGAGTCAACCTCTGAATATTGCGTTTATACATCGAAGCCACTACTTGCTTCACTAGCCCAAGATTCTTGTCCTGGAAGTGGAAGAAAAGTTATCATCAGACTAGATGGAAGTGACAGAGTGCATAACTTTAATGTAGTGCTCCCATTTTTCAATGAATCAAAAAGACTTACACTTTCAAACTTGTCCTTGTTTCTCTGCACACACGTCTCAAGCTCTGATACTTTTCCAGTGCTATAACTATTTAAAAACTCAAGGTAGGGCTGCACGAGAAACAAGAGTATACTGTATACTGTATGATAATGGAAGTTAAGCATAAATTAAATATTAAGTGCATGTTTGGGAGCACTTCTGGATCGAAAGTGCATTTATAGACCTTTTATATGATCTTTTCCAAAAAATGCTTATGTGTAATGTAAAGTGTGTTTGGTAAAAGTACATATTCATACCCATTTTGTAGAAAAGGTAGAAAAGAAATCCAAAAGTCACAAATTTGCACTTCTCAAAAATGTACTTATAGAATAAATCACAAACCCATTTAAAAATAACTACCATAATATGTACATGTTGATTTTACAATATCAATTATGTAATGGAACATGACTAGAGCAACTATCTCAACTCATCGCCGTCTCATCGTATTTTCCATGCAAGTGGAAAAACCTATGATGATGATGGTTTTGGAAATTCATCTTATTTCTCTTTCGTATGAAGGTTGCATCAGGAAGGGCATCCGGCATAAAGCATTGCCACTTTGTTTTTTGTGTGAATTTGTAGTTTTAGCTAATTTTAGACAATTAATTGACACTATAAAGTTCACACCACCGACCCCACATAGTGGGATAAGGTTCAGTTGATGATGATGATGATTTATTTAAAAATAACTACCAAACACAAAAAAACTACGAGTGGGCTTATGTTAGGGGTGGCAATTCGGGTCATCAGGTCGGGTTCATGTTTGGTTTCGTGTTGATTTTGGGTTATGCTTAAAATACATCAAAAATTAATTAAAATTTAAAATAACTGCGTTTTAGACAAATTGGTAACATGTCAGATTTGTGTTAGTCGTTTTCGTGTTTGGGTTTCTCGTGTTTGTGTCCGTGTTCGGGTTTCTCTTCTTGGTCGAACCGGGTTTGTGTTGTGCTATCGTGTCGTGTCACGTGTTCGGATTTCTCGTGTTCGTGTTGGGATTTCTCTCAAAAACTTCGGGTCGAACCGGGTTCGTGTCGTGTCAGAGATTGTCACCTCTAGCTTCTGTGTTGGACAAATAAATTGAATTTGAAAAATAATTATTTTGGTCAAGAGTCGAGTTTTTTAATGTTTCAAAGTTTGAATTATATTTCCTAAGTTTGAATAAGTAGTTTGAAGAGTCTAAGTTGTTCAAAGAGTCATCTTGTTTTTTGTAATGTCAATTTAATAGTTGGTGATTCCTATGGCCAATTCATGTGTATAAATAGGATACCATGTTGGGGGAATTTGTAAGACAATGAAGTTGAATGAAATTTTCATATTATAAAAAATTCTTTTGTCTTCAAATTGGTATCAGAGCCATATAAAAATTAAAAAAAAAAAGAAGAGAAATGACCAACAACAATCTTGCTACACTTGTGCCTCGTTTCAATGGAGAAAAGTTCAATTATTGGAGCAATCTAATGAAATTATGTCTTGAATCTCAAAACATATTGAGTGTTGTTGAAGGTGTAAATCCACCCGAGGATGAAATTCAATTGACTGAAACACAAAAAAATATTTTGAAGAACAAGAAGAAAAACGATAGAAAAGCACTTTTTCAAATTTATCAAGCAATCGAAATTCCGATTTATGAAAGGATCTCCAAGGCGAAGAGTGCTCAAGAAGCATGGAAAATTCTTGAGACGACGTATTCCGGTCAAGATCAAGTGAAGAAAGTCCGCTTACAATCTCTACGTATCTTGAATTTGAGAAGTTAGAGATGAGAGACAATGAAAAAATCTCGGAATATTTTGCAAAAGTTACTTCTCTTGTAAATCAAATGGCATCAAATGGAGAAATTATGGAGACCTAAAGGGTTGTTGAAAAAGTTCTTCGAAGTCTACCCAATAAATTTGATCATGTGGTTGTGGCTAATGAAGAATCGCAAGATCTTTCATCAATGCCGATGGAGAGTCTACAAGGAAGATTGGAAGCTCACGAAGCAAGGATCCTTCAAAGAAATCCTCAACTCACTTCTTCTCTTGATCAAGCTTTAAAATCCCGGTTTACATTCACAGGAGGCCGTGGTTCTCGTCATGGACAAGGAAGAGGCGAAAGACAACCTAAAGAACAAGAAGAACAAAAAGGAGAAAGTAGACGATATTTTCAGAATTCTCAAAGAGGAAGAGGACGAGGTACCTATAAAGGTAACAAAGTCTATATTGAATGTTATCATTGTCATAAACCAGGCCATAAAATAAAATAAGTGATTGTTGGATTAAATATCCTGAAAAAAACAAGAAACTGGCTTGGTGCATGAAAATGAAACAGAAAATTCTGAAACTTTGTTGATAGCTTCTGATGGAAATATTGGAAATATTTGTTATTTGGATAGTGGGGCAAGTCGACATATGACTGGCAACAAAAAATTATTTTCATCTCTTGTCGAAGCTAACCATGGGCAGGTTACAATTGGAGATGCCAAATCATATAAAATTCAAGGTGTTGGAGAAATTGCTTTTAAAACAAAAGATGGAAAAGTTCAAAAAATATCGGAGGTATTTTATGTACCTAGACTGCAAAGTAATTTGCTAAGTGTTGGTCACTTAATGAAGAAAGGTTTTGATATTCACTATGTGAATAATCTTTGCACCATGAAGAAGAAAAATCAACTTGTTGCAAAGATTGGTTTGGGCTTGAATAATTTGTTTCCTGTCAAGCTTGATGTGTTAAATGTCAACTGTTATCTTTCTTCTTATGAAGAGATTTCCAAGTTGTGGCATGACATATTTGGTCACCTCAATTTTCAAAGTTTGAGGGAATTATCAAGCAAAAATATTGTTCAAGAGTTGCCTCAAATTGATGCAATAAGTGAAGTTTGCGAAGAATGCCAGTTGGGAAAACAGCACCGAGATCCATTCCCAACAAAATCAAGTTGGAAATCACGTTCACCCTTGGAGCTTGTTCTTATGGATATTTTTGGACCGATTCAAGTTCCATTTTCTGGAGGTAACCGATGTTTTTTGTTATTTGTTGATAACTACACAAGAAAAGTTTGGGTTTATTTTTTGAAAGAAAAATCCGAAGCGCTTTCATATTTCAAGGAGTTCAAAGTTCAAGCTGAAAAGTTTTTGGGTTGTCAAATTAAAAATTTGAGAAGTGATCGTGGAGGAGAATATTTGTCGACTTATTTGAAGAATTTTTGTAGTGATGGTGTTAGACATGAATTGATCGGCTCGGTATACACCACAACAAAATGGCATTGCGGAGCGAAAAAATAAAACGATGCGATGCATGTTGAAAAAGAAAAATATGCCTATTTGAATTTTGGGTCAAGCTATCTCATGTGCTATCTATTTAATCGTCGGTCACCAACAAAAAGTTTGCGAATTTACTCCAAATGAGGCTTGGTACGGAAAGATGCCAAATGTTTATCACTTGAAAACATTTGGTTGTCTTTACTTATGCACACGTTCATTCTTTGAGAACAAAATGGATGATAAATCGAAAAAAATGCATTTTTATCGATACCGTGAGAGATGACTAAAGCTTACAAGCTTTATAATCCAAAGCAAAGAAAATTGTGATTAGTAGAGATGTTCGTTGTGCTGAAAAAGCTTGTTATGATTTTTCAGATTTTTCAGGCTCATCAAATTTGCAATTCTTTGATTTTGATGAGGCTAATCTTAACCAATGCAACCTGAATATGGTAAAAGAAACGAATCTCCTGAAAGTTCACCGTCACCTTTGGAGAGAAGGGCAAGAAGCTTGAGAGAAATTTATGATGAAACCGAAGTGACTAATGCACCAGATCAAGTATTTTTTTGCATTCTTTGCGGGTGATCCAGTCTCTTATGAAGAAGCTTCAAAAGAAGAAAAGTGGATTCAAGCAATGAATGACGAAATTAATTCCATTGAAAAGAATGATACATGGAAGCTCTTGTTTTGCCTCCGCATAAATCCCGATTGGTGTTAAATGGGTGTTCAAAACGAAGACCAATCCAGATGGCTCAATCAATATATACAAAGCACGATTGGTTGCAAAGAGGTACAAACAAAAGGAACGTGAAGACTTCAATGAGGTATTTGCTCATGTTTCTAGACTTGATACCATTCGTTTGGTTATCTCTCTTGTTGCTCAAAATAGTTGGAAATTATTCCAAATGGACGTAAAATCTGCGTCTTTAAATGGTTATTTGCAAGAAGAAATTTATCTTGAGCAACCACCCGGATTTGTTAAAAAAGGAGAGGAAGATAAAGTGTACAAACTCAAAAAGGCCCTTTACGGGTTAAAACAATCGCCTCGAGCATGTTATGGCCAAATTAATGATTATTTCATTAATTTTGGTTTTGAAAAATGTCCATTTGAGCACACACTTTATATCAAAAGGAACACTAATGGAGGTTTTCTGGTTGTAAGCCTTTATGTCGATGATCTCATTTTACGGGAAATGATTTGGGAATGTTGTAAGATTTTAAAGTCTCTATGATGAACGAATTCGAAATGACAGATTTGGGAGAATTGCATCATTTTCTTGGGATTAATGTTCAACAATCAAAGGTTGGAATTTTTATTTCTCAAGAAAACTATGCAATTGAAATTTTGAAAAAATTCAAGATGGAGAATTCGAATCAGGTATCAACTTCAGACATCTTGGATTGAAGTTAAGCAAGCACGGTGAAGGGAAGTTTGTGAATTCTACCATGTTTCGGGGTTTAAATGGAAATTTGATGTATTTGACCGCCACTAGACCCGACATCATGTTTGCGGTAAGTCTAGTTCAGGTTCATGGAGAATCCTTGTTCAAATCATTGGGAGACGACAAAAAGAATTTTGAGATATGTGAAAGGAACCATTGATCATGGTATTTTCTATGAAACACAAGTTCCTATCAAACTTGTTGGCTATACCGATAGTGATCTTGGAGGAAGCATTGATGATTCTCAAGTACTCCTAGGATATGTATTCAATCTTGGAAGTGGAGCAATTTCATGGAGTTCGAAAAAAACAACCAATTGTGGCACTTTCGACCACCGAGGCGGAATACATCACAGCTTCTTCAGCTGGATGTCAAGTTGTTTGGTTAAGAGGAATTTCAGAAAGTTTGAATTTCAAGCAACATGATCCGACAGTGTTATATTGTGATAATAGCTCGGCTATTTCTGTCCCCAAAGATCCAGTTTTGCACGAAAGAAAGAAGCGCGTTCGTCTTCGTTTTCACTTCTTAAGGGAGCTTGTATTAGAAGGAGAAGTAAACATTGAATACTGCCGAAGTAATGAGCAACTCGCAAATGTTTTTACTAAACCACTTGGAGGACCGATTTTCTCAAGAAATGTTGATGCTTTGGGAGTCAAGAGAAAATTCAATTTACGGGAGGCATTGTTGAACAAACAAATTGAATTTGGAGAATAATTATTTTGGTCAAGAGTCTTTTAGTATTTCACGAGTTTTTTAACATTTCAAAGTTTGAATTATATTTCCTATGTTTGAATAAGTAGTTTGAAGAGTCTAAGTTGTTCAAAGAGTTGTTTTTTGTAATGTCAATTTAATAGTTGGTGATTCCTATGGCCAATTCATGTGTATAGATAGGACACCATTTTGAGGGAATTTGTAAGACAATCAAGTTAAATGATATTTTCAGATTATAAAAAATTCTTTTGTCTTCATTCTGTACCTAAAAGTCCATTTCAAATAGGTTTTCAGACGCCCTCTATATACACATCCAAAAGAACTTTAGAGCATAAATAAGAAGCTCATATGGATGACAGTAATAATACAGTCTTGCCACAATAAAATCGAGCGGACGAAAAGTAGATGAATCAGCCACCCAAACCCCATCTGCAAATGCTTTGGAAAAAAAATACAATTTCTTAATTTTACCTGATCCAGATGCATATTTCGAGCACGCCAATAGAACAGCCCAGACCATTATATTGATCAAGGTTGGATGAATCAAATTAAATTCAAGGTATTACTCACATTATGGTTCAGTCTTTTTGTAAGTCTCCATCCTACTCACATTTATGGGTTAGTTTTGTTCATTAATCTATTGTCTTTAATGAGCATTGGTTTCTCATTTGTTCATTAGTTGGCGGACTCTTTGTTCAAATAGTGGTTGATGGTTGAAGAATTCAGAATGTACACGCATCCAGAAAAATATGCCTCAAACCATTGGTTGTTTGGACTACAGACAGGAAATAGCATAATGTATGTAAGAAGATAAACAGAACACACTGTCACCAAGCAAAGGGTGGCAAACAGTGGACATTTAGTGCCCTAGTAATAAAGGAAAATTGGTTCTCGATAACATACCTGAGAGAAGTTTTTTAGATTCCTTTGGGCAGCTGAAGAAGTATACTTGGGGAAACTGGTAGAGAACTGCCATGAGGATAAACATGTAGTGCATAAAATTTAAAATAGCACCAGTGACAGGCTTAGAAAAATATGCCAACCAAAAATTTATCAGTGAAGAAACTTTGCGTGAGATCAAAAGTTAAAAGTTTGTCAAACAACTAGAGTGAGGTTTTATTACAAAAATGATAAATCAACATAGTCTAAGTACCAAATGGAAAAGATTTCCTTTCTAGAGGCATCCTTTCAACAGAACCGACATTTAACATATAAAGCAGTATGGAGACAAGCAACTTCTCACATCAGTATTCCAACGTACCTGTCCAAGATGAATGAGAGACACCAGAATGTATTTTTGTATGCCTCAACTGCTATAGCACTGATAATGGGCATAGGGGCAGTTACAACCTATAAACCATTGCAATGAGAAAATTAAAAAAATGGATGGTTAGATTGAAGCTACAGCATCAGCACATAACAAAAATGAGATCTAGGATAAATCACTAAGTAATAATAACTAAGTTTTACATACATTGTGCAGGAGCTCCAAAGCTTTGCTGAACTGCTTTTGTCCTATGCAAATCATACCCCTAGAGTTATGTCAAATATCAAATTATGCATCAGGAAAATTTCCTTGTTAAATAATCAACAAGCTTTACATAACAGATCAATACTTTCACAAGCCAATTAACTAGATATTTTTAACAGCATGCCACTTTTAAGATGGGAATATTGCATGATAAAATAGTTCTATATAAAGCTCCGTGAAGACTATGCAGTATCTTCAGACTCAAGAACCAAGGCATTTGGGTCCAAAATGAACAGATACCATTTAAACAGTGATCATTTGCCAAGCAAAGCTAGATCATGATTAAGAACAACTGATCTCAAATTCAACAAGCATCTTGATCCGTGTTTGGAAGCATGAAGTCGAAACATTGAGTCCAAATTAGTTATAAACAAAATCCAAATAAGATATATGTTAACATATTGCTTCCAAGAAGCCAGAAGAAGACTTAGGGTTATAATTGAAACAATGATCTATTGGTGCAGAAGGCAATACCTTAACAATGGGAAATTCGAACATAAAATTATTCTCTTGTTAGGTATAAGAAAAAGAAAAGATAAATAAGCACATATTAACGGGCTTCTGTATGACCAGAGTTATGACATGCAATGCAAAATCTGATGCTGTGTCATATGAAGTCACCTAAAAATCAGAGGAAAAAAGTATTCAGAAGAGCTGAGGCAACTTACCCATAATAACAATACAGAAAAAGATCGCGAGGCTGATCAACCTCAAATATGTCGTCCTCCAAAATGGAAAGACCCTTTTTATAGCACTTTGACAATAAACAGAGAAGAAGAAAGTCAGGATGCAAAGTTGTTAATTGTTCAGTGGACAGTTGAAGCTTGTGTATAGCTGTTAACAATGGAGCCACACCACGCATGGGGTCTTCCAGCAACATAACTTGGTCCTTTAACCTTTTACAGACAGATATAACTGCAAGTCAAGAGGCCACCAAATTTTGAAATCAGTAAGAGAACAACCAGAAAATCAAACTGGCGTTTAAAAGATACAGTGTTTACATTTTTCGGGCGCCAAACGAATTTGCTCTGCAGCACACACATTGATAAACCTGGCTACAGAGATCACAAGCTCATTTGCCTGGTCCTTCATAATCGGAGCAGATGTGCATGCCTCCCTGATATGAACAATGTATAAAATTAAAAAAAAAAAAAAAAAGAAAAAGAAAAATACATTCGTGCACTCCACCTGCTACCAACTTCATCTACAATAAATAAACTAGCTTCCCGGAATACATCCTCAGCAAATAATGCACGGACGAAACAACAGAGCGTAATTGGCCGCAAGGAAAGAAAAAATCCAACACTTATTCTAAGAATCACACAAATATCACAGAATTCCCATTGCCAAATAAACCCTAGTTTTTACAAGTTCCAATTAAAAAACTAAAAAGAATGAGCGAGAGAATTTACGTTGTTGCGGTGTGTGTAGGTTGTTAGGGTGATAAGAAGAATACTTACAAAATATAGAGGTAGCCAAGGGAATGTATCGAGGGATCGAGTTGGTCGAGCAAAGGAGCAAGCCGAGTGGACTCGGTGTGGAGCAAATCATCAATCTGTTTCAAGTAGTTGTGGAGCTGAGTTAACTCGTCGCCCGAAAGCCCTTGGATTTGAGCCACCAGCGACTCGGCTGAGCTCATATTCAGATTCATCGCTTCTAGGATCTCACCCTCTTCGTTTCTAATAGGGGGAGCTTTCAAGCTGATTACTTAATATGAAAATTGATGAGAAACAGAAAGATTTTTCCTTGTAATCGAGAGTAGGCAGTTTATACTTTATAGTAGGCTGAGAGAAGAAAATCACGTACATGACCGCCTTCTGACAATTATTGGGCCTGTGGTGGGCTTCGAATTAAAGTGTTTAAATTCGTTCATCAATACACGCAGCCGAAGCACGAGCCAGGCCCAAGGGCCAAGGCCCTGCTGAATATATTTTAACTAGGACTATAAATTGATCTGAGCTGCTTACGTAATTTTGGAGAAATTCCAGTAAATACCAACTTTCTGGGAAAGAAGACACCATGTCATGCTCCCGATTTTTTTTTAGATATTTTTACACTCCTACATATTTTTTGGTCATTTTTACAATGTTTCGATTTTTGTGTTCATGTATTGTTTTCTATGTTAAATTAAGTATATTTGTTGCATATAAAGTGGTTGCAGCTAATAATAATAAAAGCAATTCAATTAATTAATTTTGGCAGATGTTTGTCTTGAGCACCGAAAAATGTAATTCAAAATCTGAAATTGATACAATTAATATATCAGTATGAAACTATTAAAACAACTACACTCCAAACTGAAAAAACACAATGCACAAGTAATTGAATATAAATTAGTGGGGAGATAAAACTATTTTGCTAGGCCCTTCTCTTTGTGACTTATAACTTCAGTTATAAATAGGCTCCCTCGCCATTAAAAGAATATACGGAGAAATTTGTTATTACATATAAACCAAAAAATAATTTGTGGAATGGCTCCATTATTTGTATATATTAAGGACCTTAATCCGACGAAAATATAATGGGTTTCAAACTACGATGCGTGTATGTTAACAGCGTACCTACAAATGCAATAGCTTGAATTTTTTTCATTTTATAATGCATCTTTCACAACATAAAGGTGTGTTTAGTTGTTTGTTTTAATTCATTCATCTGTTACAGTTTACAGAGTTTTCTATCTTTTTTTTATTAGTTCTATCCATTTATATAACATATATGAAATTTAAACAAATATAAATACTACATCTAAATCTTTGATAAAAAGAAAAACATTATGTGTTGACAAACATACAATGTAGAAATAAGATAATATAATTGCAAATAAAATATATTCATTCAATAACAAAATATTATTTATAAACAAATATAAATAAGTTCATTGGCAACATTTATATATCGAGACTTTACATCCAAAACATTTAACATAATAAACAGTTTGTTGGAGATGACTATTGGTAGATGACTCTTCAAAATAAAGAGGATCTTTCATTTGAAGAGACTTTTGGGGATGCTCTAATGCATTCACAATGGCATCTTATCATTTAATGAATACACAAATTAATCACATTTTCCCAATGCAACTTTATAATTTTATGTGGCTTTATAATTTTATGTGGAGTGCATGAAAACTATAATTTTAGTATATACTACATTCCTAACAAGACTTTCAAATATTAAAAAGAATAATTATTTCATGAATCGAACAAATTTATAAATATATATTTTTATACATATTTTTATTAGAAATATGAGTTTGACTATTTAGATATATATATGTAATAATTATGCAGACTGATATTTTTATTCATATTTCAAGTTAAAGCATATGAATTATGATGTACATATTTTCAGTAAATATCTTTTAAACAAAATAATATTTTACAAAATGAATATATAATAAAGGAAACTAATATGTGATTTTCGAAATAAAAATGTTATACCTATTTCAACACACTCCTAATAATAATTAAATCTAAAATTGTTGATTGCATTTTTTTTGTACTAAATCATTAAATTTTTCGTGACAACATAGCAGTTACAATAAAAACTTTGACTGCATAAGAAAATATATTACATTAAAAAATTTATGACCTTACGCATTTAAAAAAGTCTTAAAAGTTTTAGTTAATTACTGATATTATAACATAATATAAATGTCAAGTATATTGATGAAAATACTAATTAGTATTCCAAAATCTAATATAATAAAATCCAAAAAGTTACATGATATAGAATTTTATTTCTAGTATCCTAATATACATGTCTTCCAATTGGTATCAAAAAATAAATATCTTCCAATTAGTTTTTGAAGTTTCTACCCACCTTAGAGCATTCCCAAGAGCCTCTTTAAATTTAAAGAGCATCTTTTATAAAATAAATAGCATCTTTAAATTTAAAGAGTGATATTTTTGTCATCTTCCAAGAGATTCTTTAAACTTGGCTCTTTATTTTTTTTATTTCCCAACATTAATTAATTACATATGTTTTCCCTCCATTTCACTTATTTCCCTCCTAATTTATTAATTGTTTCCCTCCATATCGTTTTATATTGAGAGCATCATGTTATTTTAGTTCAATGAAAAATACTATATGATTTCAAAATGTATTCCTAGCAACCAAAAATCAAAACAAATCTCTAGGTCCTTTCAAATATGTCTTCAAGAAAAATAATCAACATGTTTATTGATGATTCTGAGTCTGAAGATGATTTAGAGATGATATTAGCTTCTATGGAAGGAGTATTGCTCAACAAAAAGAGACGGGTGATGGGCTCAATTCCAGGTCACAAAACTATATTTCGTAATAGAATATTTGGTCATAAAAAGCTTTTTAATGATTATTTTGGAGAACATGATGTGTATTCTTCAAAATTATTTCGAAAGAGATTCCGAATGCGTCAATCCCTTTTTATCCGTATTCAAGTATGTAGAAAACTTTGACTTATAATTTGTTCAGAAACGAAATTCTGCTGGAACTCTTGGCTTGTCTTCTCTTCAAAAATTACAGCTGCTATGAGGATGCTTGCTTATGGAGTTGCAGTGGATTATGTTGACGAATATGTACGAATTGTTGGAAGCACTGCGATTGAGAGTTTAAAAAAAATTATTAAGGCTGTAATTTTTATCTATTCTGAAACATATATGAGATCATCAAACAAAGAAGATGTTGCCAGATTACTAAAAGAAGGAAAAAATCGTGGGTTTTCAGGGATATTGGGTAGCATCGACTGTATGCTCTGGAAATGGAAAAATTGTCCAGTAGCATGGAAAGACATGTATGTTGGGCATATGAATGAACCAACTATAATCTTGAAGCTATAATATCTCATGGTTAATGGATATGACATGCAATTTTTGGGTTACCAGAATTGCACGATGACATAAATGTTTGGACAGGTCATTTTACTCACGACTCTTCTTTGCGCAGTCGCACCACCGTGCTAACTACTCGGTTAATGTCCATGATTATACAATGGGATTAGGGATGGCACGGGCGGAGTGCAGGCGGTTTGGCTAAACTCGGGACTCGCCCGCCGCGATTCAAAACCCAATGACGTCTCATTTTGGACCGTAACCGCCGGGTTATACCCGCCTAACCCATTATGAATATGGTTGCAACATTGAGAACAACACGATTTCAATGGAGATGACAAATTCACAAAGCCCAATCCGGCAGCTAGAGAGCTAAAAAAATGGAGAAAAATTAACATTCCAAAACAAAGTATTAAAGTATAATGGCAGACAACTATAAAGGAGTCAAAACACTGCACAACTAAATTATAATTATAATTAAAAAAAATATATATATTTAGCGGGGTGGGTCCTATTGGACCCGTTACCCGCCCCATACCCGGTGAATTTTTAAAACTTGGACCCGTTACCTGCCTCGAGACTCGCTTGGACCAGGTTTGGACTCGTCCTGGTGGGGCGGGTTCATTACGAGTCTGAGTTTGAACCCACACCATTGCCATCCCTAAATGGGATATTGTAAGTCCAAGCGGCTACGATAATCTAGAGGGGGGGTGAATAGATTATCTCCATCTTTTCGATTTCGCCCTCTTTTTAAAACCGAATGCTCAAATACAATAATAAAGGTGCGGAATATAAACAACACACGTCGATTTAAAGAGGTTCAACCCACCTAGGGCCTAATCCTCTACCACCCCAGTATATCCGGGATGGATTTCGAAAAGAAAAAGAATTTTATTAATTACCAAAATTAATACAAATTCAACTTACAACACCTTGAAGAGCACCACACTCTTCTTCAACACCACCTTTGGAGATTACCACAATCTCCCTTTGAAGATTATCACAATCTTCCTTCAACGGCACCTTGTGAAGATTACCACAATCTTCAACCTTGAAGAATACCAAATTCTTCAACACCTCAATAAGAAGATCACCACAATCTTCTTCACCTATCACCTAGATCATCCAAGTGTGTTCTTACCACAAGAACACTCACAAGGATATCTTGTGTTTGAATGATAACCAAAAATCAAGATTACAACTCAATAATGAATAATACAATTTGAGTGCGAAGTGTAATCAAGAATAGCCTAGACCTCAAAGATGTGAAAGTGATAAGCTAGGCAAATTTACAACAAGAATAATAACAATGAAAGACCAAGTATTTGCTTGAAGTGTATCTTGTTGTGTTGTATCTCAATTGTTGTATTGGTTGCTCCAAAACTTCCTCTATTTATAGGAGATGATTGATCAAGCATAGGCTCCTCTTGGGGATTGAAAATCTACTGAGAAAAATACAATTAAAATCAAGAATATAGATGTTAGAAATCAATCCCACAATTTAAGGAAATGTGTCCGATGTCAAACGGTCATATTTTTCTTTGTCAATACAGGCGACCCGGTCGCACGCACGAAATAAGAGAGATAAGAACACTTTGAAAATTTCAACAGGACTGGTCGACGTAGGCTTCGACCGGTCGACCCCTGTCTCAACCGGTCCCCCTAATCAAAAACGAAGAGGTTTTGTTACGTTTCAAAATGAAACTTGCAGTACCGGTCGGCCGATCATTGGCGGCGGTCGACGGATCGGTCGACGCCCGTGGCGGCCGGTCGACCGCTTGTTTTTTTACTTCCGTCTCATTTTCTTTCGAAAACATCTTCGTCACGGGTTGCCCTATATGGCGACCGGTCGACCACGAGACGTAAATGTTGTCCAATTTTTGTCGAAAATAAAACTCAAGAAATACTTCGAAAATTTAGTAAAAACATTTTAAACCAATCGGGAGTATTTAGACAACATTTAGAAATCTTGTTTTTAGGAGTAAAAACCCAATGACATAAAATCATTAAAAGTGTTGTCCATTATTATCAAAAATAAACTTGAGGAAATACTCCGGAAAATATTAAAACCATTTTAAATCATTTAGGAGTATTTGGACAACCTTTAGAAACATTGTTTTGGTGACAAAATAAAATCATCAAAATTAAGATAAAAACATGTATCAAACAATCTCCCCCTTTTTGATGATTACAAACCAAAACAATTTTAACACAAACTAAGAGAGCAATTTTTAGAAATGATTTTCCGGTAAAAACATTTGACCGTTTGGAAGCAACCAAAATTTCCAAAAATATTAAAGCAACCAAGTAGGGAGTAAATATATACAATAATAAGCACAAGCTCCCCCTATCAACAAGCATATCAAGAATAATGTAAAAGCAATTTTTCATAAGCTAAAAGCTTTAGCTTTTACAATTTGTTCAAGAGCTTATAAGCTCCCCCTGTCACAAAACAACATTAAACAGTTATATAAGTCCATCAAGCAAGAATTGTACTAAAAACACATTATAACTTATGGCTTTTATGAGCCATAGCTTATAGCTTTTATGACAAGCTTTTATTAGCTTGTTTGAGCTAATGAGTCAATATCCTGTTTCTCCCCCTTTGGAATCATCAAAAAGAATGTTAGGATGGTGAAAACACCATACAATAATATCAAAGCGCGCCAAAGGGACGGTTTAATAACCGTTGAGCAATTAAAGCATAATAATCCAAGGAAAATGGGAGAATTGAAACATAAGAGATCCATAAGCTCATTAGTTTAGCTAAAAACATGATTTCAAAAAGATTTTAAGACATTTTGAAGCAATAGAATCATGTAGAAGTTGAAAGTTTCATTGCGACATTTCATCGAACACCTTGTGTGCGTTAAAAATAGAAGAGGTTGTATATAACCTTTGTAAATGGTTCAAGCCAAAAAGATCATATGCACCATATGCAACAATTTGTACATCAAATAAGAAGCTCAAAGTAGATTCTCAAGGGTTCAACCCAATTGAGATAAGCTAAGAATGATCAAGGCATTACAAATGCCAAAAATTAGAGCATACATCAAGTAATAAGTCATGCTTTCAACAATACATGTATCAAATGTCCCAACATATCCATCTAAGCATAAAGATCAAAGCATTAAGAGAAGCACTTTTACCATCAAGTACTTCATACCATGCCATAAGAGTATTTTCACCATCAAATACTCCATCAAAATAATGATCATCCACAAGTCATTATCAACTTGCAATTTTAACCCTTTTAAGAAAAACAAGCAAATATCATTAGTACAAAGGAGTTTTACAAAAGTTTATCAAAATACAAAGCAACATTAATGAAAATGCTAGAAAGTAAAGGGGGTGGGGACATCATTCCTCATCCGAGGAGAAGCAAGTTCCGGGAATAAGGTCCTTGATGAATTTCTTCAATTTGCCGATAGATTTTTGCATTTTGGAGGTCTTTTGCTCCAAAGCCTCATATCTCGTCTCATGAAAAGCCCTCATCTCATCAAATTCGGCTTGAGTATACCTCCTAGGCGGTTGAGCACCGGTATTACCCTCCGGATTGCTCGGTTCGCCTTCTTCCGCTAATCTTGCGGCCTCGGCGTCATCAAAGTAATCATTAGGATCGGGGACTCTTGACCTCTTCCTCTAGCCATTTTGGTTGGTCGGATGTCCATATTCTTGCGCATCGTGACCATTTGGGAGATATTATCAATGTCGAAGTCATTTTGAAATACTTCCGAGTTACACTCCGACAAAGGAAGTCCCGATTGAATAAGAAGTTTACAAATCCAATTTCCCATAACTAACTTCTTATTACCTTGAGTGATGGACTCGATTAGACATTGAATAAGTATGGCACCAAAGTTAAGTGGTTCCTCCTAGCAATCTTATACGTCAAAAAGTAATCCATGTTGCTAGGCATCTTTCCCGACTTACCACAAATGCAATATGCGACAATGACCGACAAAATACGATGCTCAAGTGTCATTGCCAACAAAGAGTACTTTGGCCATACTCCCAAATATGTCTTCACTTCTTTCATTGACACCCCCAACATTTCATCATTCCAAGTCCCACAAGAGAAATAATCCCAACCACCTTCTCTAACACGTAAAAACCGACAAATATCATTGGGAGTCCATCTAAAATGACGTCCCCTTACAAGTGAATTTACGGCTATAGGCTTCCTTTCAACATCATATTCGACCCACATATTGGCATAAAAGAGTTGGATAATATCATCATCATACAAAACATAAGCATGTTCCCATAAATACATCCAACCTTGCTCCTCAAAAAATCCTCTAATCGTAGGATACTCATTTGTAAATGAACTAAAACGACACATTTTAGTCCGAGCAATAGACTTTCCTCCCATTCCCGAGTCCTCATAATACCATTCCGCATATTTATTGATGAAATTAAGAACATTGTGGGAATTAGGGGCTTGAGTAACAAAGGATTTTTTTACCTTTCGCCCAACGGCAATTTTGGAGCGAAATCGTTCCGCATAGCTCGGTAATTTGGGCCCGAGAGAGAATGGGATTTTGAACATCATCACCTTCTTGAGCCACGTTTCTTTGAGCGGCTCGAATATCCCTTTGTTCGGCTTCCTCTTGCCAATTTCTTGACGAACCCTCTCCGCCCCTTCTACACTTGGAGATGGGATTTCGACCGGTGGAATTCTTTGGGGGAGCCATATATGTAAGATTCTTGTAAAAATAAGAAGATTAGCAACAAGAATCGTGAAAAATGATGAAGAATTGAAGATTATAGGAAAAGGGGAAGGACGTTCGCTGTTAAGGGTTTTGAGTTCTCTTCTGTTTTGAAACGAAGAACAGAGAGTTTTAAGTTGTAAAAATGGCCTGGGCGACCGGTCGAGGTAGGGGGCGACCGGTCGAAGTGCAGGGCGACCAGTCGCCCCTGCTTTGACCGTCCCAGGTAATTTTTCCTATTCCCAGAGTTTTCCAAAACTCTATTTTTCACCCCAAAAGTTTTAAAACTTTGCAAAAAGATAATTTTGGACAAAGTCCAACAAATACGGGTTTCGGAAAACATAAATTTGAGAAAATCGAGACTTAGCGAGTAGTGCCCTTTTAAGAGAATTTTTGCAAAATCATTTAGGGGCACTTAAGGGGTTAAAGTGAAATATCTTGAAAGATATGTGCATAAGCATAATATCGAGTTTAAAGAAAAATACGAGTAGACATACCTCGATAGTTTAAGAAACTTGATGACGTAATAGCCAATGAGTATGAAATATGTATCCTACACAATTCTTAGACAACATTTGCATAGAAAATACAAGTGTAGGCAAGTAATAGGAGATATCAAAAAAAGCTTATGCTATAAGATTTCATAAGAGATAGTAAGCCACATAAGTCTAATAAAAATGCTCAAGAGTTTTAGAAAATCATGCAAGGTCTCTTTTAAGAATTTTGAAACTCATAAATATATAAGAGACCTATAAAAAATAAATACTTGAAGACTCATTTTGCAATTAAGACACAATCAAAAACATGCATAGAATTAAAAAAAATGCATATATGAATGGGGAGATACGGTTTACCAATTACGCCATTTCCATGGGTTGTGTCTTTCCCATTGTTGATGATATCTTCCCATTGAGAAGTCACTTTGTTGATGATGACTTCTTTGATTACTCCATTTCCAAGGTTTGTTACCTTCCCGTTGTTGATGATCTCTTCTTCTTTGAAAATCATCTTGATGATGTTTTTGCCGTTTCCAAGGGCTATGTTCTTCCCAATTTTGATTATATCCTCTTCTTGGAAATTGGCTTTGTTGGGAATAGTTTCTCCCTTTTTGATCAAATGACACGGTCATTTGATATCTTCTTGGCGGTATGAATTTTCTTCGATCATTATTACGTCGGGTACCTAATATGACATTATTTTGTGGTACCCTCATGTGTTTGGGTCCTTTGGGATTAGTCTTGAGACTTTTAGGTCTCCAATGATAATTAGAGCTATTTCTAGCTCGACAAAAATTAGCCGTATGACCCTTTTTACCGCAATAGAAACATGTGATAATTCTAGGAGCATAATGACCAACATGCTTAGAGACTTGATTCTTTTTCAAGTGATTGACATCCTTAGGCTTATGATCAAGTTCTGGTTTCGAATTATTACAACAATCAACAATCTTGGTCATTTTATCGGTACTCAAGTTGGATTTAGATAAATCATTTTTCAAACACTTTGTATCCTCAACAAGAGTACTATTTTCTTTTTCAAGGTTTCTAACCTTGTCAAGTGTGGTGGTGTGAGCACATGAAAGTGATTCATAGGAAGTAAGTAAACTATCCTTATCATTTTTCAAAATATTGAATTCCTTTTTCAAATTTTTGTATTTAACAAGTAAGCTTTGGAATTCATTTTGAAGTTCATCATAATCATTTTGCAAATCACTATAATCATTTTGAATGACAATATCATAGGAAGTAGAGGGTTTAAGACATACCTCATTTTCTTCATTGATGCCCATAAAACAATATTCAACTTCTTCATAATTGGAAGTTGTAGGAGGCTTGTTCCTTATATATGAACTTGTATGACCTTGAGAAGTAGATGCTTTTGTTTGACTCCTTTCATTTGCAAATACTCCATAGATGGCTTCTAATTTTTGCCATACTTCATGTGCCGATTTTATTCCTTCAATATGTTCATATTCTAAATTAGTAAATGAACAATACAAGATATTGAGAGCTTTACCGTTTAAGGAGATGATTTTCTTTTCTTCATCATTGAGCTTTTTGAAGCCTTTTGAGGTGTGTGGTGTATCTTTCATCGGAATGGATTCTCCATTAATGACGGTGTTCCAAATGTCGAACCCGCAACCTTGTAGATAGCATTCCATTCTTTCTTTCCAAAAATTAAAATTCTTGGAATCAAATAGTGGTGGCTTGGTGGTGGAGTCTTAGGAAAGATGAGCTTCGTTCAGAGTCGATCGTTTCTCTTCACTCGCGATGTGAAACGAGCTAGCCAAAGAGTTTGGCTCGATACCACTTGTAAGTCCAAGCGGCTACGATAATCAGAGGGGGTGAATAGATTATCTCCATCTTTTCGATTTCGCCCTCTTTTTAAAACCGAATGCTCAAATGTAATAATAAAGGTGCGAGAATATAAACAACACACGTCGATTTAAAGAGGTTCAACCCACCTAGGGCCTAATCCTCTACCTTTGAGTATATCCGGGATGGATTTTGAAAAGAAAAAGAATTTTATTAATTACCAAAATTAATACAAATTCAACTTACAACACCTTGAAGAGCACCACACTCTTCTTCAACACCACCTTTGGAGATTACCACAATCTCCCTTTGAAGATTACCACAATCTTCCTTCAACGGCACCTTGTGAAGATTACCACAATCTTCAACCTTGAAGAATACCAAATTCTTCAACACCTCAATAAGAAGATCACCACAATCTTCTTCACCTATCACCTAGATCATCCAAGTGTGTTCTTACCACAAGAACACTCACAAGGATATCTTGTGTTTGAATGATAACCAAAAATCAAGATTACAACTCAATAATGAATAATACAATTTGAGTGCGAAGTGTAATCAAGAATAGCCTAGACCTCAAAGATGTGAAAGTGATAAGCTAGGCAAATTTACAACAAGAATAATAACAATGAAAGACCAAGTATTTGCTTGAAGTGTATCTTGTTGTGTTGTATCTCAATTGTTGTATTGGTTGCTCCAAAACTTCCTCTATTTATAGGAGATGATTGATCAAGCATAGGCTCCTCTTGGGGATTGAAAATCTACTGAGAAAAATACAATTAAAATCAAGAATATAGCTGTTAGAAATCAATCCCACAATTTAAGGAAATGTGTCTGTTTGTCAAACGGTCATATTTTTTTGTCATTAATACAGGCGACCAGCCGCACATAAATAAGAGAGATAAGAACACTTTGAAAATTTCAACAGGGCGGCCGGTCGACGTGAAGCCGGCCGGTCGACCCCTGCCTCAATCGGTCCCCCTAATCAAAAAATGAAGAGGTTTTGTTCTGTTTCAAAATGAAACTTGCAGTGCAGTCTGGTCGACCGGACCGGTCGACGCCCGCCATGACCGGTCGACCGCTTGTTTTTTTACTTCCGTCTCATTTTCTGTTTTCGAAAACATCTTCGGTATGGGTTGCCCTATATGGCGACCGGTCGACCACGAGACAAAAATGTTGTCCAATTTTTGTCGAAAATAAAACTCAAGAAATACTCCGAAAATTTAGTAAAAATATTTTAAACCAATCGGGAGTATTTAGACAACATTTAGAAATCTTGTTTTTAGGAGTAAAAACCCAATGACATAAAATCATTAAAAGTGTTGTCCATTATTATCAAAAATAAACTTGAGGAAATACTCCGGAAAATATTAAAACCATTTTAAATCATTTAGGAGTATTTGGACAACCTTTAAAAACATTGTTTTGGTGACAAAATAAAATCATCAAAATTAAGATAAAAACATGTATCAAACAGATATTACTTCATTGATGGGATATATCCCCCATGGTCAACTTTTGTGAAAACAATTCTATCTCCAAGAGATAACAAACACAAAAAATTTGCAACAGCTCGAGAATCAGAAATGATGGATAATGAACGAGCATTTGGAGTGTTGCAATCACGATTTGCAATTATTCGTGGGCTAGCATACTCTTGGCATCACGAAACTCTAAAAGATATCATGAAAGCTTGTATTATATTACAGAGTATGATTGTTGAAGATGAAAGGGATGCTAGAGACTTGGACTTCAATTATGATGCACTTGATGGTGTAATTCCACCCATAAACCATATAAAAAATAGTAGAAATATGGTGTTAACGAACGCACTGCATATAAAAACAACCAAATGATGCCCTATCACAAAAATCTAAAACTTCGCATGCACATATTAATAACTTCATAAGCAGGTTTACACAATTACATAAGCAGAGGTATAAAATTACATAAGCATCATAAACATTCCAACAAAAATCAAACATAAATAATAGAATTGCGATATATTCCTGAACTAACTTAACAAGGAACCCTAACATCTACCAAAAGCAAATGAAAAAAGACCACAAACATATTTCTGAACACAACAAAAAAACATCAATGTGCAAACTTATATTAAAAACACGCAACATCAACCCAGAAAATCATCCGAGAGCAACAAAAAGCCTAGACTGAAGTTGCGAAAATCAAAAGAGAAACCGCGAACTAAACCTTTGTAAACCCTATACAACTGGAAACTACCTACAAATCAAAGCTTCAAACACAAAAACCGAACGAGATTACGCCTATATTCAAAAGAACCGCAAAATCGCGCTCCGAAGAACTTCAAAACCTTCGCGAGAAAATAGAATGGAATTGTGAGAGACGAAGTGACTGATCGAGGGAATGGAAATGTGTTTTGAAATATGAAACTCAAACGTCGTCTGAAAGAGAGGGAATGTATCGTGAAGAGTGGGTAGAATAGACGTGAGGGAGGGAATAAAATCTTAGAAACTGATTCTGAAGTGTTAAATTACCATCATACCCTTATTAAAGGCTGAAACAAAAAATAAACATAAAAAGACCTTAAAAATCTGGACCACCCAAAATTCTTGATCTATGGTTAGGATGTGTCCCCATGGACTCACCCCAATATCCTATATATATATATATATATATATATATATATATTAAAATTTTAAGGGCTAGACATTAATTGGGCAGAAATTGTATTGGATCAAAACTGGTTTGGTCAAAATCCTAAATCATGGTCAAAATCCTTTCTTTTATTTTTCTTTCCCTTTATTCCTCATTCTCCACATTTTTAATTACTTTTTCCCCTACCTTTTCTTTTTCTTTCTCTTTATGTTTCTTCTACCTTCCCAGTATCCCATTTCCCCACCCAAAACCAAACACATGCCCTCACCCCATTTCCCTATTCATTTTTTTTTCTTTCCAGTAAAACACATTTCCCTCAAATCCCCCATCTATCTATCTCATCCCAACCCCATGACCCCTCTCTTCCCTTCTTCTTCTTTCACGTAAACAATTCTCCCATTCTCAAATTTTTTTCCTTCTCTTTCGTTTTTACTTCTCAAACCCCCCTCCCAAATCTTCCTCTCTCTAAAACCCCTCTCATGCACCAACACACACACTTGCCAGAGTACAACAGCGGCGGGCAGCGTGGTGGCAGCGGTAGTCTCTGCGATGGAGTTAACAGAGGTCATCCTTCTTCCTACTATCCCAATTTCTTTCTTTTCTTTATGGCTTTTCTTTTTTTTTTTCATTTCTGGGTTCTTGACGGTGGCAGGATGGTGGTGGTGACAATGAAGGTAACTTTGGTGGGTTTGTGTTCAAGGTGGAATGAGAAGAGGAAAAATATATCTTTACCTTTGCAGTTGTAATTTTTTTTATTGTATCTTATAATGATCTAACTGGTCTTATTTGTCTTTGTAGGGTTAAGGTCTAAATTAGGTAAAGATAGGATTTACGGAAAAATAAACATTAATTGCGTAAACTTATTTTTCAGGTCCAAATTTTGGCAAAATTTTTGTTAGAAAATTTATGGTAATAGAGCCGAAATTGCTCAATGATATCGGACTGAATTTTGGCATAAATTTGTTGGCCAAAATATTTTGTTGAGATGATGACTAAAATATTGGAATGTAGAATCAATTGGTAATTAATTTCGAAATTAAATTAATTAGCTAAAATCAATATAAAACTAAAACTGAAATATTGACTTTTATATAATGTAATTGAAGATTATTAGGATAATTGGTATTTTCTTGGTGTTACCTTATTTGGATAAATGACATGGGTTTGGCTTGGGAATGAGCTTAAATTTATTTTCCAATGGGCCAATATATAAAATGAAGTCTACAAAAGTAATCTATTAGGCCCATATATAATAAATTTTTTAGATTTTCCCAAAATTTTGAAATCCCTAATTATTAAATAATCAAGCCCTAATTTCTATTTCCCCCCAATTTCTCGAGTACTACAGGTACTCCACTATTGATATTACGCTTGCCTGAGATTACCATAGATCTTGTTATCTTAATATTTGTTGTGATTTGTTGAGCATCAAGTGCTTTTATTCTATAGTTATTATGGGTTTGAAATGATGGAAGAGTAATGTATATTATTATATGGGAAAAGGGTATAAGACAGGAGAGTGACATGTATATGATATGCACAAAGAGTATAAGAGAACGAGGAAATCAATTTATAGATTGTAAGAGGATCCCCAAGAGGCTCTTCAAATTAAAAATACTATTTATTTTAAAAAGTTATCTACGAAAAACTATCTCCAACAAGCTATTTAGTTTTAACTTTTAAATTTAGAGAACCAATTTCCACTCCCCAAATTTGGAGAGCCAAGATCACTCTCCATAATTAATTATAATAAATGTTAATTTCTTCTAATATCCCATTTTATGATTTCTTGCACTTTTTAATGACAATTTCTACAAATCAAAATAAATTCTAAAATCTCAACATATTTACCATGGAAGAATGCGATTAAAATTTCAGAGATCATTATGAGAACTATATGATTTTAGAAAATGGGTCAAGTTCATATATACAAGAAAATCGGTCAAGTTAATCCCTTTGGCAATTCTCTGACCTTTTTGGTTTCTCCTTTGAAGTTCATATTCTAAAATCTCAACATATATTTTGGCAATCCTCTAACATAATATGGGTCAAAAATAAAAATAAAAAAAACAAGCTATATGTATGTATATGTATTGTGTGATTTTAGAAAATGAATTTTCAAGCTACTATGGAAATAGATCTCAACCGGAGTGAAAATCCAGAATTTTCAACTCAGTTTTTCAACTCCTCTTGTACTAAATACTTTGTCAGAATCCAACTCTAAAAAATCAAGAGATGTCAACTTTAGTGTGGAAGAGGATCTCTCGTCAGACGACATGGCTCAATACAAGTTTGGATTCAATACATGGAAATGAACAGAAACACAAGACATTTTGGCAATGATATTAGGAATATTTTCACAAATACAAAAAGTTTAATTTGCTTCTGAGCATACACAAGTTTTTTTTATGAATCGATGGTCATCAATTCAATTGGCTACGAATAAATTTTGTGGATACCATGCCCAAATTGAATCCAGACATCAGAGTGGTGTTAATGAGCAAGATAAGATATAATACAATATATAATTCTCATATCCAATTTTTTTTACAGATTTATATTATGCTTCAAGTTTATTTTTCTCATTTTGCAGATTCTAATTTCGTGGATTTGGAGAGACCATTCAGAAGAAAAGCCGAAAAAGATCAAAAGAAGATAAATAATAGAGATATTGAAAATGAGTCACGTTCATGTCTTTCTTTGATACAAACTCTGAGAGAAAAAAAGAAGCAATTCAATGAAAAGAAGATAGAAATGTTTGAAAGACAATTTGCTCAAGAACAAGAGAGACTCGCACATGATCAAGAAAAGCTTCGATTGAAACAAATGAAAGAGGATGAAAGGATAATGATGATTGATACAATTAGAATGCCCGAAATGCTTGCGAATTGGTATAAGCAACGACAAATGGAAATTATGTCAAAAAAATTGTGAGAACAATATGCATGTTCAACTATTGCATTGTAGTATTTGGTAATATTTTAGCTTTTGGTGAAGATTCCGGATAACAAGAAAAAATTCTCTGGTTATCTATTTGTGGTTGTTGAAATATTTCATGTGGCTATTTTGTTAATCTAGTTTTTGACAATGCATAATTTTGTTATTGCCTGATTTCTTTGGTTATCATTCTTTAGTTAGTTTCGTAAATGTAGTGGCACACTAGCATTTTTGTAATGACAATGAACCATCACTCAATTATTATATGATTAAGAAACCAAAAGCAAAAGCATTTGATGGTCCTATAGCAGGGCTATATGCAGTCAAACAGGAAAAACCAACAAAATACTGAAACATATCGATTTTATTTGTTTATCATAGTCATCCCCAAACCAAAAAAGGGAACATGAAAAATTTGCTGCTTCTGAATTATGTAGACAACATGATGCAATACCAAAACAACTAAAAAAGATCATTACATAAATAATACACATTTTGTTGCAAAGGGAAGATTTAATGCTAAGTAATCAAGTTCAAATGGAGAATTAAAATTACTAAATCAGTTAAGAAACTAAATACAACAACAAAAAGTCATAAGTTGCTGCACTTTGTCTTCCATCAAAATTGCTCAATGGCCACGCTCATTCTAGAGAAGAACATGATGGAGATCTACAAATATCATCATTGAGCCCCATGTATCTGCCATATGTGCTCAATAACGTCTGTTTGAAGTTGAGAATGAATATTTATATCCTTAATTCGATGATGGCATTGAATAAATTGTAAGTCCAAGCGGCTACGATAATCTAGAGGGGGTGAATAAATTATCTTCATCTTTTCGATTTTGCCCTCTTTTTCGAATCAATTACGCCAAGACAATAATAAAGGTGCGGAATGTAAACAACACGCGTCGATTTATAGAGGTTCAACCCACCTAGGGCCTAATCCTCTACCACCCCAGTATCTCCGGGATGTATTTCAAAAAGAAAAAAGATTTTATTAATTTCTAAAATTATACAACACCTTACAACATCACCTTGAAGAGCACCACACTCTTCTACAACACCACCTTTGAGATTACCACAATCTCTCTTGAAGATTACCACAATCTCCAACGGCACCTTGTGAAGATTACCACAATCTTCAACCTTGAAGAATACCAAATTCTTCAATACCTCAAGAGCACCACACTCTTGAAACACCTATCACCTAGATCGCCCAAGTGTATTCTTTCCACAAGAATACTCACAAGGATGTCTTGTGTTGAATGATGACAAAAATCAAGATTACAACTCAATAATGAATATTACAATTTGAGTGCAAGTGTAATCAAGAAATAAAGCCTAGACCTCAAGATGTGAAAGTGAAATACTTAGGCTATAAATACAACAAGAGTGTTGAATATGAAAGCTTGGAAACACTACACAAGCAAGTGATATTATGATGTATGCATAAATTATGTTCTTCATATGTTGCATGTCAACACTATACAAGCAAGACGAAATATAATGAATGCATTGGTTAGGCCTAGTTACCTATTAGTGTTGTATGTTGCACCGAATGAAATGACATCTCCGAATGCGGCGTAGTTTATCCTGCATATTGGATCAGCCCAAAATAGTATGGTCAATTGTTCATTTTCGTCGACGTCGTAGTTGAACGCCATACCGGGACTGACTTCCATCTTCTTGAGAAACCTATCTATGAGTAGTTGTGCATCGGCGCTGCTAATATATGCTTTCAACTCTCTTTTGAAATTCTTAAAATCAATTTGCAAGGCACCTGTGTTAGAGTACCCCCCAACCATTTGTGTATACAATCGATGAGATTTTGCATTCCCAATATTTGCTTTCGCACACATTTTATGATAATTTTTTGGTGTCCAAAATTGAGGTTTCGTTAACCTTCAAAAATTTCTGGAACTTATCGGTATGAGACTATGTGTGTGTCGCTCCTCAAAGTGTTTTACCTTGTATCTTCCGTTTTCAACAAATTCGAATATACAACGAGCATTGCATCCGACTCGTCCTGAGGTTCTATGTCTGGGTTCAGAACTTTCACCGGTGTCGCTAGATTTGTTGTTATCCTCTCTCTGTGATTTTGAAACATGCTTGAACCCCTCTTTGTTGCATACAATGTATTGCACGCGTATTATTTCACTCTGGAAGCGTTTTGTCGTACTTATTCGAACATCAAAACCAACACTTTGGCCATATTTTCTGTAGAATTGCACCCCCTCAGCCAAATTATCAAAGACCATTGATTGTTTAGGTTTGATTTGTTGTTCACATTTAGGTATCCAGTACTTCGTAGAGTCACCCGATATTTCAAGTCGTTCTCGAGGTATATTCATGCTGCTCCCTGGCATATAGGTGACAATAAGTTATTTTAGCAGTTTTTTGCTTGTTAATATGCATTACTCAGTGTCTTCATAAGCAATCATAGTGTCTTCATATCATATTATCATGAAACACACTTGTGTTTACAAGCAACATAACAATACTACATAAGCAGAAACGCTTTCCTTCATAAGCAACACATCAATTATTCACATGCATGATTTTTGAGAGCACGTTTTCATGATAATTTTTTGCAGTTTTTAACACTCTAACGAAGTAATGCTCTTCATAAGCAGTATAATGATACTACGTAAGCAGACAAAGGTGCATTCATATGCAAATATACGACTATAGAGTTTTGTTGAGAGTTTTTTTAGAATTATGAATTGCGTTGCAGATTAGCTAGCATCATATTGCGATATTGATTTATATCTACATAATATGATCAATATCATACATACCTTCTCCAAGCGATGTGAGAAATCCTTCTTCAAATATGTTGTTCATCTCTTCTGCATGCATCATTCTACGCGATTGATTCTCCATAAAATTACGCAGCAAAAATTGTGTTCTACTCAAGCTAGCGATGCTGGTTCACCTTATTCCACGAGAAGCGCTCGATGAAGAAGAAGGAACAGAAGAAGAGAAGGAAGAGGTCACACTGATTTTGCTGGATCGATCTGGAGAAGATCATGATTATAAAGGTAACATAATCCGTTTTTGTTGGGGAATTTTGTGGGATTACAAATTTGCCCCTCTCCCTATTTTGCAGCGTGTTAATTTGCAGGTTTTCAATCTAAAATCACAACCATTAAAAATACTAGATATGTGGCTAGGATTGGTGCTTATGGACTTACCCTATGAGGTAGTCTCATATAACCCTCCCTATATATATATATATATATAAACTTGATGTAAAAGTTATAATATATTAATACTAGTTTAAATTTAATGTGTAGGCAACAAGAATTTTTGGGAATAGAACCTTGCACATCTTTGTTTCATCTCATTCTATGCTACATTTCGAGGTAGGGTTTTCTAATTCTATTGTCCTCGTTAAATGCATGATATGTGTTACTTAATAATTATGCAACGATGTGCTACGTGTCTATAGTCATGTGGGACCATACAGAGGTATGGGGCATAAAAGTTTTCTCCGGTGAAATTGCGGAAGTGCGAGCTATATTTCAATGTCATATCTACAGTTAAATTTTCAATTTTAAGCATGTTATTATGTGGTGTATATTGTGTATTTTGCTTGGACCAATGACTCCTTGAGCTATTGAATGTTAACCCCAAAATAAATTTCTATTTCATATTGATGGAGTTGGTGGGACACGTGAGGCGGTGACCCAAAAATAAAATTTAAAATAATGAATTTTATTTTTGTATTTTCTTTGTTGGACATTTTTACTATTTAGAATTAAAATTTGTTTATGGAATAACTTTTTGGATTATGATTTAATAGTTTTTATATTATTCTTTAATTGATAAATGATCTTTGGAATACTTAGAAATCACGTTTTATAAATCGCACTATCATTTTAAAAATCGTTTGTTATTTTGAAATTATAAAAACGGATGTTACATAAGTGGTATCGGAAAGCAGTCGACGTTTCGTAGACTCGTAAAAAAATATCTTCTTTAAAATTAGGGTAAATATAATATATATATATATATATATATATAAGGGGTTGCCTACCTCCACATGTTATGTCAACTCCAATCAAGGTACATATTTTTTATAGCAACGGTTACATGATAAACCGTCAATTCAATTTAGTAATACATGAATCATAATTTGTAGTTCTCTTATGATATAAATATTAATGTACCTTTTGTAATTTTATAAACGAACATGTATGACTTTTAACATTAAACTAGTATATGACTAAAAGATACAGAAGCACCGCTAGAAAATTTGTTATAAATTGGCCACATGACCACCCGACTTTTAGGCTGGATCGATATTTCCAGTATAGAAAGAAAGATAGTGACAACATGGGGAATTTCATTGTAATAATTCACCAGGAATGACTTCAAATCAAAGACCTCCCAGGGGCACCAAATGACTATGGTGCGACTTGTAGGACAATTGATAAGATGCCCGACTTGTGAAAGGTTAAGGGTTAACAAGTATTGGCACAGCTGTAACATATGACAAAAACCGTCAGGAGTCCAAACTCGATTATGGTGGGTTCACGACCTTAATGTTCAGCAAGTGGGTTACCCATGTGGCCATAGACCAGCCTGTGGGGGAACTTGTGAGGGCATCCGTGGAGAAGCCTGAAGAAGAGTTTGAGGAAGAGTTTGATGATGAACCTGAAAAAGATCCTGTTGAGGAAGTGGCTGAAAGTTCTGCCGGGGGATGATCGCCACGATGTGGCATAAATTTAAATAAAACCTCATGTATTCCCTTGCTTATTAAATAAAGATGCATCATAAATTAATAAAAATATTACATTATTATTACATTGGTGTTGTAAGACTATTTTACTTTAGTTCCTTGATGATTCAGTTCAGAATTCGACAAATAGGTTTAAACCATATATTAGAGAAAAACCAAATAATAAGATTGAATCAATGTAAACTTATGGGTTACTTTTCACCTTATAATTTTTGTGAATTAGATAAATTTTCGATTAAGCTTATGGGTTACATGCCTTAGATATGAAGATTTAAATCCTATATAGTTTTACGAAGACGATTTATTTTATGAGATGGCACCAGAACGTGGTAATCGGAACCGAAACCAGAACTTGTAACGACACAGCCGCTAGAAATGCCCCAGTTCAAGGCAATACGAGAGATTTGGCAACCATAGTAGCCAACCTCGTCACTGTTAGGGATGTCAACGGGGCGGGGCGGGGGAGCGATCCCCATCCCCGTCCCCGCGATCGCGGGGAATCCCCGTCCCCATCCCCGCGAGACAAACGGGGAAAAATTTCCCCCCATCCCCGTCCCCGTGGGGATTCCCCGCTCCCCGCTTTAATATTTTTTTTTTTTTTGCAAAAATTTATTTTTTTTATAAAAATTATCATTTTTAATATTAATAAATTATATAAAAAAACTAATAAACCATTCATTAATAAAATAAATTAAATATTTTTGTCATTTTTCATATTTAATGTGAATATATTTATAATATATTATATATATTATAAATATTATATTATTTATTTAATAAGCGGTTCCTCCCGTGAGGAACAGGCGGGGATCCCCACGGCGGGCGTATGATCCCCCGCCCCCGCCTAACGGGAGAAATATTTCCCGTCCTGTCCCCACGGGGAAAATTTTGGGAATTCCCGCCCTGGGTGGATCCCCGCGGGAACGGGATTCCCACCCCACCGCCATCTCTAGTCAACGTAGTGCAAAGCTCGACTCAACACAATGTGGTTAATAACGAAAATTTTGCTAAAATCTTGACTGAAAATAAGCCGCAACTAATGTTAATTCTTCCAAAAATCCTATCTTTACCTAATGTAGGTCCCAAGGGGTGTGGTGTAAGGTTAAGAAGGAGGGTTTGAATAAACCTTACTAAATTTTTGATTTTAGTCATTTTAAATAGTTCAACGAGTTGACTCAAATCGATTGTGTCCTGGGGGACTTAACACTTTGATTGGACTAAATTGGCTATTCACTAAATTGACACAAGTATTTTTATAGTGGTTTGAAGATGGGGTAATTCTTCTAGTCCACTCTTCTCCAACTCAAATAGAATCCACTAAGTAAATGCAGAAACCAATTTACAAAGCGGTTATCGATCCTGGAGACAAACCTTGATCAACGGTGAGGATTCTCTTGCGACTCGGCTTCTTCACACGAGACAACCGACTTCTACAACTCACTTCTCAAGTTCTTGGATTTGATCACGAAGTCCTCCAACAAACTTGATACTTGGTTCGACCTTGAACCTTTCTACATTCCTTCAACTTGGAAAGTAGACCCCTTTTGATCTTCAAATGTTTTCCTCTTCAACAGATTGAAGTTATCTCTCCTTCACGGTACTTGTGTTGGATCGAGTTTCTTGAGTTTTAGTTTTGAGGAATTTCTTGATAAGCTTTGAGAATATTGCAGGTTAATTGCTTGAATATTGCTTAAAAGATCAGTGTCATTCGTAACCTTTTCTCAAATGCTTCCTCAACCTTTTATAGTGCACATTTGAAATTTGCCCGTTGAAGAGATAGGCTAGTTTTATATGTCACTTTGTGTTCGTTGGCTTGTCTTGTCTTGGTCTGCAACCCTTGTGATGTTGACCTTTCCTCGTATTGGCTTGTATTGTCTTGGTCTGCAACCCTTGTGATGTTGATCTTTCCTCGTATTAAATGGCGTTCCAGCTTTGCAGGTCCTGACACAAGATACAATGTTTCCCATTGGCTCATTCCTTTTGCACAATTCTGGGCCAAACACTTTAAGACCTGGAAGCTTGACATATTAATATATCGAGTAATATTCTTGAATTTATTCCAACGGATCTAAGTTAGTTGTCTTGGCTTGACTGCTGCCTTTACCCCAGGTGACTTGAGTCTGCTTCAATCATGAGATTGACTCAACTATCACTTTAATTGATAGACTTGGCTTCTTGAGTTGACTTGACTGACACTTCTCACAGTTGTTCCTCAACTGACTCTTCTTCAGTCGAGTCCTTGACTTTCTTCTAGGCCATACTCAACTGACACACAGCAGAGTCTTCATTCCAGTTCGTAGTTGACTTCTTGTAATATTGAATTAGCTGACTTAAATCAGCTCTTCCAGTCCTATCTATTACAATGCAGAATTGCAAGGAAAATGGGGTGCCAACTTCCTAGTCTAAGTTTTACATGGTATAATCAAAATCTAACAAATAAATTTCCTAACAATTTCCCCCTTTTTGATGATGCCAAAACTTAAAACATATAACATAAGTAAACAACAAGAATACAAGCAGTGTAGTAACAAAGAATGTATGCTTTTGAATAATCATTTTATTGATCATAGCATTCTTGTCCTTTACAAAGCTGTTTACAATAAGTATCAGAGCTTTATACAAGTATGACAATACAACGTATATCTAAGCTAAGATACATAGAGAATAAATATTACTGGGAAATTCACAGAGCTTATTACAGAAGACTTACATTTATGTATTTATAATAATGTAAAGTACATGAAGGGGTTCGCAGCACACTTCAATGCCTTTGCTGCTTCATTCTTCTCCTCTTCCTTTATTCTACCTATCGCTTCTTCTTCTCATAATCTCATTTAGTAGCAGGGTCATCCCTTCGCTGCCTCTCAAGCCATTCTCGATTGGCTCTCTCATTCTCTTCCTCTTGCCTTCTATTGGCTTCAGCTAAATTGCGTGCAACCTCAAGCGTTAGCAAAATGGTCATGTCCAGCCCAAAGATGTGATCCATTTCTTCGTGAATCAACATACATAACATCTTTTGGTCTTGGCCATGGTTGAGAACCTCTTCCACCGCCACCAAATTTTCCTTTCCCGACTCAACTCTTCTTCCTGGGGAGTATCGTATTGAAGCCTTTAACTTTTTAGCCGAGTGATCAGCGCTGGAAGTTGGTTGTTTGTCACCGATTTGCATACATCCAATCCCTTCTCCCAATACACATCCCAAGCTTCGAGGCAGAGTCATTCCTTGAAAATAACCTTCCGCTTCTAGAGTTTGAAACTCCTCTAGAGATCCTGGGCTCGGATCCAAAGATCGTGCATAACAATTACTTCATGATTTCTTGAACGCGAGCCGATCGTTTCTTAGCTACTTTCTCGAATGCAATAAGTAGGTTTTGGGGTAGCTTGCCGAGAATGGAAACGTGACTTCACCTAGTTTGTGGGGTTTCAAAGATATATCAATTTCAAAGGAAGATTTTTCGAACTTCCTTCCCTCTCGCTTTGTCACCTCCTTTCTTCGCTCTTCTTTAATCCCTTTAGGGCCCCATCTTCCCATTTTTGGCATCATCACCAAATGAAAGGGTTAGCCCAGGGGAATAAACCACTCAGGGAGAAAATCCGGTCGGTGATGGTAGAATCCTACTTTGAGTCTCTGCGAGTGAGCTTTTGAACTCGACCGAGTAGCCTTTGACTCAGTTGTCACCAATTTCATCTCTGCCAGTAGAAGACGAACTTTTCATTCATGCTATTCTCTAGGCGAGTAATTCAGTGCTCGGTGATAGACTTATGCAGATCCATATCTGACTTGTGGGTGGTTTCCATCCCGACCATGTATTCCTTCATTCTCTCACAAACATAGAAGTGTCCGCACTCCATACTAGCATCTTGGCAAATAGGGCCTTGAAGTAGCAAACCTGCTCCGAACGCATGACGGTTTGATGTGCAAAGACATTCCCTTATTAGAACGATAATCCCTCTCAAATCGCCAGGGGCGGAGTGCCTTCTTTGACTTGGTTGTTGGGGGCAGGGGCGAAGCCGATGTAGTTGCTCTCTTCTTAAAGGTAGGCTTTGGTGAGAGAGTCGGGAGGTCTCAATTGTGTCTTCAATAGGGTCACCGATTCTCCTCACTGGTATCTGTCTTTCTTGCATGGGCCTTCTTCTCGCGCTTTACACATTCAAGATTCCATACATTCACCACAAAACTAATTTCAAATATAAGAAAAATAAATTTTCACTGTTTAATCTCCGGACCTCTTTCATGTTCAAAGAATAGTTCTGGCATGTCACGGATAATTTCACGAGATATATTAACAACATTGCCCCATTCATCATTCCATTCATCCCGACTAACCCCGAGACTAAAATTGGGCATATCCTCAATCGCTTTTTTTTATACTTGGTCTCTCCTACCCAAGACATGCTCGATATTTACAATCGCCGTGATAGTCTCGAGCTATTCAAAAAAGTTCATTCTCTTGAGTCTCACTCATTTGAGCGTTATCGATCGCCTCCACACTATCCCGCCTTTCGTGAAAACCAATCGCCTTCCTTGTCGCTTCTTGAATTTTGTTAAACTGCAACCCCGTAAAATTCTTTTGGCGCATTCTCCAAAAATGTTATCATGTCAACAACATCATTTGCAAGACACGACAACTTCTCCAACATCCTCACAAAGATATTCCTAAAATCATATGCACACAAAACTTAAAAGTTGCAACCAACGGACATAAACAATTATTCTCGAACTACACATGCATAAGATTGTACTACACAAGCAACATGATAACTTAACATAAGCAAAGACTTTAAAAAGGTCATATGCAACAAACTAGTACTACATAAGCAACAAATATGAACTACACATGCATGTCAAAAGCAACTGTTGAGTTAAATTCAACAATCGAACCAACTTGTGTACATAAGTTATAATTCACAACTACATATGCACCAAGATTGTACTACACAAGCAACAATTTGCATTACACAAGCAACATGACAACCTTGAATAATCAAGCCTTAAAAGTTACATGCAACAAACTTGGGTTACACAAGCAATAAATCAACTACACATGCATGACAAAACATTTTTAACATCAACAGAAACAAACTTGTACTTCATTAGCAAGAAATATAAACTATAAAAGCAAAACAGAATAACTAAATAAGCAATCATTGATTACCTCATTACTCAAACTACTGGGATGGTAGCTTGGCTGAATGAAGGTGTCTCCGTAATACACGGTAGATCCCGGGATTGACCTCAACCTCGACCCTCCCGATTTGCAAGGGTTGGTCAACAAAACCCTTTCCCAAACAACCTCTATCTAACTCCTCGTTGTTCTATCCTCAATATCTCTCGTAGTCAAAAACAAAGACTCGGCGAGCCTCCTAGGAACATCAACGTAAAAATAACTCTGTTCATATAAAGAACCCGCAATGAAAGGAGGAAAACAATTAAAACCACACATACAACTATAAAAATAACTATTAATCGAAACTTAACTTTAGGAAAGAAAGAGCAATGGGCGTTGAATCGTTTTTTTTTTCTCTCGATTTCCCATTTATCCTTACTGGCAACCAGAGTATTCAGTGTATACTCACACCAATTCAATTTACCGATGATACTGACATCCTCCAGGCTTTTCATGAATATTATGCATGTCTTGTCTCCATATTCCTTTTGACTCATAATAAGTTCATCCAATGATTTGGATGCTTTTGTAAATGAGGCAATCACATTTTTAAGATCTTTTTCTCTCTTTTCTGTAGCAGCTAACTCTGCTATGATCTTGGAATTTTTAGCCTTCAGCTTAGTGTTCTCATCAACTATGTGACTCAGAGTACTCAGCTCTTTTGTCAGCTGTGAGTTTTAGCTTTTAAGCTGGCTCTTTTCCTCATTTAAGATTGTGTGTGAGTACTTTATGTGTTCAAAATATTTCATCATTTTTCCTAATGAATCATAAAGATATGTGGGTGTGTGTATCACATGTCACTCACTTGAATCAGAATGAGATGAGTTAGAGTGCACCTCATCTTCTTGATCTTGTTCTTTGGCCATGAGGCAGATCATAGCCTCTTCCTCAGAATTACTTGAGTAGTCTGCTTCACTACTATATGAGTCTGATGCTTCTTTGCATTTGGCTGGCTCAGTAGTCTCAGGAGCCAACATGGCTTCTTCTTTTCCTGTCTTCTTTCCCATAAGACTTTTCTTTCTTCTTCATTCATATACTTGTTGATTGGTGGATAGGAACGGTCAACTGTAAAATGTCCTGGTTATCTGCAACCAACATGCATTCTCGGCTCTTTGATCACTCTGTCGTTCTTTGATTATCGCCGATAATTAGCTCTTTGATGCTCAGCTCTCTTGGGCGGCCTGTCTTCCCTCGCCTTGGAAGGTGATGAATGTCTTCTGGAGGTTTCACCCTTATTCCTTTTATAGTTCTTGTTAAAGAACTTGTTGAATCTTTTCACCATGAGGGCAATCTCCTCCTGGTCAATGGTCTCCTTTCGCTCGGCTCTTTTTCCACATCGCCAATAATGCAAATTCTTAGGTATAGTTGTTTACTTTGCTTTTTCCTTCTCACCAAACTCACAAGGCTTTGAGGTCCGAGAATAGCTCATGATTAGATGTTCTTGAGAAGTCCATTGAATGTCTCAAGGCCATGACATTCATTTCCCATTCACCGAGTACTCTTTTATAATCTTCATACACATCTCCTTATGTGTATTCATTTGTTATATCAAGAACTGCATCCGGTGATCCAGTTTCACCGCAAGAATTTTAAAATTTTCAAATTTTTGAACATCAAAGATTAATTTATTTTCCTTAATTTGTTCTCGATCCTTCACAAATTAAGGTCAGCTTATCCCAAATTTCTTTTGCAGATTTTCAAGATTTGACTTTGTTGAACATGGCTTTGTCCAATGTTTTGTAGAGTATATCCTTGGCCACATTGTCCAGGTTATATCTTGTTCTATCTTCATTTGTCCATTCAGTCATTGGTTTTTCAACCATGGTCGGGGTCTTATTCAAAGAAGAAAATGAGCAAAGCAGCCTTCTTCTCCCTCACCGCAATGCTTCTTCTTACTGATCGTATTGACTTTGAGTATTTGCAATGGCCCATCCTCTATCACTAGCTATATTTCATCATGTAATGCTGATAGATGAGCCTGCATGCGAATTTTCCAGTCTTCAAACTCTTCCACAGTAAACATTGGAATACGAGTTAGATTTGCTTCCATGATAATAACTTTGCTTTAAAATGAAAGACTTTGTAAAACGCAAGTGTTAAAACCTTTTGAAAAGATAATGATCTAGTTCAGTAACCAGTGCGGAAGGCTCAATGAACCAACTGCTCTGATACCACCTGTAGGTCCCAAGGGGTGTGGTGTAAGGTTTAGATGGGGGGGTGAATAAACCTTACCAAATTTTCGATTTTAGTCCTTTTAAACAGTTCAACAGAGTTTACTCAAATCAGTTGTGTCCTTGGGGGACAACTAAGTTTGCTATTCATCTAAGTTACCCACTCAACAGATTTGATAGAGCTGTTGATAGTATAACTAGGCTGCTTAAGCCAAATAATACTTGGTTGATTTGGTTTTTAACAGCGGAAGACTTAACACCCTTTGATTGGTTTAAAGTTTGTTTTAAACACTTGTTTTAGCAATTAGTTATTTATCAGTTGGATAGCAAATATTAACTAACAACAAATATAAAATAGATATGCAGGAAAATAAATGCTGAAAGTAAATTGACACAAGTATTTTTATAGTAGTTTGAAGATGGGGTAATTCTTCTAGTCCACTCTTCTCCAACTCCTGGAGGAATCCACTAAGTAACAGATCCATTTACAAAGCGCTTATCAGTCTGGAGACAGCCTTGATCACACAGCTGGCTTCTCTTGCGACTCAGCTTCTTTACGAGGCGGCTGTCTGGCTATTACAGCTCACTTCTCAAGTTCTTCGATTTGATCACGAAGCCCTCCAACAAACTTGATACTTGGTTCGACCTTGAATCTTTCTACAATCCTTCAACTTGGAAAGTAGACCCCTTTTTGATCTTCAAATGTTTTCCTCTGCAACTGATTGAAGTTATCTCTCTTTCACAGCTTGTGTTGGATCGAGTGTCTTCGAGTTTTAGGCTTGAGGAATTTCTTGATAAGGTTTGAGAATATAGCAGGTTAATTGCTTGAATATTGCTTAAAAGATCAGTGTCATTTATTAACCTTTTCTCAAATGCTTCCTCAGCCTTTTATAGTACACATTTGAAATTTGCCCGTTGAAGAGATAGGCTAGTTTTATATGTCACTTTGTGTTCGTTGGCTTGCCTTGTCTTGGTCTGCAGGCCTTGTGATGTTGACCTTTCCTCCTATTAAATGGCTTTCCAGCTTTGCAGGTCCTGACACAAGATGCAGTGTTTCCCATTGGCTCATTCCTTTTGCACAATTTTGGGCCAAACACTTTAAGACTTGGAAGCTTGACATATTACTATATCGAGTAATTCTTGACTTTATTCCAACGTATCTAAGTCAATTGTCTTGGCTTGAATGATGCCTTTACCCCAGGTGACTTTAGTCTGCTTCAATCATGAGATTGACTCAACTATCACTTTAACTGATAGACTTGGCTTCTTGACTGACACTTCTCACAATTGTTCCTCAGCTGACTCTCCTTCAGTCGAGTCATTGACTTCCTTCTAGGCCATACTAAGCTGACACACAGTAGAGTCTTCATTCCAGTCCGCAGTTGACTTCTTGTAATCTTGACTTAGCTGACTTAACTCAGCACTTCCAGTCCTAACTATTACAATGCAGAATTGCAAGGAAAATGGGGTGCCAACTTCCTAGTCTAAGTTTTACATGGAATCATCAAAATCTAACAAATAAATTTCCTAACACCTAATTTAAAATATTAACCCTACCGTACAAAATACACCAGTTGGATCATTATAAGACACAACAAAACATTTTACAGCTACAAAAGGTAATGAGATATTCTTTCTCTTCTCATTCCACCGTGAACATAAACCCACCAAAGTCACTTCCACTGTCACCACCACCATCCCGCCACCGTCAAGAACCAGAAACAAAAAAAAAGAATATAAAAGCCAAAGAGAAAAGGCAAAAATCGGGATAGTAGGCGAATGATGGCCTTTGTTAACTCCATCGAGAGATTGCCGTTGTTGCCCCGCCGCCCGTCGCCGCTTCTTTCTCTCCGAGTGAGTGTGTGTGTGTGTGTTATTATGTGAGAGAGGTTTTAGAGAGAGGAAGAATTTTTTTGGGGGAGTGGGTCTAGGAAGTAAAACAAAAGAGAAGAAAAAAATTGAGAATGGGGGATTGGTTTACGAGAAAGAAGAAGAAGAAAGGAAAGAGAGGAGGTCGTGAGGTTGGGGTGAGGTAGATAGAGGGAGATTTGAGGGAAATGAGTTTTTCTTTGGAAGAAAAAAAAAAAGATAAGGGAAATGGGGTGGGGAGGGGCGTGTGGTTGGTTTGGGGTAGGGGATATGGGATACTTGGGAAATGGGTAGGGAAAAAGAAAGAGAGAGAAAAAGAAAAGGTAGGGGAAAAAGTAAATGAAAAGGTGGAGAATAAGGAAAAAGAGAAAGAAAAAGAAAAGAAAAGGATTTTGACCAAGCTAATTTTGATCCAACACAATTTCTATCCAATTAATATCTAGCCCTTAAAATTTTAATTTATATATATATATATATATATAAACTTTATATAAAAGTTATAATATATTAATACTAGTTTAAATTTAATGTGTAGGCAACAAGAATTCTCGGGAATAGAACCTTGCATTGTTTCATCACATTCTACGCTATATTTCGAGGTAGGGGTTTTCTAATTCTATATTATTTGTCCTCGTTAAATGCATGATATGTGTTACTTGATAATTATACAACTACGTTGTGACGCCCGGGGCCGAAGAGGGCGGGAAATGATCGCTGGTGCAAGAAGGCACGAACAAGGAGCGGCTCCTGGCAGGCCTCTAGGTGAATGGGGACATGAATGAATCGATCCCACCTGAAGAAGAGGAGATTCTGAGACTATGTGGGTATGAGACTGTACAGTTGAGGGAGAGCTTAAAAGATTTGATAGGTACTACTTATATCAACAAGATGCATCTTCTTTTCTGGTGTTCATCTCATTAAAACTGCAAAGTTAAGTGTGCTTGGCCTAGAGCAATTGTGGGATGGGTGACCCCCTGGGAAGATGCTCTCAGGGTGCGCGTGAGTGAGGACAAAACGCGTTGCAAAGACTCATGTTGGTTTGTGGGGACAATCGTCGACAGGGACGGATCCAGAATTTTTTTACATGGGGGGCACACAGCAAGGCAAAAACTTGTGTAGAAAGATCGCACCATGCGTTTTTAAAAAAAAAATACTTTTATATGTAAAAAGTAATACTTTGTCCGAATATACTTTTTAATTGTTTTGAGACAATATTAATTTTTACACTAAAAGTATTACTTTATACATTAAAAAGTGTTACTATTTATTTCCGTCGCACGATGATATCATCTCACAAGAGACTTACTCACAAAACAAATACAATCATAAACTACAAAATAAATTCCCTAAAAAAAGATACATCAATAATAAAATAGGTAGTATTATAAGCTACATAAAAAAGTAATGAGACTACACTTTAATTTTTTTAACTAATTAATAATTTTAAATATAAAGAATAAAAAAATCTTTGGGGTGGGGGCACGTGCCCTCACAACGGGGGTGCGTCCGTGTATGGTCGCGAATCGGGTGGAAGACAGACCATTACATACGTGCTACGTGTTTATAGTCGCGTGGGACCATACAGATGTCTGGGGCATAAAAGTTCCCTTCGGTGAAATCCCGGCAGGGCGAGCCATGTTTCAATGCATAGCTACAGTTAAATTTTCAATTGTAAGCATGTTATTATGTGATGTGTATTGTGTATTTAGCTTGGACAAATTGCCCGTCTCGAAATTGAATGCTCACCTCAAAAGAAATTTCTATTTGATTGATGGAGTTAGCGGGACACGTGGAGGCGTGATCCGAAAAATAAAAATTTAGAAAAATAAACTTTATTTTTATATTTTCTTTGTTGGACATTTTTACTGTTTAGAATTAAAATTTGTTTATGGAATAACTTTCGGATTATTATTTAATATTTTTATATTATTCTTTAAATGGTAAATGATCTTTGGAATACTTAGAATCACATTTTTATAAATCGCACTATCATTTTAAACTCGTGTATTATTTGAAATTATGAAAACGGGATGTTACAAAGACCAACAACGAATTCTTTTATTTTTTTGTACTTTTAATTTGTTAAGCGAAAAGATGCACATACCGATTTCTTGCTATGTGATCGAGATTTTTTCCTTTGCTAAGACAATTTGTATATTTGGATGACAAGGTATTACCCTAAGAAAAGATTCTTATTGATGGATAATAGATTTATAAAACTAAAAATGGTGACAAATATTTGAATATTTGAAAGCATTACACAAATCTCTTTCATATTTTGAAATGAGATTAATAAAACTAATCAAATTGATGTTAAATAATTTACACAAAAAATCGATGCTATAATTGTCCTATAAAATCAATTCTATTTTACCAATCAATATTTATTCTTATTTTTATATTTTATTAACTAGACGAGTCTCCGAAAATTAGCGGTACTTTACTTTGGTAAAATAATAAATCAACATTGTAAGATCAAATAATTAATGTCTAGCAACCAATGCATATTTTGGAGTTATTCAAAATTGGCGATGTTTTGCTTTGATAAGTCAATCACAAGATTTTTTGAGTAACGGAAACATTGAGTATGATGATTAATAATAATATTATCTGTCAAATAAATTGATATATAACTATGTTTATAGAATGTGAGAGAGAGAGAGAGAGAGAGAGAGAGAAATATAAATGAGCTTGAGAGAGAGAGAGAGAGAGAGAGAGAGAGAGATAAATGAGCTTAATTTGACATTTTAGTTTATAATTGAAAATATAAAATTGATAGATAAGTCTTTGTTTTTATTTATCTTATATGAATATTATTATTAAAATAAAATAATAAATACTAACTCATCTTAATAGATATTTTTGTTATAAAACAATATTAGTAAATAAAAATATGTACAACGCACATGCGGATTACTGGTTAAAGGGATAACACAAGATACATGTAAAGATACATGAAACTAAAATTCGTGAAATATATGTAAAATCATTTATATAAATGAAATTCCAAATGTTAATTTCTTATTATGAAATATATGTAGATTTTAATTTCATTCATTAATAAAATGATTTTACATTTATATTATTTTCATCAGAAGTTATAAAACAGGATAATGATGTATTCTTTGCATAGATGAATGTGCTGCATCTCTAAGGAACAATGACTTGAGCATCATGTTCCTTATCCATGTGTATGTAGCCTACTATCCCGGTAATATAGCCATTGTCAATCTGCCAAAGATCAAAATCCCATGCAAGACAAAGTCCAGCAATCAAGTCACTTTTGAATTTCGAAATAATCCGAAGGGTAAACCAGTGAAGAAATCTTACATAAACCAAAAATCCCAAATTACAAATCAAGGTAAAAAGAGGGAAACAACTATGAAAGTAAAATAGCATTTCCAGACTGTTATTGGAAATCGTCTCTAATTAAATTCCTACGCAAGAGCATAATTTCGACTCCAGAGTCATGGGAAGCCATCAATTACTAAAATAACAGCACACATGCCAAATTTAGATCAATGGAGACAGTCAGATAAACAAATCTGAGGCTATCTGGACGACACATTACCGTCATGCACTAAGTTCTATGTCGACCTCTTCCCTCTTTTTGCCTTTTCTTGTATTTGAGGTACCCTGTTCTTGTTGTTCAGCTTTCTTTTGAGCACGAATCATTGCTCTTCTTGCACGGGGCCGCATCTCACGCACTTGTCTTGCAGGCATTACATAAGGTTCTAGAGCCCGATCACCAAAAGGGTGCTCGTTGCCAGCAAATATCCTCAACTTTCTGTCTCTATCCTGAACAGCAAAGACTATTGTTAAGCTAAATCAACCAACGGAGCGAATTAAACAACTTGGGTGTTGAGAATAACATAGCAAATTAAGGAACATAAGCGCTCTAGCACAGTTAAGACAGCTAGGATGCCTCATAATATAGAGCTTTCTCGAATATATCAGAAAGAGATCTTGATATTCAACTTCACAAATGATACATGCCATGTCAATTTGCCGTTGATCTGACTTTAGAGTTTTGAACATTATTGAAAACAACATTTCAATTCCTAAAAATAAAGTATCTCTTCAGGCAGAAATCTGCTGATGAGAAGTGCAGTTTCCATTCAAGGGGGGACCTTTTTTGCTACATTACACCCATGTACGATGCAGCACATAAAGCTAAATGCGTCCCAAAAATTACAAGAAAAACATGAACTCCTCTCTTATGATTAATTCATCACAAAATAAATAGCACTCCCGTAATCCCTCATACTTTTTGCTGAAAGCGAGAAAGGCAGCATCAGTGTAGCTCAACAAGCGAGCGATGGACAAGAATTCAAATTGTTGAAAGTTTTAAACACATGCACCTTAGAAGTTTGAAGTTTCCAATTTCGATCAAAAGTGGTTTATATCGTTTAACTTGTAATCCAACCATTTTCCAATATATGGAATTAATTTCAGACTAGCCTAATGCCTCACAGCTCAAACAGAAGAATGGACTGACATAATACCCAAACTGAGGAGACTAAGGAAATGCACTCAATTTAAACTTTAGAGGATGTATGAATTTCAGTGTCAAATGAGAACAAAAATGTATCAAGCAGAATAGACTCACATCACGTAATTTGTTTCTAGGAAGCATTCGTAGGACAGCTTTGCGAATAACTTCTGTGGGATCCTTGGCCATCTGGTCTTTCAAACTCCTTTCCTTGAGGTGGCCTATGTACCTATGGAGTCAAAACACGCAAAATATCAGTAGATGGGATCTTTCCATGCCACAAATACAAAGTTTTCAGTCGAACATCACAGCAGCAACCTTCATTAGCTTTTTATGATTTGTAAAACATGGACCAGAAAGCAACAACAGCGAATAAATACCAGTGCAATTATGTCACCATTTAAAGCAACAAAAGATATAAATGTGATACGTACCCTGTATGCCAACGGTAAAACTTATCAGTCATTTTCCTCCCAGTGACACACACATCTTTTGCATTAATAACAATGCACATATCCCCCTCCTCCCGATAGGGTGTATATGTAGGCTTGTCCTTCCCCTGAACCACAGTTGATATATGTGATGCCAGTCTCCCCAAGACCTACATCAAAAACCATATTTCTATTATTCGCGTAGCTCATAACTAGGTATATACCAGACTCCCAAGGAAAGGCATATTTAAACCTGTCCCTTCGCATCAAAAACTCTCCATCTCAGGCCTTCCAAATCGATCCGTCTCAGTCCAGCAAGTGCTTTCTGCGAGATTATTGATCATATACTGGTGAGCAGGGATTGGATGCACGGTATAAAGATCAACAATAAATCAAATAAAATCGATATGAATTAAGTTACACCCTATAGAACTTGTTCAGCTTCTTTGTCGGCTGAGAAGAATTTAAAGCCACTACCGCTATCTAAAACAAATTGACAACAATAAAATGCCGAAGCTGAATATCGGGGAAAGAACCGCAAAATAATAGAATGGCTTATTAACAGTGGCCCATTAGTATCATGCCCTAAAAGCAAAGAAGATACTTAAAAAATCAAACCCTTGTCTCAGAAGTATGAAAGTTTTTCCTCTATACAAAATAGGAAAACAAAATTTCTCTCTCCTTCGATAAAATGGAATAACCAGGTTCTGAAAACTCTCATACAGGACATCATTCAGAAAATTAAACTTGATATTCACATACTATAAATCATCAATCACTTCCTCTCGCAATCCGAAAAAACTTTGTTCAGTAAATTTCACAAGCACCTGGCATGCATCCATGAACAATCAATTCCAGAGACCCGCATAATGGGATACAGACACAAAGAGAAAGAGAACCTGCCTTGAGATTGCCACTGAAAGACTGAGCTGCTGTCGACATTCTAATTTTTTTGTCCGATGACTCAATCAGGAAATTGCAAGCAAAACGTGAATTTCGGATTTCTGTGAATTTTGGCTGTTAAACCCTTGAGAAAGAGAGTGGCGTTGTGTTGGCATTATATGGGCCTATGATTTACTATGTTGGGCCTACAAGTTTATCTTGATCCAGCCCATATGATTTAGAACATTGCAAAAAAAAAAAACCCCTCTCTTGTTAATTTTTGTGTTTTACATTACACTAGGACATAGGTTTTGTGCAATGTTTATGAAATTAGAGCTCTTTTTTCTTTAACTTTTTTTTTTATTTTGGCTTCTCGCAAATAATGTAAAATTTTAATTCTTAATTACATTGTTATAATTATTTTTACATTATTTTTCATAATTTAATTATATATTCCAATAGCTGATATTTATTTTTTTAGGCCTTTAAAAAACAACTTAGTTAATTGCTCTAATTTTATTAATCAAAAATATTCAATAACTATATCTTCTATTTTTTAAAGTAGCTTACTTTTTTAGATTATATAGATAGATTGTTTAAATTGTATAGATAAAAGCTTTGATTTTGAAATTATTATTTACCTTTTAGATCATAATAAATTGTATATACGGAATATCTGATTTACGAAAGGAATAGATTGTATAGATAGAATCCCTTGATTTTTGGAGTATTTGTTATCTTTTAAATTATATATGGAAAATATGAAAAATATATATAATATAGAGTTGGCACATGGATAAATATGAAACCGGCATGTGAAATTGGGAGAATAAGGAGCTGACACATGTCTCAGAATAATGAGGTGATGACATATGTCACATTTATTTTTTCACTAGAACAACACCCGTGTGTTACATGGGATTCAAACACAAACAACTTTTTGTGTGATATGTGTATTGATAAAATTGCTGGAGGTGAATTTCTTAATAATAGTGAGAAGATCCTAAAAAAAGTGCATAATACTTTTTATTATTTTGTGAAAATGTGACTATACATTGTGATAGTCTGATTGTGCGATTCTTTAAAAAAATCATATATGTGCAGAAAGAAAAGAACTGAAGAAACTACATATAAAAAAATAAAAGGATCGATAATTTGGGTTGGAGTTGGTTCCGAGAAAAGAAATATTTATATTATTAAAGGTCATTCTGAATAAAATAAACATGTAATGAGCATGGATTGGATTTAAATTTTTGCCATATTTAAGCTAAATAAATATTATACTTCACCGAAAAAATAAACAGATTTTTCCTTTGAATCTTAATTAACTCAAAATCATATAAATAATGATTCTAAATAAAATCATATAAATAAACTTTTGTCTATCCAATTATACAAATTTATGTCATCAATTGGCTTCAAAAAAAATTGTCCTTTAATATTAATATAATCATTGTAATTCATTTTGTAAAATTGCAATACTTTTCAGTTTCATAAAAAAATGGTAATATACAACATTTAGCTTAACATGTCGTGAAGTAAAGAATTTGGTCCACATTAAAGAACCTAGTTGAATAATATTTATTTATCATGAATTTCAAATTCACGTGCATTATTTTTATTTTATTTTTTAAAATATTACTATAGATTTATGAATGAACTAATTTTAATTTCATATGAAACTTTCACCGCAAATATTTATCATGTACATATAGTCTTTGATTCACAATAAAAAAATAGTTGTATAGATGTAATCTTTAATTTTTTTATTATTTGTTACCTTTTACTTTATAATAATCTGTATAGACAAAATATTTGATTTATAAAAAAATAGGTTGTATAGATATAATCCTTATTATTTGGACTATTTGTTATCTTTTAGATTATATATAAAATATATATAAAAAATATATATAGGGTTGCCATATGAATAAATGTGAAGCTGCCACATAAAATTGAGAGAATGAGGAGTTGACATATGTCCCAGAATAATGAGGTGATAACATATGTCATATTTATTTTTATTAGGTTGATTTGCTATTTAAATTTGTTATCTTTTAAAATAAAAAATGTATTGTAAATCCAAATGAGAGAATATCTTTTATAAAAAAAATATATAAAATTAAACTAATATAGTCTTTATCAATTAAAATATGCAATTAGTTGAATGGATTGACATTGATGTTTCCTAACTATTTATCAGCTATGTACAAATTTGAGTTGGGATTCTTTTTACATTCTCGGTTATTAAAAAGGGACAAAAACTTTGGTCAAACCGCCTAACAAGTCGTTCCGCTAGAAAATGACCTCAACCCGACCAGCTTTTTTTTTTGTAATTTTTCATGCATCGGTGGTAATTTTATAATATTCTGAAGCGGTGTCATATGATCTCTAGACCGGTGGCATTTTGTAATATTAGGGGCCGTTAAAAGTACTAGTTTTTTCCCAGAAAAGTATTAGTAGTACATCTGAAAAGTATTAGTATCCCCTTGACAATATTTTTAATAGCCCTCATGAAAATTATTGATATCTTCCCTCAAAGATATTAGTAATCCACCTAAAATGTATTAATTTTCCCCTTGAAAAATGTTACGTAGTGATGTAATATTAAGCAGTTGCATAGAATCACTAGGACCCTCAAAATTATTACTTTTTCTTGTGAAAAGTATTAGTAATCGCATTGAACAGTTTTTCTTAGTAATTCTCATGAAAATCATTTGATTTTTTCTCAAGAAAGTATTAATATTCCCCTAAAATGTATTAATAGTCTTATTGAAAAGTGATGCTGCTTTTTAGGGCAAATCACTCCAAGTCAATGGTGTTGATAAAATCCTTCTTCCTAAGGGGGAGTCTTCAAGTCTTCTTCTCCGGGAGCTGGAAATTCTTCAATTGGGAACTTGTCTGCACACGTAAGCAAACGTTAGGGGGGTCTCTGGAGGTTGCCCTGGGAGGCCCCTCCGACGCTCAAGTCAGCATGATGATCAAGAGCTAATAATACAGTCAACGAATATTGAATTAAATGCGCAGGAGGAATTATTATGAAAATAACATAATGTACTTACAAAATGAATAGAATGAACCTTTGGGATAAATATTGTTTGCAACCCCAACTATACAGGTTTTTACACTTCGCCACCAGAACTTTAAAACGATACAGTTTGCAACCTGAACTTTACAAAATTTTGCACTTTGGTTAAAATTCCAAATTTACCCCTCGGACTTATGAAAGCTGAATTGCAGTTTACCCTCTAAACTTTAAAGTTGTTGCACTTTGCAACTTGGACGATAAATTTCATTGCATTTTCCTTGGTTACTCCCAAAGGTCTTGCGATCCTCGAAAATGGTATCAGAGCCTAGGTTTATTAAGAACTTTTAGTTAAATTTATTATATTTATGTAATTAACAATTGGTGAGGAAAAATTACTCCGAGATTATGGATCCAGGACCGATGTCCGAGATGTACCCTTACAGACATATCGTCAAATATTGACGATGTATGCACAAGAACACTGACCAGGTTTCATATTGGGAATACCAACATGAAGAAAAGGAGGCAGTGAGCCGACGGGAAACCTTAAGGCAATGCAAAATGCGAGAGAATATTATAAGCGATTGCGCTCGATGCTTAACCGTAACCTATATGTTCACTTGATGAACCTTCAAGAAACGGTTCATGAAAATTCCCATCGAACAATGATTCCGATGGAGTACCGAGTGGAACGAGATACTTCAGACAAATCTAAGATCTCGAAGATCTTAGAGAAATCCGTAAGACGGCAAGTGCGTAATTATGGCAACCACCATATTCATCTACCAAAGACAAGTTCATCGATCGAGAACGGATGGAGACGATGGTAAAAATATCGAAGGAAACTCTTGAACTCCTTCATGATATTCAAACGAGTCAAGAACCCGGAGGACATGCCGAGTTCATCCGGAGGAAGGAAACGTATTGATTTTGGGACGGCACCTATTTACACTAAAAAAGGAAACCAACCAAGTTATACGAAAGATGACAGATGAGGAGAAGCTCATTGCTCTAATCAAAGGAAAATCCATCAAAAATTAAAAAGATGGATATGGAAAAGATGAATCTTAAAGATCTACACGACCTGGCGTAATCCTTCGCGGGATTAGGTATTGTAGATTTAAAGATGAACGCAGTGAGGAATCAACTTTGGTTACCTATGACCCACAAGGTAGACCAATTCCTCCACCACCGCCACCGATTAATCCTAACGTCGAAGAAAGTACGGGTTCACATTATGGAGCTCGGGGACGAGAGGATGCCACATGCTGGGGATTTCACGACCGGGAGTGATCCACTTTCGGGGGACATGAGGTCGAAACCTCTTCGGGAACTGCATAACCTACCGGAAGGCCGAATGTTTATCGACGCCTTATGGAAGATCGCACTCGACCCAATACATCCGTATGGGTTGATGTTAAACTGGACATCCCGCATTTTAAAAACAGAGAAGTTCTCATTGATGAATGGGCTTGACTATGAGAATTTGATTCAAACTATGAGAATTTCAAATAGAACCCTCGATCTTACAAAGGATTCATTCATTTTACTCCTTGAAATGAGTCTTGAAGGATCGGTGAAGATTGCTCGGGATATGACCGATGCTAGTACGAAAAGTTCGGTCACATCGGGGAATCACTTAAAGGAATTGTCGATGGTATGGCAAAACTATTCAAAATCCAGTTCATCGGACGAGGTTATTTCGAGGATTAGAGGATGAAAAAAGAAAGAGATATAAACAAGCCCTCTATAGCCTTGAAGTTACTAGATATTTGTCATATTGACGAATATATAAAGTTGTTCACCGAATACGGTGGAAATCCAAGATTGAGGAAAAGAAGCCGCATACCTATTCTTTGCCAAGATTCCGAGTCCCCGGAGAGAAATGCTTATCGGGAATACAAGGGTGGAGTCAAGAGAAAGCGTGGGCCGAAAAATGTCTTTCCTAAAGGCCAAGTTATCCGAATGGTGTTACCAAGCAACTCTATACAAGAATTACAAAAGATTAAGAGGAATTAACAAAACAGTTCCTCTATGTTGCGTGGATAATGATATCCCAAAGCTTGTGGGAGGTCAACCAAGGCGGCACAAAAGGAAGAAGGAGGAAGCCATCCATACCGCCGAGGAAGAAGAAAAAAGCGGTCTTCATGGAGACCTAGAAGGTTCTCGTCAAAACAAAAGCCCGGTTATAATTCAGGGCAAAGACCAAAGACTAAGCAGAGTAGAGCCTCATCATCAGGCTCTAATCAAGCAATACTGTGAGAAATCCGAGGGAAGAAGAACTTTCGGGCGTGCTCACACTAGAGCTAATGAAAGTTTTAAGGATTGTAATTGGACATGCGAGCAAGAGGGCATATCTCAACGGATTGCCCAGGCATAATCAAAAACGAGGAGTCGAGTTCGAGGCTACACCGTAAATCGAAGAAGTCAGTTGCCTATTATCGATTTAATACAGGTGTATCAATTTGAGGATATCCCTCGAGATGAAAGCATCTATGAAGAAGAGATTTATTACGATGATGGAAGTTAATCCGATTCGAGAATCGAGTGAAGAAGAAATTCTTCAACAGACGGTCGGGGAGGATATGTCGATTCCTTTCCCATACTACGGTGTCTCATAAGACTCTTATGAGAATTATGAAGGAAGATCCAAAGCTTCAAGTCTATGATGGATTTACAATCGGAGCTATGGAAAAAGCATTGGATAAGATTGGGTTTCGAATGAAAACACCAAATTATCCACAGGGTAACAACCGAGAATTGGCCATTCCGATGGAGTTTATGAACCCGATCGAGATGCGGTTGGTCCCTATTAAAGAAATCCAGGAGATCAAAAGCGAGTTAAAAGAGAAGTTGCAAATACATTCTCATGGATTCATATCGAGCCATAAGAGTCATTATTAAAGCAACATTCAAAGAAGGATAGATTCGCCACTCAATCGGCTATCTTTGATAAGCGAATCTCAAACCTCAAGGATTCATGCCTTGGAGCGGTTCTGAGAAATTTGTATCCGGGAAATTGGCATTTAATGTCTATCCTAGAATTGCATACAATCTAGAGATCGAGACTTGAGAGAGTCCTAACCCTTCATCAAGATTTCAAAAGAGTCGATTTGATGAAAGAAGGAAACATGCCTTACTCGATCACATACAAGATTTCCTATGCTCTCTCGAATACCCATCATTCAAGTATTCTTGAGAAAGGAATTTATTGAAGTCCCAAGAATCTTTGAGGACTTTGCCAGGGTGGTGTTACTGAAATCATTGAATCTCCAACTATTAAGGAGATTGATATGATAATTCAAGATCAACCAGTCTTCAACAAAAGTGAGTCTCGAGTTGAGCCAGAAGGATGTCTTTCCAGCAAGACAGAATGGTGAGTAGCAGCCGTTGGGAAGAAAGGAGACCAAGTACAGTTCAACGCATCCCCGATGTTTTTAAAACAGCAGGAGAGCTGAAATGTCCAGAAGGATGGCGAGGGGTTGAAGTAATATTCGACATCACTCAAAAGGATAACATTTTTCCTTGTGATGTTCTCAGTATTATCTCCAACAACCTATAGTAGGAAGGTATCAAGGAAGCCTCAAGATAGGTGAAATCGAGTGACTATCTCAGAGTAGCAGAAAAATCCCGAACAATTAATACCGGGAATTGAATTCTTGAGGAGCATAAACCTTGGGAAAGATTACAAGACGGAATGGAGTTCACAGTGGCTAATAAAAGATACGTAATCGATGACCACTAGTCCATTCTCCATATACATTTCTATTGGAATGTTATATGTTGAATACAAGGCCGAGTATTTCACGCCTATATTGATTTAGGTGCTTAGGAATATGTATCTGGGGCCGGATGTTTTTCCTAAAGAAATTGGAGAAGATTTACACCTATTGCAGAAGAGATTTCTCTAAAAGGATTCTTATCCTTAACGGGGGAATTAAACAAGCGAGTAAATAATGATCGGAGGAGCGGGCGGTACCCCTTGGTACAAAGTAAAAACGCCACCAATCTATTTCCATGATACAAAAGATATTTTCTTCGGGAAACAATTTCCTACAAACATTCAAACGGTTCACACAGAGAACGAGACGAGAAGACTTATTTTCACAACCTTATGTGATCATAAGATTATTGTCCGAGATGGGAAGCATTTTACGTAAAAATGCCCATTAATTTTCGCAGCAAGCGTGGTGATGAAGCCAAACTTCGCAATCCAAAAATGGCGGATCGAAGGAAATTTGGTGAAGCTTTATTATCTATAGACAATTTGGTTCCATCCGAAGGATCAAGATATGGGATAATAACTTGTATTCATTCGAGTACAAGGAGAAGAACGAGTCACCCGAAGCCATTGCGGAATTATGGATGAGTCTAATGGAGAATCCACAGAGTGATGTAACCATAGAAGAACAAATATCACTCGAGGATATCAAGAAGAAGATCCAAAGGAATTACAATGAAGATCCTTTGGCTTGGTGGGATAAGAACGAGCTTAAAGCTTCCTTAAGGGTTAAACTGGAAAGAGTACGAGTTCGTAAGATTCAAACCAATCCTTATGAACCAGGAAGATCGTAAGGATATGCAAAAGATACTTAAGGAACATCCGGACCTTAAGTTAATTTCACCAGGAGTTTCTCCATACTGGCGAGCCCAGGATTCTTAGTCGAAAAACCATGGAGAAATCAAAAGAGGAAAGTTAAGACTTGTTATTAATTACAAAGGAATTAATAACATTTTGGAGTTCGACGGATACTATATCCCAAGCAGAGAACATCCGGTTAATCGTATCAAAGGTGCCAAGATATTCTCAAAGTTCGATTGCAAGTCCGGATTCTACCAGATTAAGATGGAGGAAGAAAGTAAGAAGTTTCTGACTTTCTCTACACCACATGGACACTATATTTGGAACGTGATGCCTATGGGATTGGCTAACGCACCCCGAGATATATCAAAGAAAGATGGATAATCTATTCAAGGATTATTTCGGTTTCATGTTCGTGTACATTGATGATATTCTTATCGCTTCAAAGAACATGAAGGAGCATCTAAAGCATTTGGAGATATTTTGGATGTTTGTCATAAGGAAGGATTAGTGCTTTGGAAAAAGAAGGCGGTGATCGCAACAAGACAGATTGAATTCCTCGGAATTGAAATTGATGAATACGGAATTATTCTAGTAATCATATTGTAGAAAAGATACTGAGGATTTCCGGATACATTAAAAGACAAGAAGCGACTTAAGAGTTTTCTTGGAGTTGTCAATTTTTCTTGGGATGTTTATTAACAATCTAAAGATACTACAAGGAAGGTGTTTAGCCCATTGCTTAAAAAGGATGCATTATTCAAATGGGAAGATGAACATCAAGAAGGAATTAAGCAACTTAAAGAAGTTTGTAAAAAGCTTCCAAAACTTGCGATTCCCAAGACGAGGACGAACTGGTTCTATATACGATGCGCTGATGATTGGTGGTTTATTCTTACGAAAGTCACACCAAATGAAGAAGTGCCATGCGATATTGCGGTTTATTCACACCCGTGAAGCAAACAGATGGCATATCAACGAGAAAGAATTCTTTGCAATGAAGAAAGGCTTTTAAAAAATGGCCTCTATTTTTCTTGGCTAAAAAGTTTACTTTAAAAATTGATAATTCTAGTGTCAAGGCTTTTCCGAAAAACAAAATTGAATCAAAACCAGAAAAGGCTCGACATCGAGATGGCAAGTCAATGTCAATATTATGATTATGATATTGTCATTATAAAATCTCATGAAAATATTCTTGCATTTCTTAACACGAGATGGAAGGACGCGTTGTCGAGGTCCTTAAACGAGTAAGACATCTCAGGGAAAACCTGGAGAGTCTAGAACGAGATTTTGGGACGTTATGTCTCAATGCGAAGTTGCCGGACGACTTCAACAGTGACAAACCGTTTCTAGTCAAATACGAGCATGCCGATTCGCTCAAGGACAATTGTTCTTAGCTACCGCAAGGGCCTCTTCAAGGCCGCATCTCCTACGATGCAAAAAGGGGCCGAGAGAGTACGGGGCTCTAACCCGGAGGTTATGGATTCAAGTACCATAATCACAAGTGTTGGTGATGCATCATTGCATCCCCCGAGGGTGTACAAATCAGAACGAATGTTGAAGCTCCAGGTATCACAACCCGAGTCTTCAAGTCAACCCAAAGACCTCCGGGGTAAAGAGGGAGAGTTGAATCTTAGGCCCCATGACAGGCAAATCTAAGGTTCAATCGACGAGATTAAGATTTCTCCTATGCATGTATATCGGAGGCAATGGGAGAAACTAGTTACAAGACAAGGTATTAACCCGGAGAAAACAATGGTTGATATCTCGGCAAGTATCCCGAGTTTGGATGAAACCAGGAAGTCATCCAAATGAAGTACATGAATGGTATACTTTTGGAGCTTTAGCTTCTATCTATACCGTGTCACCAGGATTCCCGTAAATCTCAAAATTACCAAAATGGATTGGGGAAGCGAGTTTACGAGACTTGGCCAATAATCCACACTTGCCGAGGCGATATTTTGAAGGCGTATTTTATCGGTGCAGCTCTGAACCAACGAAGAAAGGCTTTAATGAAGCTTTTCATTTCATCAAGCTAAGAAGACCGGATGGAAATGCTTTAAAATATATTAAGGCAAACTTCACCAGGAAGAAGGACCGATGTTAGTAGGAGCATTTTCTCAAGACGAAGCTTCTACCGGGACGAGCATGGGGTCTTTGGGTTTGTCTAATCGAAATGGACAAAGTCAAATATCCATTCAAGTTCTTCCGTGTCGGCGAATGGATCTTTCCTCTTGAATTCGATGACTGGATCAACCACGGGGTTTGCGAAGAACTCTTCGAGACCAAAAGAAGAATTCTCTGGGAAAACAAGATTCCAAGCAAAGAAACTTACCGGAAATTATGTAACATGGCGCATGTTGGCCGTTGGGTCGACCAGGACCATCAAGCATGCCACGAACAAAAGGAACTCGAGTTTGGGAAAGGATTCCGACCCAAACCCGACCGACAAGATCATGCGGTGGAAAGGATAAGGGCCCACTCACAAGACGCAGCGTTATCCTCGGGGACCACGTAAACCAAATTTTTAAAAGATTCCCGACAAACATCACATGGATCGAGTCACGCGGGAGAAAAAGGAAACCAAGAAAGCAGGCAATAATGTGGGATATGACGTAAAGCGGACGCGTCATAAATATCGCAAGATTTTAAGTCCGCCTTTGAAGTCCGGACTTACCTCTATAAAATGCAGGATTTGAAGGAAGTTCGAGGACATCGAACATTTTCCTTAGTTTTCTTATAATAAAGTCCGAGAAAAATTAGTAATATTTTTGAGTGTTTTAGTTTTTAAGTTTTTATGTATTTTCGAGTGCAAGCCTCATACATGAGAGGCTAAACAAGTATTCTCCTCCCAAAAGGAGATTACTAATGTAATAAATTTTTCTTTAAGTTCTTAATAAAATAAAGGCTGTTTGTTCAACATGTACTATTGATCAATCCCCTTTGAAGAATTACTTTTACGCCTTGGAGTAGGAAACGAACTAAAGTCGTGGCTGATTTTCGAAGGAGTCGGATAACTTGAGATCATCTTCCCGAGGGTGAGGTTGAACAGTGAGGAGCCGTTCGTCAAACGATCGGGGCGTAATTTTCCGGTGGTGGCGTTGCGAACCACTTAACCTGGTGCTATTTCGGTCAAAAGAGGTATGAATTTTAGGGGATTTATTAATTTTACGGAAGCATGTTGGGCCTGATATGGTCGTAATGGACTATTTTCATTTTCAGTCTAAAGACCCAATTTGTATACGGATAAATACTTGAAATAAGATCTTGATTGAAGTATGTCTTGTTGAGTTTATAGGCCGAAACCCGACATGATCCATTTAAAACCTCGAATAGAGACTGGATCTAAGTAGGTGTAACAATGCCACGAACAAAACAAGTTACAGAAAAATCGGGTTCTTATTTCTCGAAAAACCCGAAAAACAAATTGTTTAGGGAGTGAAAACTTTTTGAGTATTGTATAATGCAATATATTTATCCTTATGGAGCAATCTGTCACAAATTAGAGTTTAAAGGGATAACTAAAACTATTGTTTATAAAGAATACCTGCCTAGGGGTAAAATGGTCCAAAGGTTGCAAAAAGTAACTATTTTCATAGTTAGGGGTGCAAAGTGCTACGAATCAAAGTTTAGGTTGTGAAGTATAAAAAGGGGTAAAGTTGGGGTGGCAAATAATAATTATCTCTGAACCTTTTTATACCCGGGAGATGGGCCGCATAGTTTGTATAGGAGAAATCGGCCTATGGGCCAGTCCGTATAGGAAAAATCGACCTATGGGCCAGTCCCGGACTCCTTTAGGCCGAGTTATTCCATTAAGAGCCCATTGGACAATTAACATTAAATTAATATATAAATCACTTTATACATTAAATAATGAACTTGATGTTGAGGTATGAAGCGATGCGGGAGGAGGTAAACCGATTTCGTGCTCGACTTGTCTTGAGATTCCTTGGAAATTTAGGATGACCTCTTCTTTTGGGGTCTTAGCCAGAGAGGGTTTAACCTTTCGATAACATCGAGTGGATCCCCGTGAGGAGACCCTCCCCCTCCAGGGTCTTAGCAAGAAATAGTTTCTTTTATGAAGATCCCCCTTTAAGGGAGCTTAGCTTTGACCACGTCGTCCAATTCCCTCGCTTGGTGGAACACTTGATGAAATTTTCTTAAAAATTTGAGGAGAGTACCCATAGGGAGTTGTAGAGAGGTGTGGAGTACATCGAGTGAGGAGAGTGGAGATGAGATCCTGAGAGAGGGGAGAGATTGCTCCGGGATGCCTCCCCAGAGTGGTCAAGGGCGCCCCCTAGGCGCCCTTGTAGGGTGCCTCTATGGGCGCCTCTGTGCGTCTTCCTATGTGGAGAAGGGCGCCTTCCCGGGGGGGCGGCACAATCCCCCCAGTCTTCATTCCTTGTGTTTTCTTCGTCTTTCCGAAGTTTTTTCCTATTATGAGCCAGACTTCAGATTCTGGAAACCTTTCTTCATTTCCATGTTTCTCTGTCTTCTCCGGAGTTTAGCTTCTGATTCCTTGTCCGTGGGAACTTGTTCTTTATTTGTGTAGAGATGGACCCTTCCCTTCGGAAGGAAGCTTTAATTTCTCCGGAATAGCCGGAGATACTTGTGTTTTAATGTTTAAGGGACATTGTTCCGCGGTCCATTGAGGGCGCCCTTCCGGAGCTCGGAGGGGGTACCCTTCTCGAGCTTTCCCCAAGTTCTTGCTTTATCCTTTCCAGCTCGGAGGAGCACCTTCTAGAACTCAAAGGAGCACCCTTTCGGAGATTTCTCTAAGTTCTTGCTTTATCCCTTCCGAGCTTGGAGGAGCACCCTTCCGGAGCTAGCTTTCCCAAGTTCTTGTTTTATCCCTTAGGAGCTCGGATGGAGCACCCTTCCGGAGCTTTCTCCAAGTTCTTGTTTTCTCATTTTGATCTTTTCCTCACATGTGTTAGCATTTTTGCCTTTTTTTTCTTGCCCATTTTCGTCATGGAGAAAAATTTATTGGGACCTTTGTGAGGAAGCCCCTTCTCTCTGGGGTATTAGCCGGAGAGGGTTTGATTTGCAAGGATTTTCCCATGAGGGAGCCCTACGAAGCATCAATGGAGAGGTTTATTTATGGGACTCTCCCGGGAGGGAACCCTCTTCTCCGGGAGCACGAAGCATCACTGGAGAGGTTTATTTACGGAGACTCCTCGGGAGGAAGTCCCTCCTCTTTGAGAGCGCGAAGCATCACTAGATAGGTTTATTTGCAGGGACTCCCCGGGAGGGAGTCCTCATCTCCGGGAGCACGAAGCATCACTGGAGAGGTTTATTTACTGGGACTCCCTAGGGAGGGAGCCCCTCCTCTCTGGGAGTGCAAAGCATCACTTGAGAGGACTCCCTCGGAGGGAGCCCTTCCTCTCCGGGAGCATGAAACATCACTAGATAGGTTTATTTATGGGGACTCCCCCGGGAGACAACCTTCCTCTCCGGGAAAATGAAGCATCACTGGAGAGGTTTATTTATGGAGACTCCCCCGGCAGGAAGCCCCTCCTCTCTAGGAGCGCGAAGCATCACTGGAGAGGTTTATTTGGTTTTGATACCACTTGTAAGTCCAAGTGGCTACGATAATCTAGAGGGGGGGTGAATAGATTATCCTGGTTTTTCAGATTTTGCCCTCTTTTTCGTAAAACTCAAGCAAAGATGAAATGCTAAGTGTGGAAAGTAAATAGCACACGTCGATTTATAGTAGTTCAACCCACCTAGGGCCTAATCTACTACCACCCCAAAGATATCCGGATGGATTTCAAAAAGAAAAAAAGATTTTATTAATTTACCAAAAATTAATACAACACCTTGAGGATTACCACAACCCTCTTACACCACCTTGAGGATTACCACAATCCTCTTACAACATCTTTGAAGATTACCACAACCTTCAAACACCTATCACCTAGATCACCCAAGTGTATTCTTACCACAAGAATACTCACAAGGATGTCTTGTGTTGAATGATGACCAAAATTTAAAGCAAGCATTATCTCTTGGTTTTCTTGCTTTATTTTTATTCACAAATTTTCGAACAAGTGCGGCCGTCTCCTCATCATCATCATCATTATCATAGTATGCATTATTAGAAGAAAAAGCAAGACCTTTAGGAATAATTTGCATACCCGATTGATTTATGGATGGTTTGGAATTTTTCCTCTCCTTGAGATAGACTTCATAGATGAGGAGGTTTCCAATAAGCTCGTCAAACTTGAGTGTCTCAAGGTTTTGTGCCTCCGTGATTGCCGTCACTTTTTCGGACCATGAGCCGGGAAGAGCATTCAATACCTTAGTCACCTTGTCTTCTTCGGAGATGACTTTACCGAGGGTCACAAGAGGATTGACAATATTATCAAGCTTTTCCACCATCTTGGAGTTGCTTTCACCATCATGCATATTAAAGTTTTCAAAGTCTTTAACAAGCATGGTCTTTCTTGCTTGCTTGACCTTCTTAGTCCCTTCATATATTGTCTCCAATTTTTCCCAAACCTCATGTGCCGACCTTATGCCTCTTATGCGATTATACTCGGTAGCCGTAAGAGAACAATGCAAAATATTTAAGGCCTTACCGTTTATAGAGAAAGCCTTTTTGTCGTTTTCATCGAACTCCTTGAAAGGTTTAGGAGTCGAGGTGCCATCCTCCGATTTCTTGGTTGGTTGATCAACTCCTTCAATGACCACATTCCAAATGTCGAACCCACACCCTTGTAGAAAGCACTCCATACGGTCTTTCCAAAATGCGTAGTTGTTGGCGTCGAATAGTGGTGGCTTGTTGGTGGAGGCGCCGGTGGTGAGATGAGCATCATATGTAGCCATGGATCTTTCCTCTTTACTTGGAACAAGCTAGCTAAAGAGTTTGGCTTTGATACCACTTGTAAGTCCAAGTGGCTACGATAATCTAGAGGGGGGTGAATAGATTATCCCGGTTTTTCAGATTTTATCCTCTTTTTCGTAAAACTCAAGCAAAGATGAAATGCTAAGTGCGGAAAGTAAATAACACACATCGATTTATAGTAGTTCAACCCACCTAGGGCCTAATCTACTACCACCCCAAAGATATCCAGGGATGGATTTCAAAAAAAAAAAAGATTTTATTAATTTACCAAAAATTAATACAACACCTTGAGGATTACCACAACCCTCTTACACCACCTTGAGGATTACCACAATCCTCTTACAACATCTTTGAAGATTACCACAACCTTCAAACACCTATCACCTAGATCACCCAAGTGTATTCTTACCACAACAATACTCACAAGGATGTCTTGTGTTGAATGATGACCAAAATCAAGATTACAACTCAATAATGATTGATATAATGTGAGTACAAGTGTAATCAAGAATTGAAAACCTAGACCTCAAATTCGTGCAAGTGAAAGTGCTAAGGCTAGTACAACAAGATATATGAAAGTGTTTGCTTGATTGCTCTTTGCTTGTGTAGAGTGTTGTATCTTGTTGCTTGAATGAAGCCTCTATTTATAGGAGAGGACTTGGCTTTCATTTCCGGATATAGGCTCCTCCTTGGGGAGTGATTTCTTTGCAAAAGAAACCATTTAAAATCATCAATATAGCTGTTAGAAATCAATCCCACAAAATAGGGAAAAGCTGTCTGAAAATGCAACGGATAGTTTGCTGATAAACAAGGGGTGCGACCGGTCACGCAGAGATAAGATTAAAATTGAATTTTAGCGAATTTTACATTGGGTGCGGACCAGGTTGCCCTTGACTATGACCGGTTGAGGTTGATAAAAATACGAAACAGAGAAGATCGAACAAAAGAGCAACTCCAGTGGCCGATCGGTCGCCTCTCACCGGTCGACCACCTAGTCGACCGATCGCCTCCCCATTTTTCTTACGTCCCATTTTTCTGTTTCAAAACTCAACTCAGTACGGGTTGCCTATAGGCGACCGGTCGAACTGAAACAAATATGTTGTCCAATTTTTTATCGAAAATAAACTCCAAAAAATACTCTGAAAAATAATAAAAACATTTTAATTCGATCGGAAGTATTTAGACAACATTTAGGGACATTGTTTTGGTTAAATACACATTTGAACAAAATCGAACAAAATCATCAAAATCATGATAAAAATATTTATCTAACAAACTCCCCCTTTTTGATGATTACAAACCAAAACAATTTTCTCGAGGACGATTTTGAAACCAAATAAATTTTCCGGTTTTACGAGTGAACTATCCGTTAAAAACATTCCATACAAAGCTCCCCTATCTATGAGCATATCAACAAGAGATATTGCATAAGCTAGAAGCACAAGCTAAAACGAGCTTATATAAGATGCATATAAACATCATAAGTTAAGAAGCTCCCCCTGTCACAATACTTATAATCTATTGCAATTGAGTCCATAATACAAGCCATGGACTAGGTATTCTTGGCTATAGGAAGCCATAGCTTATAGCTTTTATAAACGAGCTTTTATTAGCTTCTTTTGGCTAACGAGCCAATTTCCTGTTTCTCTCCCTTTGGAATCATCAAAAAGAATGTTAGGAGATAAAAACATCATACAAATTCATCAAAGTGCGCCAAAGAGACGGTTTATCAACCATTGAGCAATTTAAGCTTAAAAACCAAAGAAAAAGGGAGAAATGTATCATGAAGAGTTCATACGCTCGGTTTATTTGCCAAAACATGATCTCAATAAGTATTGAAGACTTTTGGAAGCAAGAGACTCATGTAGAAGTTGAAATTTTCATTGTGACATTTCATCGAACACTTTGTGGGCGTGAAAATTAAAAGAAGAAGTATATAGCCCTTGTAAATGATTCAAGCCAAAAAAATTCATCATCAATTCACATCAAACATCATACAATACAACATAATAACTAAGCTCATCAAGATCATATGCAAAAAATATCAAGAAATATACAAGAAAGTCATAAACTCAAGGGTTCAACCCAATTGAGCAAAGGAAGAAAAATTCTTACCATTTGGAAAAGATGAGCCATGATGATGACAAACATGCTATATAAGGTCCAAGTTGTGAATTGAATGCATGAAAACAAATTTTGAGTGAAATTTGTGTGAATTTGGCAAAGGGGACGAAAAAGGGCAAAAAGAAGTGAAAATAACTAATGCTGAAGACAGAACGATTTTAAACCAAATTTTGGCTTAGGGCGACCGGTTGCCCTCAACCTCTTCAGCCCACTGTTTTGTCAAATTTTTCAAAATCCGAATTTTCAATCAAAAATCCGATTTTTCGCCCCTAAGTTTTAAAAACATGCAAAATGTAAACGTAAATCTCATTCAATATGCATTATGCCTAACCGAGCTCGTATGTACGCAAAAGTCTCGGAAAATAGCGGTTTTGTAAAAATGTCCGCTAATTGATCTTGAGATGGTACAAAAGATATCTCAATTTTTCGTTTTGAAACACAATCCCTTAGAAAATGATGTCGAATCTCAATATGTTTAGTACAGTTATGATGAACCAGGTTTTGAGCAATATTTATAGCGGATATATTATCACAAAAGATAGGTACGTTTTCAAAAGAGCATTTGTAATCCGCTAAGGTTTGTTTCATCCAAAGAAGTTGTGTACAACAAAAGGCGGCGGAAATATATTCGGCCCCGGCCGTTGAAAGAAAAACACGTTTTGCTTCTTTGAAAACCAAGAAACTAGGCAATCGCTAAAAATTGACATGATCCAGGAAGTACTTTTCCGATCATCAATATTTCCCGCATAATCCGAATCACTATAACCTTTAAGAGAAAAATTTTCATTCTTTGGATAAAATAGACCATATTGAATAGTACCTTTCAAATATCGAAAAATCCTTTTAACGATACTCATATGAGATTCTTTGGGATTGCTTTGAAAACGAGCGCATAGGCATACATCATGAAGAATGTCCGGTCTACTAGCGGTTAAATAAAGTAAACTACCAATCATACCTCGATACTTTGATTCATCCACGGACTTGCCTTTTTCATCTTTGTCAATTTTGACATTTGTTGCCATGGGAGTAGAAATGGTTCTTCCTTCTTCAATGCCGAACTTTTTGAAGTTCTTTTGTATATTTTGATTGCGAAATGTATATGCCTTCTTGGCATTGCTTAATTTGGAGTCCAAGAAAGTTGTTGAGCTCCCCATCATACTCATTTCAAATTCTCCTTGCATCAATTTAGAGAATTTCTTGCACAAAGAATCATTAGTAGCACCAAAGATAATATCATCAACATAAATTTGCACAAGTAAGCAATCTTGCCCTTTTTCAAAAACAAAGAGAGTTGTATCAACTTTACCCCTTATAAAGCCATTTTGCAAAAGAAAAGAGCTAAGTCTATCGTACCATGCACGGGGTGCTTGCTTTAAACCATACAAGGCCTTTTTAAGTTCATAAACATCATTAGGCCTAGAAAAATTTTCAAACCCCGGAGGTTGTTTTACATAGACTTCTTCTTGAATAATACCATTTAAGAAAGCGGATTTAACATCCATTTGGTAAAGTTTGAAATTTTTAAAACAAGAATAGGCAAGTAAAATACGAATAGCTTCTAAACGTGCTACGGGTGCAAAAGTTTCATCATAGTCAATACCTTCTTCTTGACAATACCCTTGAGCTACTAACCTTGCCTTATTTCGAACAATGTTGCCTTGATCATCAAGTTTGTTCCGGAATACCCATTTTGTACCAATAATAGTTTGAGATGAAGGACAAGGTATCAATTCCATACATCATTTCTTTTAAATTGATTTAACTCCTCTTGCATCTCTAAGAACCAATCCTCATCCTCAATAGCCTCCTTAGACTCAATAAAGGGGTAGAGCAGTTGAAGGACTCAGAGAAAGTTGAAGAAGTCCATTGCAAAGAAAAGTCAAAGACTTAACCAAAATGGTAAGAGACAGACCTGCAACCTTAAAAGCCGTCTTGCTGAAAATGTGCAAGAAGCTGGAACCAATGGGACGTTTGCAGAAAATTGGTCAACATCAAAGGTTGCATAACAATATAAGCTAACTATGGATTTCAAAAAGAAAAAAAAGATTTTATTAATTTACCAAAAATTAATACAACACCTTGAGGATTACCACAACCCTCTTACACCACCTTGAGGATTACCACAATCCTCTTACAACACCTTTGAAGATTACCACAACCTTCAAACACCTATGACCTAGATCACCCAAGTGTATTCTTACCACAAGAATACTCACAAGGATGTCTTGTGTTGAATGATGACCAAAATCAAGATTACAACTCAATAATAATTGATACAATGTGAGTACAAGTGTAATCAAGAATTGAAAACCTAGACCTCAAATTTGTGCAAGTGAAAGTGCTAAGGCTAGTACAACAAGATATATGAAAGTGTTTGCTTGATTGCTCTTTGCTTGTGTAGAGTGTTGTATCTTGTTGCTTGAATGAAGCCTCTATTTATAGGAGAGGACTTGGCTTTCATTTCCAGACATAGGCTCCTCCTTGGGGAGTCATTTGCTGCAAAAGAAACCATTGAAAATCATCAATATAGCTGTTAGAAATCAATCCCACAAAATAGGGAAAAGCTGTCTGAAAATGCAACGGATAGTTTGCTGATAAACAAGGGGTGCGACCGGTCACGCAGAGATAAGATTGAAATTGAATTTAAGCGAATTTTACACAGGGGGACCGGTCGGAGGGGGGTGCGACCGGTCGCCCTTGACTATGACCGGTTGAGGTTGATAAAAATACGAAACAGAGAAGACTGAACCAAAAGAGCAACTCCCAGGTACCGGTCGCCCAGGGGTCGACCGGTCGCCCTCACCGGTCGACCATGTCGCCTCCCCTATTTTTCTTACGTCCCATTTTCTGTTTCAAAACTCAACTCAGGTACGGGTTGCCCTATAGGGCGACCGGTCGAGCCTGAAACAAATGTGTTGTCCAATTTTTTATCGAAAATAAACTCCAAAAAACACTCCGAAAAATAGTAAAAACATTTTAAGTCGATCGGAAGTATTTAGACAACATTTAGGGACATTGTTTTGGTTAAAAACACATTTGAACAAAATCGAACAAAATCATCAAAATCATGATAAAAACATTTATCTAACAAACATTCCCGAGCAGTCTTGATATCTTAAATAATTATGCCACTTCAGACTTATCTTTGTGATACGGTGTAGGGCATCCACCCCTATATGAGTAGTAGGTTGATCTCGCCAGTGGACTTGATCACTGGGTCTGTTCTAGAGAGCCCACCTATCTGTTCAGGGCCTCAAGAAGTTATGTTGATGAATTCAATCATATGAATGTTCTTCCTTTGGTGTTTGTGGTAGCGCAAAGCTTTTAGTGGATCTTGTTAATGACTGATTTAGATGAGCTTTCTTTTCAAGATTTAGTTTTCCTCAATGTTGTCATGTAGCTTCTACGGGCAGCCCAGGTCGGGCGCCCAAATGTAGGTGGGGCATAGGGTTTTGTGAGTGGCTCCTCAACATACGTGTTTGTTAGGAACTCAACCTTTAGTCGAATCGTGAGTGCAAGAGCCCTTGGTTGGTTTAGACTTGGTCTTCTTAAGTCTTGTGTTCCAAATGTTGCAGGCACATTTTTTTTTATGATGGAGTTTGGTGTCCTCTGCCTTAGAGTGGTGTCCATGTTGACGTTATTGTACTCCTCGTACTATGTTGGAAGTGTACTCCATGGTCTCTATATTCTAGACTTCCAGAAATGATATTAATGACTCCACAATACGGAAGTCTCTCTTGATATGAGCTTAGCTGGAGGATTATGGCCTAAGCATTCACTACGGATTTTTTTCTTCATTGCTCTTCAGGAGATATGAAGTGTTGACCTTCCTAGGGAGTAATTTCACCGATATAGTTGAACAAATTGTGCTTCCACTTTTGGAGGCTAGGGGTTTTAGACTGTTCTTGGCTCTCCTAAGTGTCCTCAGGGCATGTATTCACTTCTCTTGAGCGGCTTGAGTAGAAACTTGAGAGATCAAAGGAATTTGAGGGAGTCTAAGATGCCAAGTGAAAACACTCAATGGCATAATTGGGTGGTGGCAACCGCGTTCTTGAGCAACGCTTGGCTGCTTCTTATTTTGTGTGTGATGGGTCCTCAGGTTAATTCCTTCATGGATCAACTTTCTTCGTCTATAGAGTCTTCATCTTCTCCAATAAGTTGAGCATTTCTTTCTCCTTTCGTGTTGAAGCGTACCTCTCCAATAAATGAAAATTTTATGGAGCTCCCTCCAGCCGAGGATGGTCCATCGAAAAGTCGTCTGAGGAGTTCTATTTTTATGTAAAGGGTTGCGTATTCCAGAGATAGCTTGACTAGTCTGGATGGCTCGTAGATTCTCAGCCCGAGCGCCGAGGAGAGTTTGTGTCTATTATTTCTAGATTTCAAGGTGTGTTTGTCCTCTATCAATGTGATGGCTTCTTCAGTGTCTGGTTGATTTCCAGTTCATTGTCCCTCTCTTCCGTTTCAGTCAAGTGAGGGCCATTCTTCATGCAGCTGCTACTGTGGCCTACAACGGCAGGGTGCCCTTACGAGAGGTCTTTATGCAGCTGGTGGAGCTCAGGGATATCCTCAGGCGGCTCTGGGAGCATTGATGTCTTAGAGCGTTTGGGGCAGCTTCATTGATCTAGAGAGCTTCCCGGGTCTAGTGGACTTATTTGATGAGCAGAGCCCTTCAGAAGTAGGACATTGCGGAAGGGCACCCTTTTGGCCAGGCATGGGCGTCCCCTTGAGCGGGCAAGGGCCCCCCTAGAGCCAGGCAAGAGCGTCTCCTTCTTCTCTCTGAGTTGTTGAATGGCACCTGTAACGCCCCAATTTTTAAAATATAAGAGTAACTTAAGTTAATAAGAAAGCACATTTAAAAACGTATGAATGAATAAGACACATCTTAAAAAATAAAGCGGAACCATTTTATTAATAAACCCAAATAATCCCACGACTCTTACAGCTGCGCCACTCTGATTTCATAAAATATAGTCTAATTATAAAATTTTGCGTCCAAATAAACAAAGTATTCAAACTAAAATATTGGTCCTCCAAAAATAAAATACTAACTGTTAACATTATCTTAAATTCATCAATAAAATAAGATTTTCCAAAAAAAAAATCAAATTAAATAAAAATCATTGACTTTGCATCCACCGCCTCCAATCCTCGCTCGAGCTCCTCAACCTCAATTGATTTTCGTTAATCCGCGTAGTAACTAAAACGATTATTCTAACTTCTTGATTCTCGATTCCCGAATCAGATTTGTAGAGAAATGGGGTGAAGTTTGTAAGGGAAAATTTTCAATTTATAGAGCTGAATTCCGGAATTAATTATTGAGAGTTAAGTTCTTACATTAAAAATTATAACCCTTCACCTTTCATCTTCTTTTCATTAAGTTTGAGCCCTTCTAAATTCATAACTGAAATTTTCATTAAAAGAGGCTAATTAAAATTATATTTTTCTATTTTTTATTAAAAATCGATTAGATAAAATTTAAGGTTAAAAACCTTAATTGAAATTTAAATACTGAATTATGAAATTTGATTTTATGGATTTTGAAGATAAGTAAGGTTTGTTAATGATATAAAATCTGTAAATCTAATACGAGTGAAATTCAACTTAATAGGGTTTAATAGAAATCTGGATTGTAAAAGGATAATGACTGAATTATAAATATTAATATCTGATAAATAAAATTATAATTTATATAATAATAATAGAAAAATGATATTACATACTATCCCCCTTTAACAAAATTTCGTCATCGAAATTCGTTGTCTTAACAAAGTTCATAGAAAATAGTGTCATTTTTTTACACGAGGAATTCTTATCTAATATTGAAATTACACGTGAAATAATGCTTTTAAAAAAATGATGACTTGAATTTATAAAATGTACTTTTAAAACATGATAATATAAAATATTCCATGAATAAAATGAATAGCGTGATATAATTAATTGCGTACCTTGAGGAATCCGACAAGATATGGTGGGGGTGGATGTCACTAGATAAATTTCTTTCAAAATTTGAAAATATTTTTTTTTTCAAGTCTACAGAACCGTAGACCTGCTCTGATACCACTTCTAATGCCCCCATTTTTAAAATATAAGAGTAACTTAATTTAATAAGAAAGCACATTTAAAAGCGTATGAATAATACACATCTTAAAAAAATAAGCGAAACCATTTTATTAATAAACCCAAATAATCTCTGACTCTTCCGCTGCGGCACTTTGATGGCTCAAAAGCTACCTTTAAAACCGTAGGCAAGTGCACCTATCGTTTTATAGTATAGATTATTGAGTACCGAGTGTCATTCCCACGAGGATTGTAAGTACTAATAATTGCCGTCTTTTTGTTATTTAATCTAGCAATTTCAGAATTTTTGTTTGATGAAAAAAAATAAAGAATCTAAATTATCAAAGTGTAAAAATGAAGTAAAATTTGTAGAATAAGAAATCAAGAGATAGAAGTGTGTTTGAATGTAAATCCCTCTAGAATGTTTTTGTGATTTGACAAGTTAAAAAATACAACCATAAGCCCTTAAGCAAAACCAACCTCTTTTAATAAAATCTCATGTCTTGTGGACCGTAGAAATTCCCAATTTAAGTTAAACCCTTTCTCAAGGCGAAAAACTCCTAATCTCAAGTTGATTAACTGAAATTTCTTTCTAGTTAAAACCCCTAAGATTGCATTATAACGATTTGTGAATTCCCATATTAGGTTTGACCCTAATCCAGAAGATTTATGTCGTCCTATATCTAGGATTGCATGCAACTCTTTTCACTTATATAGGTTCTATTTCACCATGAATCTCTCGATTTCCCGGACGAAAAATAAACTTCAAATCAATAATGCGCATATACCAATTTGAATGAATAAAGCATAATATAAGTGAATCACACAAAACATGAAGATTTTTATTAAAAACATACACACCTTAATCACAAATCCATTCTAGAGTTCATTACATTCAAACACTAGGAGTTTTAGCTACACATGCTTTTGACACAAGAATAAATTACACAAGAAGATGTAAACATTGTAGACATGGTGTACTTATCTTTATCAAAATCTCAATTGACTTGATGATGTTGCTCAAGCCTTCTTCCCAATGTTGCCTCAGCTTACTCCTCCAAGACCCCTTGATCCCAATTATGAATATGATGAATTATCTAACCAAATACATGAATGAATTATGAATGATGATTCTTCCAACTTCAACTCTTGACTTTTATAGACACCATTTTTGTATAATAATACATTGATAGTGCCATCTTTTGCTAAATAATTGCCTCCACTTTCATTATTGGTTGGTGAATTCTTGTACTCAATTGATGATTGAGGGAATATGGAGACATGGTGGAGCAAAATTGGGTGTTAAAGGTGTACAAAAGTGGTCAAAAAAGCTTGGTTGGTGAGTTTTCATAGAAAAATTGCAAAGGAAGTCCCTGACATGGCCATGTCGCAGAACACACCCTGGCGTTGCTGTCTGACATGGCCATGTCGCCCAACACGGCCAGGCCGTGTTGGGGGCTGTTTTGTGCGAATATTTTGAGTTTTTGGCTCCCGGCGGAATACGGCCGTGTTGCCCAACATCCCCTGCCCGTGTTGGACCAAAAAGGCCCCGAAATGACGCGTTTGGCTTGGAATTTCGAGCGTTTTTGCATCCTTAAACTCCCTGGCATGTTTTGACATGAATCCATGGTCCGAAATTCACCAAAATTAGCCCCGAATGGTCAATCTACATCATAAAAAGCACCTCGGAGCAATATGAACTATGTACAATCAAAAATTTACAAAACTAACAATAAAATAACTCGAATTCTACTCAAATATACACATAAAACATGCATAAAAAGACCCTTATCACACTTTGATTTTATAAAATATAGTCTAATAAATTTTGCGTCCAAATAAAAAAAGTATTCAAACTAAAATATTGGTCCTCCAAAAATAAAATACTAACTGTTAACATTATCTTAAATTCATCAATAAAATAAGATTTTCCAAAAAAAAAATCAAATTAAATAAAAATCATTGACTTTGCATCCACTGCCTCCAGTCCTCGCTCGGGCTCCTCAGTCTGAATTGCTTTTTGTTAATCCGCGTAGTAACTAAAATGATAATTCTAATCCTCTTGATTCTCAATTCCTGAATCAGATTTGTAGAGAAATGGGGTGAAGTTTGTAAGGGAAAATTTTCAATTTATAGAGCTGAATTCTGGAATTGATTATTGAGAGTTAAGTTCTTACAATAAAAATTATAACCCTTCACCTTTCATCTTCTTTTCATTAAGTTTGAGCCCTTCTAAATTCATAACTGAAATTTTCATTAAAAGAGGCTAATTAAAATTATATTTTTCTATTTTTTTAATTAAAAATCTGATTAGATAAAATTTAAGGTTAAAAACCCTAATTGAAATTTCTGCCCCAAATTATGAAATTTGATTTTATGGGGTTTGAAGATAAGTAGGATTTGTTAATGATAAGATAAAATCTGTAAATCTAATACGAGTGAAATTCTACTTAGTAGGGTTTAATAGAAATTTGGATTGTAAAAGGATAATGACTGAACTATAAATATTAATATCTGATAAATAAAATTATAATTTATATAATAATAATAGAAAAATACGGGATATTACAGCGCCCCTCTAGAAGGAAGGGTATATCCTCATGTCTTCTCAATCGTCTACCTTCTAACTTGGTGTTCCCGGCTTTGGAGCCTGCTGCCTCCATGAATGACTTCATGAAGTCTTACAGGTCTCTGAATACTTCCTTTTGATGGAGAATCATAGTGCGAAGGCAGTAGTGAGCTTGTCTATCCTAGTGATTGATCTAACTAGGAGCTAATCAACCAAGTTAGTGGCGTTTGGTCAGTGTTGTCCGGTTACTTTACAATAGGAAGCGTCCATCATGCAGTAGAGATCCGCCTTTGCATGGAGTTTATCTAAGTGCTCCTGAAGGACCTCTAGTCTCATCATACTCCGGGAGGCTGGAGATCTTGATGCCCGAGGTAAATGGCTTAGCCCAAACGACAGGGATCAGTGAACTTCCTCCCTATAGCAATGGCCTGTGAGTTGGCTTGGCTGATGTTTTACCGCTTGCGACTCTTTTGCGGGCTTGTGAGTGTGGACTTGAGAGTGTTAGGCTCTATTTCCGGCTTCTCTTCTAGCGAGAGCGCGTCTTGGTCTCCTTGATTTCTTCCATGTCCTTCATTTATTTTATCTTCTTCCTCAAGGTTGGGGTCTTCAATATCGGTGGAGCTTGAGGAGGTCCTCCCGGACCTGGCATGTAGCATGATTCCTCGAGCGGCTCGGGCGGGTTTTCAAGCGGGGTTTGGTGGGCTATTCGCGTTAAGAGAACTTCTTCAACAGCGGAGCCCCAAGAAAGAGGAGAGGCGGCGCCCTTCTTGGTTTTGGCGGAGGTGGCGCCCCTTCCCGAGGAGGGGCTGGCCTCCCATCTTCAATGTGACAATTCTTCTTATGATTCATGGCTCCACGGACCCGGTGACTTGGGATTCTTGACTAGTGGCGACTCTTCATGATTCTGCATTGCATTCTTCTTTTCTTTTTCCTTGACCTTCCAGGCCAAGTCTTGATGATGGACAAATATCGGGGCGGTCTCCCGGCCGACGACGCGACTTGATGCTTGAGCATGCAGGAAGCTTTTTCCAGCAAAGCTTGGAAGGCTTCTTGGGTCGCGAACTTCTTGGGGCATAATCCCTCTTTTGTGCGGCGGTGGCGCGCCCCTTTCCTCTCATGGGGGATGTGGCGTCTTTTCGTGAGCAGGTAAATTTCTTCAATGGGCGGAACTCCTTGGATGGAGGTGGTGGTGCCTCTTCTTCTTGCGGGGGAGGCAGTGCCATTCCAGTGGAGAGATAGTTGGCCTATGTGCGTTCTTGATGGCCTTTCCTCTTCTTTGGTCTCTTGCCCTAGGGCCTATAGCTTGGGATCGGCTCCATGCATTTAGTCGGATCGCTTCTTCGTGTGCTTTTATTGTTCCCATAGACGGCGCCAAATGATGCTACTTTTTAGGGCATATCACTTCAAGTCAATGGTGCTGATAAAATCATTTTTCCCAATGGGGAAGTCTTCAAGTCTTCTTCTCCAGGAGCTGGAAATTCTTTAATTGAGAACTTACATGCACACGTCACGCAAAGCGTTAGGGAGGCCCTCCAAGCGCTCAAGTTAGCATGGTGACCGAGAGAGAAATAATACAATAAATGAATCTTGAATTAAATGCGTAGGAGGAATTATAATGAAAATATCGGAATGTACTTATAAATGAATATGAGGACCTTTTTATACCTAGGAGATGGGCTTTGTGGGCGTGTAGGAGAAATCGGCCTATGGGCGATCCGTATAGGAGAAATCGGTCATGGGCGATCCCGAGACTCTTTTGGGCGGGTTATTCCGTTAAGATCCCATTGGGCAATTAATATATAACTCGAATTATATATTAAATAATTAAATGACATCTTTTCCCCCCAACAAAAAGTATTATGTTTTTCGATTAAAAGTATTTTAGTATTCTTTTTGAAAAGTACTAGTTTTTCTCATAAAAAATATTATTAGTTCCCCATAAAAGTATTAGCTATCTCCCATAAAAGTTTTAGTAGTCATCTGAAAAATATTTAGCAACCCTTAGTAAAAATATTAGTTTTTCCTTTGAAAAGTATTAGTAGTCCCGTCAAAAAGTATTAGTAGCCCTCGTAAAAATATGAGCAGCGGTTGTGGTTGTTGTTGTTCTATTAGTGGTTGCCGCGGTTGTTGATGGTTGAGCGGGTTAATGAGCGGATTGATTGCGGGTGGGGTATTGATTCGTCTAATGGATTAGATCCATTAGCGATCCGATAGAGACTAACCCTTAAAAAATATCAATGTCAATTTTGTTTCTTTCTTGTTTGTTTTCTGCAGTTTATTTGATATGTATAATTTAAAAGATATCAAATTCGAAAGATATTATAGATAGAAACCTTGATTTCTAGATTTTTCGTTATCTTTTATATTTAAAAGTTAACAAATTTTAGAGATTTAAAAGATAACAAATTTAAAAGATAGTGTAGATGAAATCCTTGATTTTTGGATTATTTGTTATCTTTTAAATTTATACACAAGAATGACACATGGATAAATGTGAAGCAGCCACGTAGGGATGGCAAATGGAACCAAAATCGGGTTCCAAATCGGAACCAAAATCGTTGACCGGTCAACGGTTCCAAAATCAGAATCGGAACTATGTAATCCAGTTCTAGTTTCAGTTCCGATTCCTTGGTCCCAAATATCGTGGAACCATCGGTTAGAACCATCGATGGAATCGTGGTAGAACCGGTGGTTAAAACCGTCAGTTTTGAGGTTAAAAACGACGATTTTCATTTTTTTTGTTAAAAATATGCTAGAATATATATTAAATATTTATTGTGATGTTTTATATTCGTAACTACATGAGGTACGTTTTCAACCAAATGTTGTAAGTGAATTATGTGAACTCTGATTCCTCTATACTCCAATAGTATATATATGCAGTTTAATATTATTATTAATATTAAGCACAAAACTTAATTGAATATTAAGTCAAAGTCTTTTTCTTTCTTTTCCTTTTTCTTATAACTGAAAGTGATCAACCATTTAAAAAAATCAAAAAATATCAAAAGATAAACAAACAGTTCTGGTTAAACCGAAACCAGAACCATGGAGGAATCGGATTCTAAACCGAAACTGAAACCATCGGTTCTAGTTTTGGAACCGTAACCATGAGACAACGGTTCGAGTTCCGATTCCTCCAAAATGAGAATCCGGAACATGCAGTTTTAGAACCAGAACCGGCAGTTCCTGAACTGTGGCCACCCCTACAGCCACGTAGAATTAGGAGAATGAGAAGTTGACACATGTCCAAGATTAATGAGGTGATGACATGTGACAACTTTGTTTTTCCTTTTAATATATAGGGTTCATTTCCCTATCTATAAATATAAATATAAGCGAAACAAAAATGTGTTGTTAATTATTTATACTTCATTTATCTCATTAATGCGTGTAAAATATACGTGCATTTTGGGGTTTAAAATGATAAATATTTGATGCATTTGTATGCATATTTAGTGTGTTTTGCTTGGTTTCCTTTGTTGAGCGTGATACTGCGTACTCTTGTGAATTTTGCAGAAAATTGAGCTAAATTGGACAAAATGAGATATCACATTCAAATGATATGTCAAAAGACAAGGTACGAGCAAAAAATGTGAATGAGAGAAGCATGAACGGTCGAACAAAAGAGAATTTCCTTCAAAAACGTCCAAATGTGCTAACAGTTTCCAACACTGGCATGGTTTAGTATTTTGGCAATATCATTATCTACAAAATTGATATTAAGGTGATTCAAGTGGTTATGTAAAGCTAAGAGAAAGAGCTACAACTTTTATGAAGACCCAAGAGCAAATTCGGACGTTTACTAGTCACACGGCCGCACCGTGTCGAACCACACGGCCGTGTGACATGCCCGTGTGAAAAATGACACAACCATGTGAAAAAGGGAAGAAATAGGGGACGGAACCAAGCCGCATGGCCAGACCGTGTGGGACCCACATGGACGTGTGGAGTTGGTCTGCAAAACCCACACGGCCGTGTGAGGCTACATGGCCAGGCCGTGTGGGACTCTGCCATACGTTTTTTGGAGTTTTTTTCCCGTTCCAACTCTATAAGTGATCTCTCCAAACATCTATAAAAAGGACCCAAGGCTTGCACGAAATTTCATCATCCAAAATCCATTCATACAGAGACAGCACATCAAATTACGCAGGAACGCAAGAATCAAATGTCTTCTGCAAGAGGAAGGCTAGGTCGTAAAGAACACCGCAAGGTCTTTCGCATCTACAGGAGCACAAGAGGTTCGAAGGCTTAGGAGGGGAATCATCCTGACAAGAAGGGATTTTCTTTCTATGTCTAGATCTCTTGTTTGTGCTTAAACGATGTCACAATGTTGATTTTGAATATGTCTATGAATTTGTTATCAATATTTGGCTAATCTTTCGGATCTTAGGGGCATAATCAAAACTATGGATTCATGTTAAATCTTGATTAATTGCTTTCATAATTGATTCATGTGTTCTATTTTATGAATTCAAGTGCTTATTCTTAATTGCTTATTATTTGGCCGGGAATAATTTGCATGTCATATTTGTTAGTGCGAGATTCGGGAGATGAGTTCTAACAAAGACTGAATTCATACATAAACGGGTGTAACGAGTCGGGAGACCTACAACTGTTTGCGAGGAGTCATTTAATTCATAAATCTTTTGGGAGTTAATAATAGTTATAATGTTACGGGAGATCTACAATTGTTATTAATCTACTATTTATTTATCACCTAGGAGGGGGAATAGACTAACTTAGGAATTGAACCATAGAATTGCATGAATTGATTTTGAAACTTTAATTGGATTTAATATTGAAGAAACATGTTGAGATTATGTGCCTAAGGTTGCTCCTGTAGTTGTTGAAAATACTTGTGGGGTTCGCAAATTTATTTAGTTTTCTGTTATTTTCGATTTTTATATAATTTGATATTCGGTCGCTTCAATAAAATTGGAGTGCGATGTTAAGTGTTTCACATATCAATCCCTAAGGAATATGACATTGCTTGCTATTATCCTATAAACTACACGGTACACTAGCAGTTGTATGATCCAAATATTTTTGGCGAACAAGTTTTTGGTGTCGTTGTCGGGGTTTGAAAGATTCTACTTAGATATAGTAATAAGTAGTTCAATCTTAATTGAAGCATTTTTTGTAAATATTTTTTTCTTTTTTTTGGATTTTTTATTTTATTTTTCTTCTTCTTCGTTTCTAACATTGTTTTTGTTGAATGCAAGACTGGATTTTTTGGAGATACAAGTAGCCCAAATCGCAACTGTCGTGGGAGGCCAACATCAAAAGGGCAAATTCCCAAGTGATCTGAACTAATCCAGAAAAAAGCGAGTGCAACACCATTCGAGTGATGGATGGTACGGAACATGAGGGCTCAAGAATTTCAACCAACACGGCTCAATGACAATGATGTTAGAAATCTGAAGTCTGGCTGAAGACGTAAAACATAGCGCTTTGTGGAAGGCAACTCAAGAAACGTCGCGACAAACTCCTGGGTAAAAGAAAAAAAAATCAGACGCACATGACCGGACCGTGCTATCTGCTCCTCCAGTTTCCAATTTGACAGACGAGCTCCTGACTTTACCGGAATGATCCAGGTAAGTACTCTTTACGCATTCCTCTTTCTTTCGATAATTTCCTTATATGTTCGGGACAAAACATATTTTATGTTTGGGGGGTTGTCAAGAATGCGTAATTTAGTATTTTCTTGCATTTTGCATTTTATTTAAGATTGCATGTAGAGCATTTTTGCATTAAAATTTTCGATTGTTTAAAAAAATTTGATTTTTTTATTTTAGCACATTTAATTGTTTTTGTGTGCGATTTTAGGTTTTTTGAAAATGCCCAGCTTCCGTATGATTTTACTATGAGCATTTTATGGAATGAGATAACATACTTCTGGGAATAATGTGATGGATTGTTAGGAAGATGTCATTTATTTTCTTAGCATTAGTTGAGAAAATTGGGTATTTGAGCATGTTGAAAAAAAAAGCATGTGAGCTTTTGTGCTTTAAACTGCTTTATGTTATGCAACTTTTTTTTTCTTGAGTGTGTCATTCATGATTGATAGAATTCTAGAACTTGCTCTGGTTTCTTCATTGAAGCTATGTATGTGTGCAATTTTTGAAAATGATTTAAGGTCATCTTTGTTTAGCTCACTTAGCCTAAAAAGCCTACCTATGAATTCATGATTCCCTAGTCGAGTCAATTTTGAGCCAAAACTTTTTATTGTTAGCCACATTGATCTTTAAAATTTAAACATGATTTTATCACTTTGAATTTCTTGAGCTTTTAGAAAAAATGAACAAGTTTGGGGGAGATGTGGTGAAAATTTTATGAAAAAAGAGAGGAAGTTGGTAAAAGAAAGAGGGGTGAGCAGGATCTGGGTGAATGAAGAAAGAATGAAGCTCGAGAAAGAAAGAAAATCTTTGAAAAATCGAGAAAATCGAGCAAAAGAAAGAAAAATTCTGAAAATTGTGAAGAAATGAGAACTTGACGCTAGAAAAAAAATAGGAAAAAAGGACCTAAGAATGGAAAAGGAGAAATAAGGGTGGAGTTGAGTTGAAAAAGAAAATACAATATAGAATGAGTTTTATGATAAAACTGGGTTGGTGAATTGCAAGTCTGTGCGCTTAAATTCTATTTGCTCAAGTCAAGTCACTTAATCCAAATTTTCCCTACCCTTACCAAAGAGCCTACATTACAACCAAATGAAAAGTCATTTTTGATTCTTAGATTGTGCACACAAAAGTGGTTGAGATGTTGGGCGATTTACAAGTCTATGATAGTTCTACTTTCACTTAATTGAATTTGAGCGCGAGTCGAGTGATATACTATCTACTTGTGAGTCGCGATGTCAAGTACCCAAGACAATATTGACTATGCCGAGTTTATGAATGATGACTTCTTGATTATAAATTACATGGTTTTCTTGAGTATGAAGACGAATGAGATTTAATATTCATAGTGTTATTGTGTGTTCTTTTTACCCCTTGATATTATTTTTCTTAATTTGCTCGAGGACTACCAATGTTATAAGTTCGGGGGATTTTGATGCATGTAAAATATACGTGCATTTTGGGGCTTAAAAATATAAATATTTGATGCATTTGCACGCATATTTAGTGTGTTTTACTTAGTTTCCTTTGTTGGGTGTGATACTGTATACTCTTGTAAATTTTGCAGAAAATGGAGTTAAATAGGACAAAATGCAATGTCATATTCAAACAATATGTCAAAAGACAAAGTACGAGCGAAAAATGTGAAGGAGAGAAGCATGAACGGTCGAACAAAAGGGAATTTCCTTAAAATACGTCCAAATGCGCTAACAGTTTTCAACACTGGCAAAGTTTAGTATTTTGGCCATAACATTCTCTACAAAATTGATATTAAGGTGATTCAAGTGGCTATGGAAAGCTAAGAGAAAGGGATGCAACTTTCATGAGACCCCATGAACAAATTCAGACGTTTACTAGTCACACGGCCGTGTGACATGCCCGTGTGAGAAATTACACAACCATGTGACAAATGGAAGAAACAGGGGACGAAACCAAGCCGCATGGCCAGACCGTGTGGGACCCACATAGGAGTGTGGAGTTGGTCTGCAAAACCCACACGGCCGTGTGAGGCGACATAGCCGGCCGTGTGGGACTACCACACATTGTTTTGGAGTTCTTTTCCGTTCCAACTCTACAAGTGATCTCTCCAAGCATCTATAAAAGACAACACATCAAATTACGCAGGAATGCAAGAATCGAAGGTCTTCTAAGAGAGGAAGGCTAGGTCGCGAAGAACACCACAAGGCCTTTCGCATCTACGGGAGCACAAGAGCTTCAAAGACTTAGGAGGAATCCATCGACAAGAAGGGATTTTCTTTCTATGTCTAGATCTCTTATCTGTGCTTAAACGATGTCACAATGTTGATTTCGAATTTGTCTATGAATTTGTTATCAATGTTTGGCTAATCTTTAGGATCTTAAGGGCATAATCAAAGCTGTGGATTCATGTTAAATCTTGATTAATTGCTTTCATAATTGATTCATGTGTTCTATTTTATGAATTTGAATGCTTATTCTTATTTGGCCGGGAATAATTTGCACGTTATATTTGTTAGTGTGAGATTCGAGAGATTAGTCCTAACAAAGACGGAAATCAAATTCAGACGTAAACGGGTGCAACGAGTCGGGAGACCTACAACTGTTTGTGGGGAGTCATTCAATTCATAAATCTTTTGGGAGTTAATAATAGTTGTAACGTACGGGAGATCTACAATTGTTATTAATCTACTATTTTATTTATCACCCGGGAGGGGAATAGACTAACTTAGGAATTGAACCCATAGAATTGCATGAATTTGTTTTGAAACTTTAATTGGATTTAATATTGAAGAAACATGTTGAGATTATGTGTCTAAGGTTGCTCCTGTAGTTGTTGAAAATACTTGTGGGGTTCGCAAATTTATTTATTTTTATATAAATTTGATATTTGGTCGCTTCAATAAAATTGGAATGCGATGTTATTATAGCCTAAATGTTTCACATATCAATCTCTGAGGAATATGACCTTGCTTGCCATTATCCTATATACTACACCGTACACTTCCAGTTGTATGATCCAAATATTTTTGGCGAACACTCATGACAACATGTCATAAATTGAAACATTAAAATACATGGGAAATAAAACAGAAAGAAAAAATTTAAGTTGTAGAAGAATAGAGATGTAACTTTTGAGCAGGTATCTTATAAGACGGTTGCACAGTGCGACGGATTGCTCTTTTAGTGTAAAGAGTGATACTTTTTGTGTAAAAAATGATACTTTTAATGTAAAAAGTGATACTTTACTGGAATACACTTAATTTTAGTGTATTCGGACAAATTATCACTTTTTATACTAAAAGTATCATCCGTTGCACCGTGCGACCGTCTTATACATGTTTTTGCCATAACTTTGTGGATTACTCTTTTGTTGGTCATCCATCAATGGATTGATGGAGTTTGTAGACACTTGAATTTAATACCAAATATTTTTATGTGTCAAAATCTTTAATCTTCATAATCAAGTTAAGATCTTATAAATTAGGAAGTGATTTACCAATATTTTGGTAAAAAAAATACTTTGATTATGGCAAGATATGCAAGATAAATTATGATCGGTCAAGGATCTTAATCATACATCTATAGATAGAGGTCCTCTTCATAATTCATAGATAAAAAAAAGACACAAGTTGCGGAAAAGAAATCCAAGCTACAAAGGCGGCGGCGAAATTCTCTCAACTTAAGAAGTTCAAATTCAATGAGGTCAATAGTATTCAGGAGACATTCAAGGCGTTTATCACTGATCAGCTCAATTCCTATCTTTTGATTCAGAAATAAGTTTTCGAGCTCTTGATTTAATGTTATTGAAGTCAAATTTATCTTGGAGAAAGATTGAAGGACCGATTCCATCAATAAGCTTCCAAGTCAGAAAATCAAATTTCTTGAAGATTCAATGTTTGATTCGATAATAAGCTATTAAACCCTCAAATTAACGTTATTAAAACCCAATTCAAAAGCAGTGAGACCAAATAGACGATTCTACCTCCAAAAATACCAATTTTAAAGTTCTTGATATTGAAGAGAAGAATAAAAGGAATTCTAGAGATTGTGACTCATATTTTTCACTTGATGCAAACAAATTCAATTCGTACAATTTTCATTGTTTGTTAAGTTTTGCAGATAATAAAAATTTGTGTTACAGAGTTCTTAACAAACTAGGAGCAATTGTCCTTTAGTGTTTTGCTTTTGCAAATTGTGAAATCAAGCCTCTTCAAATTAGGGGACTCAATTTGGATTGGGTCTGGGTTCGTGGGTTCGCGAGTTAAAATCAGCCAACTTAGACCCGACTTGTTTAATTATTCATGTCAGAATCTTGAACCCCGACCCGACCTGTTTTTTTCATAGGTAACCTGAACCCGACCTGTTATTTTTATGTAAATTTAATACTTTCAACTAAGTAAATTTAAATTTTTTAAAATCAACCACTATGACACTATATTCGATCAATAAAAAATATCACAATTCATAACATCAAAAAGAAATAGCATACTTGCATAAATAACATAACATGATAACATACTAATCATATTTTGAGGACAACATATAAAAAAATATGCAAAATAATAACAACATACATAATTAAGGAACTTTTAGCATGTACGCTTTAAGGACATCTCTTGTATTTTGTTTTCTATTATAGTTAAATATTTACTTTTTTTTTTAAATTCACAAATGGGTTAGACGGATTAAATGGGTCACTGTTTGTTGATCTGAACCCGACCTGTTTAATTTACGGATTATTCGGGTTCAACCTGATTTCGACCCCGACCCATGAAGACTGGACGTATACCCATTAGTTTTGTGTTAGGTCCGTGTCGAGTTTGCGTATAGGGTCCGAAATTGCCACCCCTACTTCGAATTTCGGAACTTGGAAACGACCCTATATGAAGATTTGCCTACGGTGAGTCCATTATTGAAGAAAGGATGTCCTTGGCGATTATTGAAGTCGATTGTCGAACTACGTCGACTCGTTGATTGTGATCGAGGTAAAATGGACATTTTAAATGGTTAAAATGATTAAAACATAACAATGGATAGAAGGGAGGACCTAAGATTGTGATTGTTTGTTCTTTCGTTCCGTTTACTTTTATTTTCTAAGTAAATAGTGGTAATAAAATATTAAAAAGTGAAAGTTGGATGTATAGATAAAAAATAGTAATTGTGTTGATATGATGTAAAATCTTTTAAAGATGTTGATTGTTTGTGAATTTTTTCAAGGAAATAATAGCCTAAAATATAGTGGCAAAAATGGAATAAAAAAATGAACCAAAAATAGGCAAATTGGATCTCATTTTATACCTTTTATTATCAAGCAAGGTTGCAGAAATCGCTAGGCGCTCGTTAGGCGGTGGACGAGCGCCTAGCGCCTAGGGCGCCTAGAAATATCATTATTTTTCTCCTTTTTTTTATTTTTTACTATTTTTTGGCTGATTTTTTTCCGCCTAGCCCGCCTAGGCGGGCGCCTAGGCCCGATTTTTTTGACCGCCTAGGCCCGATTTCTGGCTGCCTAGCCCGCCTAACCGGGCGCCTAGCCCGATTTTTTGCCTGACCGATTTTCCGGCGATTTTAGCAAAATCGGATCGGCCTAGGGGCGCCTATGCCGATTTTTACAACATTGTTATCAAGATTAAAATAAAAATAATAAAAATTGTAATAAATTAAAGAAATTACTTCTTTATATAAGTATGAGAGGAGAGAGAAATAAATAGTATGGAAGGTATTGAGAAGTGTGAAAGAGAAAGATAAATTAATTTAATTTTGAATAAAAATGAAATTTTTTTAAAAGAAAATCTACAAACAATCACGCATTTCACAAAATTTATACTCAAAAATGAAAATTTGGAATTTGTTTGATAGACAATCACAACCTAAAAGTCTAACACTCTCGGAAACCTTGTTGGATATTGATGTAATAAGATGCCACCTAGAGGTGGCAAATGGCCCAGGCTCGAGCTGACTTTCAATGCACCAAGCCAGAGAGCAAAAATCATTCCAGCCCGAAATTCCTTCGAGCTATAATTTTTAGATCCCAACCTAGTCCATGATTTAAAATATAGTTGAATATGAAATAGGCCGACCGAGACAACCATACCGTTGGCCCTAATATGCGCAATTCCTTTTATACCTATGAAATTGCAATCCAGCCCAGCCCAACCTTGCCCTTATCACCGGGTTGGCCGGATTTTGCTTTGTGGCCGGGCAACCTTAGTATCATACCTAATTGCACGGTCTAATCTTGCTTTTTGCTTTCTGGCCTGGCGGCCTTAGTATCATACCCGATTACAATCTAATCGTGCATATCTTTTTTTTTTTGAGAAATAATCGTGCATATCTATTAGGAAAGCAGTAAATATTTCAATGTAATTTGGATAAATATTTTAGAAAATAGAGAATAAGTTTACAGAAAAAAATTTAATATATTAAGGGAATGAACTGAAAATAAGATAATCAAGTCAAAACTCAAAAGGCATACACAAAAAGCATGAAAACAGTTTGTAGATTTCTAGCCTACATCATGTGTAGAAAACAATATAATCATTCATTACTTCAACCAAAGTTCCAAGTTCACCAAAAATAAATTTACATGACTTGGATACATTGCAGCAAAACCACATTCTCATTCAAGAAATTTTCTGCCACCTAAACTAAAATTACATCAACTTACCAAAGCTCATTCAAGAATTTTTCTTCAACTAACAAGTACTACATAGAAATCCCACCATCCAAGCATTAAAATTGTCTTGTCTTATGGACAGGAGAGACACCTAAAATGAAGTTTTATATAAATATATATAACTTTGCTCTACAAAATTACACTCAGAAGCTAGTCACTAAGCTTTTTCTGCATCTTTTTCTTCAAAAGTTTTTGAAAGTCATCTTCTGAGAGAGACAACATCTGATTAAGCAGTAACTTAACTCCACATCTCCTCATAATCTCATACCTAGGTTTAATCCTATCTTCTAAACTGTAACCGAAATATTGCGGAAATTTGACCAATTCAGATTTAGGGTAAACCATGGTCAGAAAAAACCCCCACTTCGGCATCAAATTTTCCGGCAAGCTAAAAGTATACAAAGTCCCATACCTCGATATCATAGTCGCAACATCCCCTAAAGTGTACCCCTTTTCCAAGAAAAAATTAGTCACGGGCTTTATATTAGCCTCAATGCTGAGACCAAAAGTCTGAGGAGATCGATGGAGAAGAAAAGCGACATTAACATCCAACGACCGAAAATAATCGGCCGTGGGACGTAGCTTTTCCTCCACGCTATAACTTATGATGTTTGGGCAGCGAGTTAAAATCTTACTCACGTTCTCAGCCGAAACACCCATCTCGTAGAGAAAATCTACGGTTGCTTTAAGCTTTTGTCTGCTGTAAGTGAGAAGCGGAGGAAAACGATAAATCACTTTCGCCCATTGCTTCTTATCAACGCCCAATTCCTCGAGAAATGTCATCGTGGGGATCAGATTTTCCGTGAGACTAATTCCACAAAGTTGAGGCCTTTTGCTTAGGATAATCGAATATCTGCTTTTGGCACACCTAGATCAATTAGAAACTCAACAACCGGTTTGATTTTACCATCCAAACTATAGTACGCAAAAGCTGGAAATTTACGTATAACTTCCTTAATTGCGTCGAGTTCCATGCCGAGCTCTAAAAGGTAGAGAATGTGAGAAGGAAGTTTTCCTGTTGGGCTAATGTCATTAACTCGAGCCAGAGCCTTTAGCTTCTTGGAGTCGACAGTAGGAACAGAAGGAGAAACTGATGCGACTGAATTTTCCATCACGGGTTGTTTTTGAACACTTTCTTCTATTTTTACTTTGGCGGGTGGGTCGGGAAAATTTTCTACAACATCTACCAAAATGGCTTGATACTCCTCATGAAGTGACTCAAGGTATGGAATAAGAGCATCTCTGATCTCGAGAGTTGTGAGTTCCCGACCTGCAAATTTAAAGAATATATGTTACATTATCAATGGTTAATTACAAATGATACCCTTGAGGTTCAGTCTAATTTAAAAAAAAAGAACCAACCATCTTTCAAAATCATAATTACCCCATTGATATTTGTTTTTATTTTAAAATTACACCCCCAAGTGGGGGGTACTTATTAAGTAAATACAGACCCAAAAGAGGTGTTTGTAACACCTCACAGGGTATTTGTAACTTTGGGAGATATTTTTAATTTTTTGGTAATTAGGCTAAACTCCAGGGGTAGTTTTTATAGCTTACCCTATAACCAAAAGAATCCGATGAGTGTAATATTTTATTGGATGCTTTTTTAATGGATGAGAGAATGAGAAATCAAACCTACTAAGTATCGAGACTTATGAACGGTGTGAAGACGTGACACTAGGTGGTCAACAAAAGCATCTGCCTTGTTGATAGTTCTTGCCGCAACTGCATTGCTTAAACCTTGTTTCTTTAAGAATAATGTTAACACGGCCTTGGCTTCTTCCTTTTCTGCTGCTAACAAGGTCGGAGGCACTAGCCGTAAGCTAAATGATCCGTCTATCCCAGATTCAGCTTTCAATCAAAAGCAATCCAATCATGTTATTTTTTGTGTAAAAGGAACACCTGGATGCATTTGAAGGGTTTCCATGCAATATAGAGCGCCATTAGCAGTCACATCGAGAATGCTAGTGTTAATATCTTACCGTGCTTAGCTCGAGGAAAAAAAACCTTCTGAGGAATAGTTAGCCCAGTTCTGCAGTTGACAAAAATGTAAAAATGGAAGTGAACAAGATTTTAAATCCATAACAAAATATTAAAACTGTAAGATGCCTAAATTGCAAAATAGGAATACTTATTAGTATCAGATGCCAGGATGATTATACAGTGATCTTATTGCTTTTCACAACATGTGCAATATCACAGTAAAATATATCTGACAAAGTAATTTCTGCAGCCTGTTTAAGTATCTCAGAACTAGAAGACCAAGGGTGAATCAATTCGAGGACAAATTCTTCTCTAGTTTTTCAGTGTTAGTTTTTTTAATGGGAGGAGGTTGGCTTTTAGAATTGATTTGCCCTTGCGTGGTCGTAATAATTTGCCCATAAAAAGCTACAGACAAAAGCTCTTGAACCCCAGTCCCCATGAATGTAAGTTACATCTATTTCCTTTTCACTTTGGCCCTATGTTTTTCATTTTTCCGGTTCTTACTCCCAAGCCAAAAGCTAGTTGATTATTCGATAATTGTATAATACTTCAACAATATCTCTGTGCCCTCAACTTGAGAATGGTATTATCTTACCAAAAAGTGCCTACATAGCAAGAGCAAAATCCATTCGGGTTGTTTATAGCTGAATTTGCATTCAAAAAAAAAAAAAAGATTACAACTAAGGGTATTTTCTAGTTGAATAACCACTCCAAGGTCTCAAGGTAGGGGCGGCAATTCAGGTCATCGGGTCGTGTTCATGTTCAGTTTTCGCATCGATTTCGGATTATGTTCAAAATACGTACAAAAAAATTAAGTAAAATATAAGATAACTAGACAAACTGGTAACATCGTGTTTGATTCGTGTTAGTCTTGTTCGTGTTATGTTCATTTTCGTGTTTCTCTCAGTAACTTCCTGTAAGGACCGGGACTATCCCAAATGGGCTATTTCCTTAACTTTTCCCCTTCGGGCTTTCCATCCGCGGCGCCACTCATGGACTTCCCACCTCTAAAAGTGGGTTTCATGCCTTTCCCCACACTCCCCACACTCGAAACCAGGATCTCCAGGCTAAATCCTAAGTTCTTAGAGTGTGAGTACTACCAGCTGGCTCTGAGAACTTCGGATTTATTCAGGGGAAAAGTTAAGGAAAAAGGCTCGTCTGGGATAGCTCCGTTTTTTACAAAAAAGGACTTTCCACCCTAGAAGTGGGTTTCATGTTACTCTTCCAGTCAAGTTGTAGTCGTGTTATTGTGTCGTAGCCGTCATTAACCGCCAACAAAGTTGGACAGTATTACATGACTGAAAGTCCCTAGTCAAAAAACTACATAATTTCCAATGTTTCGTCTTAACAGCTTGAAACTCCATCATTTCAGCCTATTGACATTAAGTATCTTCAACTTAAGACGTTACCCCACCAACAAAAAGTACGGACCATCAAATTCGAGAATTAGTACCAAACTTGGGACTTTACATATAATTCGAAACTCAAGAACGATTTTAAAAAATAAAACTTCTTCCACGCAATTTTAATAATAACAAAGCAAAAAGCAACAAACGATTCATCCGAATCAAAGCTGTGCACAACCCATAAATAAACACTTGTTTTCCTTTTTCACAAAATAATAACATCCATAAACGGCAAGCCCACAAATGTAACACAGAGAAGAGAGATTGTACCTTGACTGGAGGAAGGTTGTTCTTGAGAAAGAAAGACCCGAAGGCCTAAAAGATATCGAAGCTTTCATTTTTATATCTTGGTATCAGTTAAAGATTCAGAAGGACTCAACTAAGTAGAAGAAGACTAGAAGCTGCTACTCAAATGCGTGCGGCAGTGAGAAAAATCTCAAGTGAACAAGAATTTGCAGCAAGGGGTTTGGGGGAGTACTATGTGTGTATCCACCACAGAATAGATATGGCTTGTCTTCTTGCCAAATATCCTTCACCAGTCTAAACTAAAGTCGTTGGATGTAAAGTGCGACTTGATTTAATTGGTACTAAAATTTATCTTGCAATTGTAGTAACCGGTTAATTCGATGCTACAGACTACAGTAAGGGTAGTGCCCTAACCCTATCAAAGTCTGACACGTGTCCAGGATTTTCTTTCATTTTTTATTTTCTCTAGTTGTTGAAACCTTACCTATTTAAACCAGTTTTTTTTTTCAATAATTAGCCAATATATCATCGAAAAATATTTATTCTCTACAAAAAATGTGGGTGTCTCGATTCTCTCCACACATAGTCGGAGTCTTGCCGGAATCCATCGAAGGTGCTCTTTTCTCTTCACCATGACCGTGACACCTCCTGTTCTTCAGCGTCGAGCATCCGATGCCCGCCATGTCAATCGACTCCTGTTGAATATTTTTCAAAATGTTTTGCCGGCCGATACAACTTCTTGGGTTGTTTTGAGTTTATCTTTCTTGAAAGGAAAAAAATATATCTGAGGGCAAAATAGTTCCTGATTTGAGTTTTGAACACTAATATGAGGGGAAAATTAGTGAAAATTTTCTGCTTATTTAGTTGTGATTCTCCTTATGCTTACAATTATTACAATTACAGTTTGTATTTATGTATAAATTTTAGTTGTAAATTTAATGAATTAGATGTAGTGCCCTAGTACTTTTTAAGTATTGGTTTATTAAAAAATAGGGATGGCAATGGGGCGGGTCAAAACCCGCCCCGCGTAAACCCGCCCGACAGGGGCGGGTCTAGACCCGGATAAACGGGTCCCGGGCGGGTCTCGGGCCCAAGATTACAAAACCCGCCGGTCGGGCGGGTCCCGGTCCAATAGAACCCGCCCGGACCGCCCGCATATTAATTTTTACTATATTTTTAAATATATATTAAAATATTTTTGCATTATGTATTTTTAAATTTGAGTGTTATATGTTTAAAATATTAGTTGAGTACTAATATAATATTATTTACTTTTAAAGTTTAATTTACTAATATAATATCTTGTAATATTCTACTTTGAATATTTATTTTAAATATTAGTTGAGTATTATTGTAGTATACTAATAGTATTTTTTAAAAGAAAAATCTTAATAGTAGCCAATTCTAAAAAAATAGTTATAATAAGTTGCATAATTATATTTATTTATTTTTTAACCTATTGGCATTAGATTACTTTTGAAAATTTGGTCAAAAATAGAAAAATATAAATTATTATAATTTAAAAAAATACTTGGCGGGTCTAGACCCCGTGCGGGTTTTGAGGCGGGGCGGGGGCGGGGCGGGTCTTGAGGCGGGCGGGCGGGTCCCGGTCTAATTTTTCCTTGGCGGGCGGGTCCCGGTTTGGCCAAACCCGCCCCAAACCCGCCCGATTGCCATCCCTATTAAAAAAGTAGCTATAAGATTTTATGTAAAAAATTGTGTGTCTTTTTATGCGAATAGATTTTGTATCTCCAGGCACTAAAGTTTTAATAGTCTATTTTCATAGATCTATATCTTATGTTCCAAATGATATATGCCCAAAACTGAAATAAATTGCCCAGGAAAATATAGAAAAGTATTATAAAAGTCTAAATCGCTAATCTCTTTGTGTTGCATATATGACAAATTTAATAATGGTTTATTTCTAGTTTGAAAGATACTTTTTAATTGTACACCAAATTCAATTGTATGAATTAGTTAAAAAACATAAGCCAGATTATATACTTTCTTTCTAAATTAGGCGAAGTGATGGAATTCTAGTTTAAATAGATACATTTTTTATCTTATTCTTTTCCCCCCTTTATAAACTATAGTGCAGAGATATTTTGAAGCCAAAATAAACTCTAGAATTTTAATAACAAAAATAAACTGCAGAATTTTTTTTATCTCCACCTTAAACTGATATATAATCATACAAATTCGTCTGATTATTAGTAATTTCTGAAAATGAAAAAGAGCCAATCTACTGGTCCTGCTATGAACGTAACAAAAGATGTTTTAACAAACAAAATGGGTACTTTACATAATAGAATGTAACTCAATCTCAAGTACAACATTTTTACTTCCTTTTTTTGATTAAACATTAATAGAACAAAATGAGTTGCATCTATTGCAGACTTGCAGTATAATAGTTGTCTGCAGCAAACCAAAATCTTGCTCAATTTCTCTCCATTTGTTCAACCATACTCAATGTGGAATAGTGCCCTGTAGCAAAATATAAGCGATTGACAAGCAAATTCTGAATGGTGTAAGTAGATAACAAATAATAATAAAGAAATAAACCAAGAGAAAAACAAATGCTTACCTTTGATAGTTTTAGTTGGGTTTTGCACTATTTATCGGAATGATCTTTAAAATAAGATATAAAGTTAATGAAGAATACATCTTATTCATGTTAACTTTAATTTAGTAGCTTGGAAATAATTTAGCATACCTGTGATGACTGAGGATTCGCCAATGGATATGTTAATGAATTCATTTGCCCACCCAAATAGAAATTTTCATTACCTAGCTGTTGTGTTACAAATACAAAAAAGAACTCTTAACATGATAAAATTTATTCGTTTATATAAAAAGTAAAATAAATGGTTACTTACCCTTTGAATTTGATATTGGAAATGTAGTTGGTTGGCCCCAAGTTGAGATTGATAACTAAAAGGATATTGTGGTAAGGGAGCATGATTTGTATCTTGTGACTTTAAGGTATGAGTAACATCTTGTGAGCTTTGTCCCCTTTTTTTAGTACACTTCGCATCTAGGACAAAAAAAAAAATTAGTAACATAAAAACTATAAATAATAATGAAGTCCATTAGTTCATATATTAAATGAATCTACAACTTACTTGAAATTCCAGTCTTTGTTTTTCCTTTTTTTGTTTTGCTCTTATCATCCCAATGACGTACTATACGAGCATTTGTAATTCCTCTTGACTTCACATAAAGAGGATTACGTATGAGCACATCATCGTCTTGATCATTATCTTCATCAAGCAAATCATCACAAACATCTTGACCATTTACTTCATTCAAATTCAGATGTTCAATGAAATCATTAATTTGTTGACTAGCATTGTCAAGAAGTCCAGTCAACATATTTCTCGCCTCTTCATGACCTTTGCATTTTATAGTAAGATCATATGTCGACCTCATAATTTGGTTGACAAATACCATTTCAGATATGTGGCCATTATTACTTGCACTTTTTCCAACCTCATCGGATACTCTGTTTCTTGCGAGTTTTGTCCATCGTCTCTTAACATTTTGCTTTGGCAAAGTATTCACATTCATATAATTGAAGACCTTTAAAATGTGCTTGCATAATATACCCATCGTCTCAAATTTGTGACAAGCGCATTTTACTTCAAGACTCAATTTATTGAATACCACTACTTTAACTCTTGAGTTTGGACCATAAGATTTCACTTTGAACACAATGAAAGAAAAACCAAAATCTGACGAAGGCGGTTGATGAATGATGTATTCAAAGAATTGATCAATTCCATCTCAAACAACTTGTATATAGTGAGTGTGTAAATATCAGAAAGTGCACTTCAATAATGTGTTATTCTTTAAAATCATCGAGGCTTTCCCATGCGACAACGAGTATCCTCGGCCTTTTCTTTTGCACGCCAACGATTTTGAATTTTTCATAATGCGGATAAAAGTATACAATGAAATGCTCCGATTACTGCTTTTTAACACGAGTTTGTGCCCTCACTTCTAGAAGTAGCCAAGAGTCCCGATTGAACTTTTCATTAGTAAAAGCAGTAGCCCATTTATGTGATTTGTACATACCATTTAACCATTTATGACCACTTTGAGATTATATTTTTCAATCAAGATTTTCCATGTCGCCTCAAACTCTTCTTGATTCGCAATAACTCATACACTTATTCCACAATTGTTTAAAATTTGCATCACCATTCAAGCTACCTAAGTGTGAAGGAGCATTTTGATTGATATGCCATTGACATAAACGATGACTTGCACATGGAAATCTTGTTTCTCTTTGCATTCATCATGGCTTGACATTGATCCGTAAAAATTATTTCAGGTTGTTTACCACTCATAGAATCAAGAAATGTTCTAAACAACCATTCAAAAGAACCTTCAGTTTCATCTGACATGAATGCCAAGCCAAACATCACATTTTGTTTATGATGATTTATGCCAACAAAAGGAGCACATATCAAATTATACTTACTAGTATTCCACCCGTGCGATGCACGGAATATATTTAATAATTTATTTTTAATGTAATATTTGGGATTCTAATAAATAATTAAAAATAAAGATAAAAAATATATACTATATAAAATAATAAATCACAAGTGCAGACCAAAAAAATTTTTAAATAAAAGTGGAAATTAATATTTAATTGTAATTTATCAAAGCTAATTAAAATAAAATATCTCATGTAGACTTTATATATTAACCAAAAATAATAATTGAACATTGATATAATTCTTTTTATAGCACAGTAATTTTTTGACGTAGCACATTAATAATAGAAAGATTTTGTCAGAATGATTTAGTTTCCTTTTTTATTTTATTTTTTGAGTGTTTTTAGTGCTTTTGTATCTGATAAAGAGCTCAAAAAATGTGCATGTCTATATTTTTTACTATAGATCTACAAAATTTCGTTCGACTGCATTAACATATTTTTGGGTTTTTTATTTCGATTTTTTTCTTGGTATTTGTGGAATGAAGAAAACATATATAATTTGAACATTATTCTATTTGTATGTGTTTGATTTTTAGTATCTAAATAATATTTGTTGTATGTGGGCTTCAGGTATTTATATCTTATATATATATATATATATAAGATTCAACTGGATTTTTTGGGATTTTTATTTTCGGATTTTAAAACTAAGATATTGTTATAAGATCTCATTTTGATAAAATGATAATTATTTTTGCCTTAAAACATATTAAATAAAGATCATATTCATTTAGACATTCGCATTAGTTATTTATTACACCATTAGCATTTATAATTAGCAAACACAAAGTTTTCCTATCTAAACCCTAAGCTAAATTATTATATACGTGTCTATATCTTAGCAATGTGTGTATGCAAAAAATAATAAATCCAGTTTCATTTTGTATGGTTACATTTTCATGCATTCAAAAATATTTATGATTTTACTATTCGAGTGTTGGTTTTCTCCTTTGTAACTTTGTTATAAAAGCACACATAGCAAATACGGTTTATGCGATCAAATAAAAATGTCTCTATTTTTCATAATTAAAACAGGTTAATTGAAAAATATATAAAATTTATGTTATTTAGTTTTTGAATATATGATTTAGATATGTAGGAATCAATGACCAAACTTTCATATTGATATTTTGTCTGCACTCTTGACATGAGTACACTAACAAATCTACTATAAATTACTCAACATCCCAAGCAAGTACATTTATCTTGTATTAGATAATCTGTACATAAATAAATTTTATACTCACCTTTTGTTCAAATATTGCTCTTTTGATAATACTTGGAGATTACAATTGTTTTCTTCATCTTCATATTCTTCCCACTCTTACAATTCTAAATTTATTGTTTATTCTTTGTGAAATTGTAATGCTCAAATCCAACTTTTTCTTACCGTGTTGTTGTATAATAATATGTTGAAAGTTGAATAAGAAATACAATTTTAGGTGGATGAATAATAATGTGTAAGAAATGTTTAGGAGGATGAATGATACTCTGCAACTATTTCACAATAATCTATATCATAGAAAGAATGGTTGGAAACTTGGATAGTTGCTCAATTCTTTATGGATAGAAGTTTAATTACTAAGTTTTAAGTACCTAATCAAAAACAATCAGAACATGTCTAAAAAATATACAATATCACAATACAAATTTGAAAACATACAAAAAATATTTTTTATTTTACATTGACTTGCAGAAGGATATCAATCCTCGTCAGATCAATATTCATAGAGATACTTAGGGATGTAAATGACAAAAATCGGCTAACGATACTTTTCTGTAATTCGGAAGGACACCTTGCCTGCAAAAAAAAATATTTATTATCATAAATATTTGAAAATATAAAATATAAAATAACACCTTTCTATATCAAACAGAGGAGAAGGCTTTATGGATAATGCTTAGGTTTTTTTAGAATGTTCAATTTGTTATAAATATTAAGAAAGTTATGAATGAAATACTAAATTTCAGATCTATACAGTTAACAATAAGTTAATGATCAGCTTAATTTCACTAAAAATATTTCATTTTATATGGCCCTGCTCCGAATATTTTTCTTGCATAGAATGCATTGCAGATATGTATGTTTAAAGAAATGAAACAAATATATTTTAGATATGAATTTTTATATGTATTTTAGATATAGACATTAAATAACTATTTTTTTATTGACATTTTATTATACGTCATGATATGAATATTGCAATAATTTCAAGTGTGAGGAGTTAAATACATTTCTAATTAAGTTGTCATTAGATTGTCATTGACTTTTCAAAAAAATTCTAAGCTTTTCGTTTAAACAAAATTGGATCAATATTGTTTGTTGATATATCTTTATATATGTATAAAATCATAAAATATTCTATAATATCACCAAATTGGACAAAAATCCGATCTGAGTAGAATAGCTTTAAAAGAATGTAGGAAATTAACTTACCAATAAGTGTGGCCCTATCAATGGACTCAATTGCTTTGAAAGATCAAGTCGTAGTCGTGGAAAAGCTCCATTGAAAAATACAATCAAAAGAGTTTTACTGCAAAAGTAAGTTTATATCATATTGTCTGCCGTGATAAAAAAATACTACATAAAAATAATTTTCATGCATAAAATTGACTGGAATTTATTGATTTGTTGGCTCTTAATTGTAGTATGAATTCTTGTTGGATTTTTCTTCTTCTTCTTCTTTTTTTTTTTTTTTTTGAGAAGAGTCTCTTGATTCTATTCAATTCTTTGAAAATGCCATAGTTTTTTGAGAGGACTGCACTTATTTATATTAATTGCTCATCAACAATGGATCGATGTCAAGGGCATTTAGTTGCCCAATGCGATTTGTAATTAATTTTTTCAGTTTATAATACAAAAGTTTACATTCTATTATATTAATGAGTTTTGAAGCGCGATACATTATTATTTAATAGGAACCATTTTTGAATTGCCCAATGCATTATTATTTAATAGGAACCATTTTTGATGCAACAAACATTTAAATTTGTTGAATTATCTTTTAGAGTAGAATATGAAGAGTTTCTTTAGAATTATAAAATTAAACAAAATTAATTAAGAATTACGAGAATTTTGTATTTTCGAGACAACCCAACATGCCTAATTAATGAACAATACTTGTCATATTTGGAAACCAAGTTTTGGGCGGGAAATTTCCATTTTGAGACTTTCTTGTTTTTATATATATATAGATTTGTTCGGTACGTAGTGTCAACAGAGAGAACATCACCAAAATAATCATAATCAACCCGACATCTATAGTCCCTAAAGAAAAAATTCATCACTCTATTATCATCATCCAATTGCACATTCCAATAAAAATAGGGCTCTTTGTTTGATTTGTTTATAAAATACTGAAGTAATGCATAGGCATCTCCATTCTCAACTTTTGTATGTTTTCTTAAACGATCAAGGTGGTCATATGCATCTTTCCGAGTAAATCTCAAATTTTGTGGCCCTTGTGCTTCATTTTCCATATAAGACACATCATTCGCCACAGATATTCCAGCATTCACCATTGCTTCTAGTGTTGATTTTTGAGCATGTGAAATATTGCGTGACGATCTCAACAAATGTGTTTGATCAGCAGCAACCATTTCATGGTTATGTTCTATCACAAGCTTAGCCACCTTCCACTCTCCCCCTTGTTCCCTCGTAATTCTAAGTCTTGCTTTGCATTTAGTTCTAGTTGTTGGCTTTTGGTATACAGGTAGTCGTCCACTAGAACGTTTTTCATCTTTACCACCTTCACAAGAACATTCAAATTCTTTTGACTGGAGTTCACCAGTTCGAGGAAAATAACGTTGATCCCCCTTTTTAACACTAAAACCTTTAGCATGCGCATAATTGCAATACAATAAATATGCATCTTCAACACTTCGTACTACTTGACCAACTACTAATCTATTCTCCAACTGATCTACAATAGAGTTAATAGGTGATACCTCAACATGTTCAGGTCTCGATGACTCTGGATATGCACATTGCTCTTTAGAACTATTTACAACACCAGATCCTTCAATAGTGTCTCTGCCCAACTCTGTAATAAAATAAATAATTTTAAATAATTAATCTTCATAACAAGTTTTTTTTATAGGAAAATATAACATAACAAACCCGGAAGATTGATCATATTATCGAAACAGGTGTCAAACGGTAATATTGTTCCATCAAACCAACAATTATCTACAAAAATACAAAACAAAATTTCAAATATCCTTATTATGATATGATATATACAATAATGATATATATTATTAGTTTTCTTTTCACGAAAGTAATAGAAATAAGGCATGGTGGATTTTTATTTACTGTTAAAACTTTTAATTACATTATAAAGTATTCATGGAGCCCAAGTATAATATTGGCATCAATTACCTTCATCATTAAATAAAGATATCAAAAATTAAATAAATATAAACCTGAATGCAAAAAAACAACATCAAAAAAATTTAACCTTAGGGGATAATCAAGATTTGGCAATTGGGTTATTTCGATCGGTGACGTTGGCAACATAGAATAAACAATAGTTTTGGTTGAGAGATGAACTGTGGATTTTTTTATTGAAGGAGTCCTTAAGGGTCCAACAATTCTTTTTGAAAAAGTCCAAGCAGATTTGTTCAAAGAGTCCTAACAGTGTAAAATTGCAAATACGGTTATTTTTTGTCAAAAAAGTCTAACCAATAGTGAACCATGGTTTGCCTTTTTCAAACGACTGGAGAAAATAAAAAATGAAAGAAAATCCTGGACACGTGTCAGACTTTGAGAGGGTTAGGGCACTACCCATACTGTAGCATCGAATTTGCCGTAGTAACCATTTAAGAAGGAAAAAGTCATCCCACGTTCTTTTTGGCACACACGCACAAATATATATATATATATATATATATATATATATAGGGGAGGATCAAGTGAGACCATGTCTCTAGGTGAGACACAATGGATTAATCTCAACCATCCCCCACTATTAATCAATGGGTATGATTTAATGGATAAAAAATATATTAAAATATTAATTTAATCAATATAAGGGTAGTAGGGTAAAATAACATAACAACTTAGTTACAAAAATGGAACCAAATCTCTTTCTCTCTCATACATCTCCCAATTTTCTCAATCTCACGTCTCTCTCTCTCTCATCCATTAACGCAAATAAAGAAAACTGTGAAGAACTCGAAAATTACAGTTCATGAAAATTACAGAGAAAAAACAAGAAAAATTGGTGCAATATTACAGAGAAATAACGAACAGTGAGTTCGAAAACTAAATATGCAACAAAACTAAACTAAATATGCATTATCTGAAAACTATCTATGCAGCTTAAAAAAACTAATATGTAGTATAATATATCCAACTATGCAAGACGTCATAAACTATGCAACAAAATCAACTAACTATGTATTATCTAGAAACTATCTATGCATTGTGGAATAACTAAATATGCAGTACATTATGTAACATACCATTTTTATAATTTCCAAAAGCAACATCCCATTTTCATAACTAAATATACATTATATTGAACCTATTTATGCAGTATAGTATAACTACATATGCAGTACGTTATATTCAATTATGTCTTGTTTTCGTAAAATAGTGCAACAAAATAACTAAATATGCATTATTTGATGTCTAATTATGCAGTAGAAGAACCCTAACTATGTTGTAAAATAAAAATATTTGGAAAGAAAACAGGTTCATTAAATTCCGCCACAAAATCCGGCATTGTCAATTTCAGCCCATAAAATCCGCTGAGACCACTAATTTGAACCATAAAATCTGTTGGGACCACTAATTTGGATTACAAAATTACAATCTTACCCTTAAAATCAGCGAAAATTAGGAAATAATTAAAAAAATTGAATTAATCACATCCCTTCACTTTTAAGATCAATGGGTAAGATGAGTCTACACTGTCTCACCTAGGGAGGGTGGTCTCATTTGAACCAAATCCTATATATATATATATATAGGGGGAGGTTAAAATGAGACCACATATTATAGTGAGACAATGTGGACTCATCTCAACCCTCCCTTATCTATATCAGTGGCTAAGATAAATAGGGGTTTAAATTACATTAAACATTTAACTAAGGCAAAATAAGGGTATAATTGTCAAAACAAACATGTGGGGGACCATCCAAATATGGAATCAGTTATTAGGAGAGAGAAACTCACGTGGGGAGAGAGAAAATCGCGAAAAAATCGCGCTGGAGAGAGAAAATCCCGCATGTGCTCTGTCATGCAGTATGTTGTACATTTATCAGTGATTTGTTGTATACTTAACACTATTTTACTGTATGTTTAACATAATTTTACTGTATATAAAAATGGTCAAACAAAAATATGTGGGGACCGTGAATTAAGGAATCAGTTATAGATAGAGAGAATCACGCTCATTAACATGTGGGGACCGTGGATTAAGTAAAATCAATTATAGAGAGAGAAAATCACGCTCATTATTGTGATGTATATTTAGCATATATTTGATGTATACTTAATACTATTTTGTTGTATGTTTAACATAATTTTACTGTATATTACAATTGTCAAACAAAAATATAAGTATACAACAAAACATATATAAGTATACAACAAACCACATATAAGTATACAACAAAAAATATAAGTATACAACAACATAAATATATACATAAAAAATTAACTATTTATACAACAAAACACATCTAAGTATACATCGAAAAACATCTAAGTGTACATTAATCTTAATTGCCTCCTCGTAAGCCCTCGGTTTCTCCACATCAGCATCGTCTTCTTCACCAATCCTCCAATCATGTCCTTTATTCTGAAACCCCAAAAACCTCTTGAATCGAGGCGATTACCACCGCCCATCATTGTTTCCCCACCATATGAGTTTAATTAGGTATAATTAAATTCATGAGCTTAAACCATAATTAAACTCAATAATGGTGGAGACATCAGATCAAGTCCGACCGCTCGCCCCTTCCGCCGAACACTCCACCAAAGCGGCGGATTTACTTAATCGGTCCGCCATCACCAAAACCCGCGCAGACGGTGGCTCAAATACCAAAACACGACGACCACACTATACTACCGCGGAGCCGCGATCGGGGGAGCGCGTGGGCCGGGGATTAATTAGATTCGTAAAACTTTTCACGAGTTTTGTGCTTCGATGTCGCCGAATAGCTTATGTTTTTGTGAGAACAACAATTAATGAAACAAAAATTAAAATTTCGCAATCCTTCCTTGTCCCCATTGCCCATAAAACTGACTTTTGCTGCAGAGAATTGAAAATTTGTAGAGATAATTTCGTTGTTGAGGCTGGGAATAGTGAAGAATGACAATCCTACCCTTTCCACCTTTAAAATAAATCTAAAATAATTATTAAATTGAGAAAATCCCAACCATCTAAAATTTGAGATTTGTAACTAGGATTAGTCCACACTTTGTCTCACTCTAATTATGTGGTCTCATTTGATCCTATTCCTATATATATGTATGGGAGGATACAATGAGATCACATATTATAGTGAGACAATATGGACTCATCTCAACCCTCCCTTATCTATATCAATGGCTAAGATAATTAGGGGTTAAAATTATATTAAATATTTAATTAAGGCAAAATAAGGGTATAATTGTCAAAACAAATATGTGGGGGACCATCCAAATATGGAATTAGTTATTAGGAGAGAGAAAATCATGTGGGGAGAGAGAAAATCGCGAGAAAACCGGTTTGAGAGAGAAAATCACGCATGTGTTTCTGCCATGCGATATGATATACACTTATCATATATTTGTTGTATACTTAACACTATTTTATTTCTTGTGTTTTTAACATAATTTTCTTTGCATATTAAAATGGTCAAATAAAAATATGTGGGGACCGTGAATCAAGGAACCGGTTATAGAGAGAGAGAGAGAGAGAGAGAGAGAGAGAGAGAGAATCACGTTCATTAACATGTGGGGACCAGTGGATTAAGTAAAATCAATTAGAGAGAGAGAGAGAGAGAGAGAAAAATCACGCTCATTATTTATCTTTGTATATTTAACATATATTTAATGTATATTTAACACTATTATCTTTGTATATTTAACATATTTGTCTTTGCGTGTTACAATTGTCAAACAAAAATATAAAGTGTACAACACAACACATATAAGTATACAACAAAACACATGTAAGTATACAACAAAAAAATATAAGTATACAATAACATAAATACATACATCAAAATGTAACTACTTATACAGCAAAACACATCTAAGTATACATCGAAATATATTTAAGTGTACAATAATCCTCACTGCCTCGTAGTAGGCCCTTGTTTTGTCCACGTCAGCATCGTCTTCTTCACCAAGGCCGATGGGCTTGGAATAAACATGTTGAACCCACCATAAACGGGACTCCCATCTGCGAGAAGAATCCACCCGATATCGGCGGCAAACTCGCCGGCGCTGATGATAATATCCCCGAAACTCGGCCAAATTCCATGGCAGTACTACTACTGTCTTCAAGAAGATCGTCCAGGAAATTATCAACAACGATATTGGCAGAGATTTCCCTATCCCTGTTAGAAGGGCTGGTACTGTAGAGACCCATGAAAGATTAAATAACGATGTGAAAGTGTTTGAAAATGGATTATTAAAGAAGTCTGAACGAGAATGTGAACAATATATATATATATATATATCTTTCACATTTGAGAATGTGAAAGTGTTTCTAATATATATATACAGTAAGAGGATTGGGGTTCCCTCCTCATTATGGTCCAATGCCTGGTTTATCTCATCCTCTCTCAGTCTTCAAATGTTTTCTCCAAGACTCTCAGATCGCACAGCTTCAAGACTGCGAGTGTGTAATTGAGCGAGTGGCGGGTGTGTGTGAGTGGTGGGTTAGAGAGAGAGAATGTGTAAGATATTAAGTAATTATAAAATTACAATGCTGCCCTTTTCAGATTTAAAATAAATCAAAATATTTATTAAATTAGGTAAATCTCAACCATCTAAAATTACAGATTTATGGACATGATTAGTCCACACTGTCTCACTCTAATTATGTGGTCTCATTTGATCCAATCCCTATATATATATATAATATATATATATATATATATGGGAGGATACAATGAGACCACATATTATAGTGAGACAATGTGGACTCATCCCAACCCTCCTTTATCTATATCAATGACTAAGATAAATAGGGGTTAAAATTACATTAAATATTTAATTAAAGCAAAATAAGGGTATAATTGTCAAAACAAACATGTGGGGGACCATCCAAATATGAGATCAGTTATTAGGAGAGAGAAACACGTGGGGAGAGAGAAAATCTTGCTGGAGAGAGAAAATCACGCATGTACTCTGCCATGCAGTATGTTGTACACTTATCATATATTTGATGTGTACTTAACACTATTTTACTATATGTTTAACATAATTTTACTGCATATTAAAATGGTCAAACAAAAATATGTGGGGACCGTGAATCAAGGAATCAGTTATAGAGAGAGAATATCACGCTCATTAACATTTGGGGACCGTGGATTAAGTAATTCAGTTGTAGAGAGAGAGAAAATCACGCTCATTATTGTACTGTATATTTAACATATATTTAATGTATATTTAACACTATTATGATGTATATTTAACATATTTGTACTGGATATTACAATTGCTAAACAAAAATATAAGTATACAACAAAACACATATAAGTGTACAACAAAACACATATAAGTATACAGCCAAAAAAAAATAAGTATACATCAACATAAATACATACATCAAAAATTAACTACTTATACAACAAAACATATATAAGTATACATCGAAAAACATATAAGTGTACAGTAATCCTAACTGCCTCCTCATATGCCCTCGTTTTCTCCACGTCAGCATCGTCTTCTTCACCAATCCTCCAATCATGTCCTTTATTCTGAAACCCCAAAAACCTCTTGAACTGGAGCAGTTACCACCACCGTCCACTGTTTCCCCACCATATGAGTTTAATTAGGTATAATTAAATTCATGAGCTTAAACCATAATTAAACTCAATAATGGTGGAGACATCAGATCAAGTCCGACCGCTCGCCCCTTCCGCCGAACACTCCACCAGCAGCGACGACGAATCAGTACCGCCATCACCAAAACCCGCCGCAGACGGTGGCTCAAGTACCAAAACACGACGACCACACTATACTACCGCGGAGCCGCGATCGGGGAGGCGCGTGGGCCGCCGGGGATTAATTAGATTCCCGTAAAACTTTTCCTGAGTTTTGTGCTTCGATGTCGCCGAATAGCTTATGTTTGCGCAGAACAACAATTAATGAAACAAAAATTAAAATTTCGCAATCCTTCCTTGTCCCCATTGCCCATAAAACTGACTTTTGCTGCAGAGAATTGAAAATTTGTAGAGATAATTTCGTTGTTGAGGCTGGGAATAGTGAAGAATGACAATCCTACCCTTTCCACCTTTAAAATAAATCTAAAATAATTATTAAATTGAGAAAATCCCAACCATCTAAAATTTGAGATTTGTAACTAGGATTAGTCCACACTGTCTCACTCTAATTATGTGGTCTCATTTGATCCTATTCCTATATATATGTATGGGGAGGATACAATGAGATCACATATTATAGTGAGACAATATGGACTCATCTCAACCCTCCCTTATCTATATCAATGGCTAAGATAATTAGGGGTTAAAATTATATTAAATATTTAATTAAGGCAAAATAAGGGTATAATTGTCAAAACAAATATGTGGGGGACCATCCAAATATGGAATTAGTTATTAGGAGAGAGAAAATCATGTGGGGAGAGAGAAAATCGCGAGAAAACCGCGCTGGAGAGAGAAAATCACGCATGTGCTCTGCCATGCAATATGATATACACTTATCATATATTTGTTGTATACTTAACACTATTTTACTGTGTTTTTAACATAATTTTACTGCATATTAAAATGGTCAAATAAAAATATGTGGGGACCGTGAATCAAGGAACCAGTTATAGAGAGAGAGAGAGAGAGAGAGAGAGAGAGAGAGAGAGAGAATCACGTTCATTAACATGTGGGGACCGTGGATTAAGTAAAATCAATTAGAGAGAGAGAGAAAATCACGCTCATTATTGTATTGTATATTTAACATATATTTAATGTATATTTAACACTATTATGCTGTATATTTAACATATTTGTACTGCGTGTTACAATTGTCAAACAAAAATATAAGTGTACAACACAACACATATAAGTATACAACAAAACACATGTAAGTATACAACAAAAAAATATAAGTATACAATAACATAAATACATACATCAAAATGTAACTACTTATACAGCAAAACACATCTAAGTATACATCGAAATATATTTAAGTGTACAATAATCCTCACTGCCTCGTAGTAGGCCCTTGTTTTGTCCACGTCAGCATCGTCTTCTTCACCAAGGCCGATGGGCTTGGAATAAACATGTTGAACCCACCATAAACGGGACTCCCATCTGCGAGAAGAATCCACCCGATATCGGCGGCAAACTCGCCGGCGCTGATGATAATATCCCCGAAACTCGGCCAAATTCCATGGCGATTACTACTCTTTGTCTTCAAGAAGATCGTCCCAGAAATTATCAACAACGATATTGGCGAGATTTCCTATCCCCGTTAGAAAGGGTGATCTTGTAGAGACCCATGAAAGATTAAATAACGATGTGAAAGTGTTTGAAAATGGATTATTAAAGAAGTCTGAACGAGAATGTGAACAATATATATATATATATATATATATCTTTCACATTTGAGAATGTGAAAGTGTTTCTAATATATATATACAGTAAGAGGATTGGGGTTCCCTCCTCATTATGGTCCAATGCCTGGTTTATCTCATCCTCTCTCAGTCTTCAAATGTTTTCTCCAAGACTCTCAGATCGCACAGCTTCAAGACTGCGAGTGTGTAATTGAGCGAGTGGCGGGTGTGTGTGAGTGGTGGGTTAGAGAGAGAGAATGTGTAAGATATTAAGTAATTATAAAATTACAATGCTGCCCTTTTCAGATTTAAAATAAATCAAAATATTTATTAAATTAGGTAAATCTCAACCATCTAAAATTACAGATTTATGGACATGATTAGTCCACACTGTCTCACTCTAATTATGTGGTCTCATTTGATCCAATCCCTATATATATATATATATAATATATATATATATATAATATATATATATATATATATATGGGAGGATACAATGAGACCACATATTATAGTGAGACAATGTGGACTCATCCCAACCCTCCTTTATCTATATCAATGACTAAGATAAATAGGGGTTAAAATTACATTAAATATTTAATTAAAGCAAAATAAGGGTATAATTGTCAAAACAAACATGTGGGGGACCATCCAAATATGAGATCAGTTATTAGGAGAGAGAAACACGTGGGGAGAGAGAAAATCTTGCTGGAGAGAGAAAATCACGCATGTCTTTCGCCATGCGGTTATGTTGTACACTTATCATATATTTGATGTGTACTTAACACTATTTTACTATATGTTTAACATAATTTTACTGCATATTAAAATGGTCAAACAAAAATATGTGGGGACCGTGAATCAAGGAATCAGTTATAGAGAGAGAATATCACGCTCATTAACATTTGGGGACCGTGGATTAAGTAATTCAGTTGTAGAGAGAGAGAAAATCACGCTCATTATTGTACTGTATATTTAACATATATTTAATGTATATTTAACACTATTATGATGTATATTTAACATATTTGTACTGGATATTACAATTGCTAAACAAAAATATAAGTATACAACAAAACACATATAAGTGTACAGCAAAACACATATAAGTATACAGCAAACAAAAAATAAGTATACATCAACATAAATACATACATCAAAAATTAACTACTTATACAACAAAACATATATAAGTATACATCGAAAAACATATAAGTGTACAGTAATCCTAACTGCCTCCTCATATGCCCTCGTTTTCTCCACGTCAGCATCGTCTTCTTCACCAATCCTCCAATCATGTCCTTTATTTTAAAACCCCAAAAAATATCTCTCGAATTCCGGCACTCTGATCGCCTTCTTCAACAAAATACTTGCCCAACACCTGCTCGATTATTGAATTGTCAGTCAAAGCAATTCTCTGCTTGTTTACTTTTCCATAGCCCCTCTTGTAAATTAATTCTTTAACACTTTTAAGGTTGGGGTAACCGTAGGTGACATATGGCTCAACTCTGTGCAGCATGTTCACAGTTGCTTTGTTTACTTTCAAGAAGACGCCATTAAAGATTTGACGCATTCTCAGAAGCTGCAGAATCTTCTTGGTTGCTGGGTGCATATCATTAGTTCCTCGAATTCTCACAATGAACTTAAGCTTAGCTTTTTTTTTTTGAAAGAAACTTAAGCTTAGCTTTTGGATTCACATAAAATCCACATTTCAATTTGGCTTGACTCTCCAATTGGATTCACATAAAAGCCATTGTATAAACTAATTGGAGAAGAAGGGGGTGAAACAACAAGAAACCCGCCAGAAGAAAGATACAGAAGAACTGATTTGGGGGACCACATAATTGGGGGTGAAAACTAAAATGACCAATCTGCCCTTATTTGATTTAAAATAAATTAAAAAGGCCATTAAATTGGATAAATCTCAACCATCTAAAATTACAGATTTGTGGACAGGATTAGTCCACACTGTCTCACTCTAATTATGTGGTCTCATTTGATCCAATCCATATATATATATATAGGATTTGGTTCAAGTATGACAGCCCTCCCTAGGTCATACCATGTGGACTCATCTTACCCATTGATTTTAACAAATCAAGGGATGTGATTTAATTGATTTTTTCCCTTATTTCCGCCAACTTAAGGGTAATTTGGTAATCTCCCACAAACACGTCTCTTCGTTTGTTCTAAGCAGTTTCTTCATGTCGTGTCTATCTTGCTTTCTAAGGGCCAGTAACTATTCGAATTCTTTAACTTTTTCACTGATTCACTTTTACTCTTTCATCTCAATCTCTCCATAATCGACGCCCAAATCTCAGACAATATCTCGACATATTTCGTTTGTCAAGTTCGTAGTCTCCAATCTTTCAATTCTCGGCGAGGAGGAGTCAAGGTATTTAGAGTTGTAGTATTTAAATTTTGTAGAACTGTTCGATTTTGTAGGAGTTTTTCGTTTTTTATTTTTTTTAATTATTTTTATGTTTTATGTGTTTAACAAAAGTATTATGTTTAATTTGTTTTTATATGGTGATTTTGTTGCCACTAGGGTTTTTGCCATTATAGTTGCTTGGCTTTGTGGGGCTAGTTTGAGAAAAAGTAATGAGAATCTGTTTTCCTGTTTGTGTTTTCATTGTGTTTGTATTTTAATGGTGAGTTTGTTGCGTTTTTTATTGCATTCATGTTTTTGTAGCAGGTGTATCTGAATTTATATATACTTAGTTTAGTTGTATTGTTATGATAGAATGTTTCTAACATATACTTAGTATGGATTTGTTGTTATAATAGAGTGTTTCTGATACATACTAATTAGATTTTTGTCCTGATATATTTTTTCATTGTTTTTGTTTTCTAGGTTATTGTTCTAAATGGCTAAGGACAATAATAAAAGACAGAAGCCTCCACGGTTGGAGGTTGGCAAGGGAAGTGAGCCTCTGACTGTTAAGAAACAAAAGACAACCAAATCCAAAGTGAAAGATGTGTTCCCTACAATAATCACAAGGTCGACGCCAGGGACTCTAGTTAGGGCGATGAATTTGATCTAGCATAGAAGAATTTTGTGGTTGAGATGGGTTTCGGTAGGTTACTGGAATTGAAGGTCGATGAATTTCCGTCGCGGCTCGTGTATTGGTTAGTGGACAACTTTAATCCTGTCAGTTGTGAACTTGAATTGCCCAAAGGGAGGTCTATTCATGTTGATGTGAAAGATGTTGAAAGGGTGCTGGGATTTCCAAATGGACCTATTCCTCTTGAGAAGAAGACGAAATCTGAGACGTGTGTTGTATATGATGAGTGGCATAGTTTTTTTGACATGGCCCCTAAGTGTGGTTATAAAATTACTCCGGAGACTGTTTGTCAGAAAATGATGGCAGATACAGATGGTGGTGTGTGGTTTAGGAAGCACTTTATTGCTTTGGTGGATGGTATTATAGTCTGTACGGTACAATGTGGTTATGTGAATCCCCTGATTATGAAGAGTTTGGGTGATGTTACAAAATTAGGAAGCTAAATTGGTGTGAGTATACCTTGAAAACATTGGTTACGAATAGGGATAGATGGGAGTCGCCAAACAAGACTCATTTCAACGACCCTCTGTTTTTTTTTATTGTGAGTTTTGTATTTTTTCTATATAATTTTTTGCTAGTTGTTTAATTATCTTATGTGTGTTACATGGCTTTATTGTAACAGGGTTTGTATATTGATAGAGTGGTTATTTTGACAAGGGACATTCCTAGAACAGTCCGAATCATGTTGGCTTTGAGTTACGAGTTATTAAAGAAGATGTGCAAGATTGAGATTGATCATGGTGGCTTTGGCAGGATATCTTGACGGGTGTTTGATGGTGAAGGCGCCCGATGTTGTTCCTGAATGTGTGGCGAGTGGTGTTGACAAGAGAATGGATATGCCTGGTCATCTTCTGAGGCTGATGATGTTCAGGTACATTTACATGCACTTCGATGTTTTATAAATTTGAATCCAAGGTGTTTTGCATGTTGAATTAATTTACTGCATGTTTATTATGGATATCATGCATATTTAGAGAACAATTATTGCATATTTTATATATAGGCAATAATATTCCAGGGCATATGTTGGCTCAAATAAGTCTGCATGTTTAGTATGATTATAATGCATATTTACTTAATAGTCATTGCATAGATAATATTGTTTCTTTGTAATAATTAGAATTTACACTTTTGTTTCAGATGTTTGCATATTTAGAGTATGTTTGATATATAATTAGCACACAGACACTGCATATTTAGTATGTTATATTTAGAATTGAAGATGGTATTGCATATAAATTATGATTTACCATTTTATATAGGGGTATCTTTGGGAATGTGTTGGCAAGTTGGCCCGTATAGCGGCGGATGTTGTTGACACCATTTCATTGGTCAAGAATGCTCCGAGGGGCTTTTCAGATAATCCTGATTTTGGTAAAATTGAGGAGGTTTCTAGGAAGTTTATTTATTTTTTAATAGTGGAAAAGCAAGTGAAGGTCAGGGTGGAGGAAGCGAAACACAGCAGAATGAGGCGTTTTGGAACAACGCTGAAAACATTTCTGCTTTGGAGAAGGTGGAAGATGCATTGTTGCAGCGGGAGGAGTTTAAGAAGTGGTATGATGATGCTCCAAGTTTTAGTCTTGGTGAGACACATGATTTCGATAATCCTATTTGGGACGCTGTCTTGGAGACATCACGACACTATGATCAGGAAAATTCAGAGACGGAGAAAGAACGGAATGCGGATGGAGACAATGTTCCGGTTATAAGTTTTTCATAATTTATGTTGTTTAAACATTTTTTTTTGCCATTTGATAAAATGGAATAATATTTATGCTTTTGTTATGCCTGTAGGTGGAAACATCCAAGGCTACTGTTCTTGATGTGGACAATGAAACGGTTGTTCACGGCGTTGTAGGAGATGAAACTGGTGGCAAAGTTCAGGTTGTAAGTTTTGTTTTTATTTTTTGGTTGTTGTGTGTTTATTTTTATATGTTATACTTTATGGGATTGTTATTTATTTTTGATGATTTTTGTGAGATGGCAGAGGGAAATAAGTAACATTGTTGGTGATGAAGTTGGCAAGAAGCTTAATGCTGAAATTGGTGTTGGTGTTGAGGTTCGTCAGGTTGCTGGTCGTGGTAAAGCTTCAACTTGGAGGGGGCGATCCAAGGTATGCACAAGGAAGAGTGTCAGGAATCCACGGAAAACAGAGGTTCTGTCGTCATCATTTCGTGCAAGACAAGTTGACGTGATGGAGAAGCTCAATAAGAACCACAATATAATTTCGAAATGGATTTTTGAGAATCCACAGGGAGATAAGTATGTAATATTTTATTTGAGTTTCATGTCGCCTATTATATTTTAGTTGACCATTTGTTCTATTTATGTTGTTGTAATGTTTTTATATAAGTAGGTATGATGTTATTTTCAAGTTGGCGATCGGATTCTAATGAGGGAAGACTTTGAGTCTATGAGGCCGGGATCTTATATTAGCGTTTCAGTTATTGACATATGGTCCATCCTTTTGCATGCAAAGGAGCAACTGAGGGCTAGTTGCAGGATCTCCATTGAGGTTCTTTGCGACGATTTATGGTACGATACAATTTTATTACAATATTTTTTTTATGTTATGTTTTTGTGTTTTTTAGTCATTGTTTTCGGTTGAACTAATTTTTTTTTTGTTTTTATAGTTGAACACGGTTGTATCACCTTCCAGGAGTTGGACGATGAAGGTATTCTTGCACTGTTTTCACAAAATTTGGATGCTGGATTTGGAGATTTCAGTGCAAGCAAGTTGCAGTCGATTGAAATGGTATTGTTGTTTAAACGCATCTTTATGCTTGTTTGTTATTATTTTTTTTTAAATGTAGATTAATTTCTTTTTTTTTCTAGTTCTTCTTTCCCATCTGCAAGAGTGAGCATATTTATTTGATTTGTTTCGATATGAAGAAAAGGGTATGTCACATTCTGGATAACTCATCGGTTGGAGGGGTTGAATGCGATAAATACAAGCATATCCCGAATATGTTGGTGAGTTTGTTGTCTGTGTGCAGATTCAATGAATATTTATATTTAATTTGTCGCATTTTTAGTGTTTGTTTATTGGGAGAATTTCATAATAGGATCCAAATTTAAGAAACTCTATCATTTCAAGACCCACAATTTCAACCTTCTCAAATAAAGATCCAGTTTTTATTTTTTTCTCAAATTGGGCTCTCCCTCAAATTTTGGATTCTCACTTCAAGACCCAAAATTTCAACCTTCTCAAATCAAGACTCAATTTTTATTTTTTTATCAAATCAGGCCCTCCCCCAAATTTTGGGCTCGCAATTCAGGTTTTAAAATTTAACAAAAAGAGAAATATTAATGTAATCTATCACACCAACCACAAAAATTAATTTTCTTTCTCTTTTTATTTTTTTGCTCATTCCTTTTTTCCTAATCGATACTTGTTTTAAACTGTAAAATTCAATTATAATTTGGATATATTATTTTTTTAGTAACTAAAAAATATTTTACTATTTTTTCATTCATAATTTGGTATATCTTATTTTTTTAGTAATCGATAAATATTTTACGGCTTTTTTCATCTTGTTAGCTACATACATTTATATTTATAGATCTTGGTTTCTACACGTTAAACAAAATTGATAATAAGTATGGATCATAGAAAAAGATGAGCGAAAAAAAAAAAGAGGAAGAAAAATAATTTTTGTGGTTGACGTGATAGGATTACACTAATATATTTTTTTGGTTAAATTCTAAAACTTGAAGGAGAACCCAAAATTTAGGGAAGGCCATGTTTGAGAAAAAAAATAAAAATTGGGTCTTGATTTGAGAAGGTTGAAATTTTGGGTCTTGAAGTGAGAACCCAAAATTTGAGGGAGAGCTCAATTTAAGAAAAAAATAAAAATTGGATCTTGATTTGAGAAGGTTGAAATTTTGAATCTCAAAATGATAGATTTTCTTAAATTTGGACCCTATTATGAAATTCACCCTTTGTTTATTGCATATGTACTTCATTTTTGTGGGATTGATATGGTCTGGTATGTGAGTGTTTGTATTATTAGTGTATGTTTGTTGCATACTTAGTTAAATAATATTGCATATATACTTTATTAACTTAATATTTTAAAGTAATGTTTTAAGCATACAAAATTGTTTCATTTTCTGTATAATTATAATATTAGTGATGCATATTTACTTTTACTATGATGCATGGATATTTAATTTTTGTTTATATGCAGATTCGACTATTTTCCCAATACCTTCTAGCTCGTGCATGCTATCAATTATCTTATACCGTGAAAAAAGCCAAACATGTAAGGCTTGCGATGTCATGGAGGGATTGAAGAACAAGACTGATTGTGGCATATTCGCAATGCGACATATGGAGACATACATGGAGGAGGTACGAGGGTGGAATGTTGGCCTTAAGAAGGAGAACACATCTCGATGACGAAAATAAGGACATTGTATTGTTGTGTTGTTGTTCAAGAAAAAGCGAGCGAGCAAAGGGAGTTGAACATGATAGAGGCAGAGAAATTCTTGGCTGGAAAGAAAAACACTTAGTTTTATTCCTTGTCTAATAAAAAGATGTATTGGAAAATTTGTACTATGGGGATTTGTTGTTCTGGATAATTTTCTGTTTTGGTGGATCTTTAAGTGTACGACTTTGTATTGAATGTTTTCATCTAACTGGCACTTGGTGGTATTTAGTATTTAGATATGTAACAACGTAGTAGTTTTGATATTAAAATTATGCAGCAGTGGATAATTGTTCAATGTAATGATTTTTTTTGACAAAAACGAATGGAAATGTATCACTGTTGTGTTCATGAATCTATAATTAGTTTTATTTTATTTATGCTTTTTTCGCGAGCATCACTTTAGTATATAGTCATTGTACACATTGTGCATAGTTATTATCATTGTGTTGCATAAATGCCAGTGTATGTACTATATGATTTTGTAGTTAGCATGTTTTGAAGTTACTGCATATTTAGTTATGGTGCGTTGCATATTTAGTTATGATGTGTTGCATATTTATCGGACACTTTCAAAGACGTATGTAAATTTATTGGGGCAAGCGAGGATGCATATTTATTGGACATTCTTCGCATAAATAGTATAATTTTGATGCAAATATTACGTAAGCGGAACACTTTGGTGTAAATCTAATGTGTACTTAGAAATCTTTGCAAAATCAAATGAGACATATAATGATTCGAATGTCAAAAATGTAACAATTGTAAATTGTATCAAACAAAATAAGTTCCATGACAATGTAGTTCTTTTTGGGGCATGTTCGATTGTGTTGTAACATCACCACATGTCCCGCATCGTCTCCTTAGCTTGGTGCTTGCTTTGATCGCTTTTTCTTTTTGGCTTTTCAGACGGCTTTTTATTCAGCTTCCACTCCCTTTGTTTTTGCTTTTTTGGTGGCAATACCTATGTCCGACGTGGAGCCGCAATAGGTTTCCGTAATTGCTTTTTGCTTGAATTGGTGGCTTCAATTGCTTGCTCGGACAATATCTTATTTTTGTGAGTCGATATTATCTTAGGACAATCCTTCTATATTGTCTATTCGATACGCCATGTGCAAGGCCAATGCAACGATGAAAATCTGCCCATAGGTTATTCAAAGCTATATTTGCCTCTTCTTCCCTTCAAATTGGTACAAAGGTCCTCTTTTTGTATATTGTATCAGAGATGCTACTTTCATCCACCTTGTGGGTAGGTATTTTGTAGGTATCGTCTTTAGACTTTTGAAAATAACAAATATATGGCGACATATTAGTCCATCTTGCTCAAATTTTTTGCATGTACATGCTGCCACTATTTTATTGTCTCTGTACATGACTTCAAAAACGCCACCATTGTCGTCTCTGGTCGAGTAAGTGATATATCCAATATCATTGGTGATTTTTACAACTGAACATGTGTCACAAGCCTCTTTAATTTCTTTGCTTATGTCAGAAAAAACTGTGTGCGTGTATACTGTTGCCGCATGTTTTTCAATGTCCAATGGTGTCATGCATTTTCGACTAGAAGCCTCACATTCATTGTTCAATTTGTCAATTGCATGTCGTTGTGCCTCCATAACTTATTTTGCCAAAGTGCATAAAAATTTAACCAATTGACTTGAGGTTTGTGAACCATCCGAACCAACTATTGGCGCTCTCGGACCTTGAGGCTTGAAGTAGTTCATAGCAGCCCGCCTATTGGCTCGTCTCTGAAATACGCGGGGATCCAACTTTGCCTAATATCATACATATTTTTAAACAATGGATGATCGTTAATTGAAAATCACACATAATTTCATGCCATTTTTTTAAAAATCAAAAGGCTCATGATATTGGTCCCAAACAATGAATTTAGCCTCGCATGAATTTTTCATTTCGCACGATACATGACCTATTTTCGAGCTCACATTTTCCATTATGTGCCACATACATAATCTGTGTCTTGCTTTTTAAAAATAACATGGAATGCATTCTTCATTGCGGGATCTTGGTGGTGATAATGTAGTGTGGCTCGACCCATTGCATTTAAAAACTTTGGAACAACCAAACATATGATTCCTCATCCTCTTTCAATATTAACCCCGCTTTTCGAATGTTATACATCGTCGATGATTATCAATCCGGTGAATGGCGCGAAAACCATTTTGTACCGAAGACATCAATAAATTAGTGTTGATGCGGTTGGTCTTGTTTTATGCGAACTAAATATATAAATATGCGAGAGATATGTTTATATATATATATACGATATTAAATATATAAATATGCGAGACTAATTTGTAAGAATGTTTAAGAACCACATTTAATATAGTTGTGCAATATTTTTATAATATCTAGATGTACGTTGCAACATATATATGTAGTACGATGTTATGTATCTCACATATTGTGTTGTATGTAGCATCGAACGAGATGACATCACCAAAGACGTAGTTTTGAATCGATATTGGATCTACCAAGAACAACCTTATCGATTTGCTCATTTTCATCAACATCGTAATTGAAGGCCATACCGGGCATACTTCTTTCTTCTTTAGGAAATTGTCTATTATCATTTGTGCATCGGTTGCCGCATATGTAAGCCTTCAAGTCCCTTTTGAAATTTTTGAAATTTATTTGCAATGCACCAACGTGTGACTTTCCTCCAACCATTTGGCTATATATTCTATGAGTTTTTGTTGTTCCAATGTTTGCCTTAGTACAGTCTATGATGAATTTCTTGTGTCCAAAACTCAGTTTACATTTCTTGGAAGAAATTGTATGTATGGTTCGAATCTCATAGAATGCGTGTGATGCTCCTCGAATTGCTTGATCACGTATGCATTGGCATTTGTGTATTGAAATATACATCTTGCACGGCCCCCAACACGATCGGATACATTTTTCCAGCTTTCTCTAGTTTTACCCCCTCATAAATGCATTTGAATTATCTTGAACGAAATTACTAATGTTTTTGTAACCTTCTCGGTTGCAAACAATGTCGCACACACATATTGCCTTATTTTTATAGCATCTATATGTACCCTACGTTTATCAAAACCACTTTGGTTGATCCATAGTTCTTATAGGATTGAATACCATCATCTAATGTATTGAATTGCATTCCACCCGAGGTATTTTCTCATGCTCGATCTCGGGGTCCAAAGATTTGGTAGATCCTGGAGATATGACAAGCCTCTGTCTGGGGTTTATATCATCATTGCCTGTGGCAAACAAAACTATACAATGAACATGTTCTATATGTAGTATTCCATTGCTTTATATTCACCAAAAACCAATCCTATATATGCCCCCCTGTTTTTCCCATGTGCCTGATTATGATTGCAAGAGTAACTATGCATTAGTTCATCCATGTATACACAATAAACACATGATATATATGTAGTGGTACATCGATATTTATACTAAAAAACCATAATATTACATTTGTCTACGTGTGAAGAGAGTATTTATGCAATAAATCATTGTTATGTATGTACCATAACTATACTTATTTATATAACAATATTCACTAGTATTCGAACTTCATCTTCTTCGTTGTAACTTTTACAATTTTTAAGATTTGAATGTAATTACCTTATACTGGTTCTGCTTTGAAACTTAATTTTTCAACATATGCAGTGTATTTATATTGTATAAACATTGCTCATGAGTATTCGATTTTCATCCTATTCGATAAATTTTACATACCTTCATCTAGTTCTTCATTGAAGCTGAGTTCTTCAACCTCCATTGTTGTAGAATGCTCCGTAGTTTACGATGATTCTTCAAATAGATTTGATGCCATATTATTTCACAATTTTTATGTGTTTTCGTGTCTTTGAGCTATGGTTATGGGGATCGACGTGATTTTTCAGAGATTTGTGTAATTCTCAATTCTCGAATGAATTATGGTGTGAGAGACTGGAGAATCAGCGTGAGAAGATTGTTTTCCATGTGCAACAGAATAATGGTTGTTTGTTGACTATAATACCCTTATCAATTAAAATAAATCATTAATATTATGTTTATCCATTAAATCTCACCCACTTATTAATAATGATGGATATATGGGATGAGTCCATTGTGTCTCACCTATAACAATGGTCTCACTTGATCCCTTATCTATATATATATATATATATATTAGGGTGTAAACGATCCGAGACGAGCATTAACTCATTTGTCATTTGTTCATTTAATTTTTTTGTACATGTTTGAGCTTGGCTTAACCTTGGTTCGCATTTTAAAAAGTTAATTTTTTTATGTTCGAATTTGTTCATTAATATGTTCGAAAATATGTTTGTATTCAAGTTCGTATCCGTAACATGTTCCTAAACAATTAATAATTTTGTTTGCAAATAATAAATAAATAAATAAACAAAATTAACTTTTTTCGTGATAGTAAACAAACAAAATATTTGTTCAACCTGTAGACGAAAACACACAAACTGGCCACTAACATGTTTGCCAAACTAGATTATAAATAGTTAGAAAAAATATTTCAAAGAAAATATGAAGAAATAGTGTTGCGCATTGCAATGCAAGTTCCTATCCATGGGCGGAGCTATATAGAGGCAGCCCAGTGCACATTCTCAAGAAGTTCATTTTTAATACTATAATTTAGGGGGAGGGTTCTATGAGACCATGACATTGGGTGAGTGATCGTGAAATTTTTTTCACTATACTGCAAATGTACAACGTAGCTAGCAAATAGCAGCGAGCAAGGTTGTATTCCTCAGGGATTGACTGCGAAACATTTAGGTTATAGTGGATATCGTATTCCAATTTTATTGAAGTGGTGAAAATCACAACTTTATTATCTATCTAATCTAAATCCTAAATTAACAAGTAAAAATATTTATAACTATTAGGTGCAATTAGGTTGCATCCATATTTGAGATAATAAGTAGTCTATTTAGATAAGGTTTATCTAGAAACCTCTCCCATTAGGACTCTAAGCGAGATATGGGATTGTGATATATATTGATATCTCTCCCTACAATATCGATTCAATTGAGAATATCATTCCCACATAGAAATAATAATCTCTCCTAAAATTTCTCTCTACGATTTTTTCTTCTTGAGCATCACCAAAGATCTCCAAGGGTTTAAGGTGTGCATATCCAAGTAAATAATTCTAGTAATTATTTATACCAACGAGAAAGGATTCGTGATCTTGTTCGGGTTCAATCAATCTACGGATTCATTCATTGTTCGTGGTTCAATCACAATGAGGCTTGTAGATGGCTTAATCATGGATCAAACGGAGGCTTGTAGGCGGGCTTAACCTGGCTATGTAGATCGACAATTCTTTGCAAATAGGTATACTCGATCCACCTATATGTGCAAATATGTGATTTAGATATTGACCCATATTTGCTAACAATAATTTTATAACCCCAAACTCCACAAGTTTTCAACAAATATTGAAGCAACCCTAGGCACATAATCTCAACTTGCTTCTTCAATATTAAATCCAATTAATGTTTATCAAAACCCGGTTTATGTATTTCTATGGGTTCAATTCTTAAATTAGTTTATTCCCTTCCCGGGTGGAACATAAATAGTTGATTAATAACAATTGTAGGTCTCCGACACGTTACAATTACTATTAACTCCCAAAAGATCTTTGAATTGAAGTACTCCCAAAAAATAGTTGTAGGTTTCCGACACGTTACACCCGTTTATGTACGAACTCGATTTTTGTTTGTTAGAACTCATCGCCGAATTATGAAATAACAAATATGACATAAACATTCAAATTCATATAATAGAACACATAAACCAATTAAGAAAATAATCAATATAAATTTAACATGAATCCACAGTTTTGATTATGCCCTAGGATCAGAATGATTAGCCCAACATATTTCATAGTAAATTCATAGACAAAGTTGAAATCAAATAGTTTGGCATCGTTTAAGTACAAACAAGAGATTTAAACTAAGAAAGAGAGAACTCTTCTTGTCAGGATGGATCCTCCTTTCCAGTCTTCGAACTCTTGTGTTTCCGTAGATGCGAAAGGCCTTATGGTGCTCTTCGTAGATTTGCCCTCCTCTCTCAGAAGACTGTAGATTTGTGTAACCTTAGTTCATTTTGATGTATTTTCAGATGTAATGACTTGTTATTTCATCCGTGTCCCTTTATATAGGTGCTTTGAGAAATCACTGGTAGAGTTCCAACCAGATTAAGAATCGAAAATTGGTCGTGCGAAATCACACGGTCTGGCTGTGTGAATGGTTTTGGTCTCTGTTTTGGCTAAAATAGTTCCCACAGTCGTGTGATTTAACATGGGTAAGTCGTGTGTTTTGTCTCTGAAATTCTCCCCTCGAACAAGTCGCACGGACGTGTAAAAACACATGAGTGCAATCCACACGTTCGTGTGAATTCACACAGTCCGGTCGTGTGGCTTGTTTCTTGTCATTTTCTTCGTGTATCCGATCATCTCTTCGCATTCATCAATATTGTCCGGGCTTTCTAAACTAATATCTTCTCATTTTAGCTTCGTTTTCTGTAAAAAAAAAAAAAATACAAGAATACACAGTATCATGCCCTTCTAAAGGAAACCAAGTAAAATACACTAAATAGGCGTGCAAAAATGCATCAAATATATATCAAATTAAGCCCCTAAATGCACGTATATTTTACATATATCAGTGAGTCCATGGGGATCAATCCCAGCTATAGATCTAATTTTTTCAAGGGCCAAGATTTGACCAGCTTAATTGCAATTCACTAATTAATTAACTTAACATAGGGGTAAATTAGTCAAATGGTTTCCTAGCGAAAATATAGGAATCAGTTACCATTAAAAATCCACGCAAATCGTATCATGATCTTATAGCAAAATCGTCCGCGAGAATCATGTAGTAGAATCAATTTCATCTTCTCTACTCAACACAGTACTATGTAAAAAAAATTATAGACAATTTGCCATAGTTGCTAGAAATCAATCATAGTTTGGAGGTTGCTTATGAATATGTGATTTGTTGCTTGTGTATATGTGTTATGATGCTTTTATAAACCACTAAAGCTCCATAATAAACATGCGTTTTCAATTAACAAACATGTTGCATGTGTAAGCCAATGTGGGCGCATGTATAGCCTTCAAATGTTGCTTCAATTTTATAATGCGACCAATTTACAAAAATATAATTATAACGAGTTTTCATGTAAGGACTTTAGTGACGAGTGTGTGAGATTACACCATCAGTGTGTGAGATTCTTCCATCGTCTTCCAGGTTTCTCTTTCACGATCGTCGGTTGCTCCTACAGTTTTTCTGGTCGTCCCCGTGGGCAGCTCCATGGCGGAGCCGCCTTTCTACGGCTATACATCAAATTTCAACCCACCCCCAAAACTTCCACAACCCAACCACTCACGATCGTCTTCTCAATTACAGCAGCCCATCGCTTCGCACATCTCCGGCGAAAGACAGGTTGCAGCGTTGGACAATCAAACTTCGATGGTGACGTGTTCTTTGGCCTCTCCGGTGCCTTCTTCCTCAAGCATCCAAGTTGCTAGGGTTCTGGGAATTTTCACAAGTCCGGTCGTCTTCAATCGTGCGCGTGGTCGCCGAAGGTTCCACCGTCCGAGCAACACGTCGACATGCGGCCGTCGGAAAATATGGTGGTGCTCGTCAAATCGCTTTGTTCGCTACGTATGGTCTACCTGCGAACTTCATCCCCCCACAATCCGCGTCGCCTCAACCTCCACCTCCCCGTGGTCGTGGGTCTCGTCCCATCGGAAAAATACTTGCGAGTTCATCTTCAATCGCCAGGTCCCACTCTTGGGGAAGTTGTTAAGGAGGGCATGCATTCTCCATATATGGCGGCAGGGCCGGGAGCATGAACTTCACCCCCATGGCGCCAACTCCCATGGGGTCCTCCATGCCGTGCCGACCACTCTGTCTCTAGAGTGGTCCCCTCCCGGGTGGTGACCCCGGGCCATAGTCTCCCATCCTCAAAGCATTCCTCCCGCATGCCGTCCACGGGCCCACATTCTATTTCGATCCCGGGAACTCACCTCGATTGGCCGGAATATTCCCGCCAACAACATCCAACTATGAAACTAACTACGACATTCGACTCATATTCCCAATCCCAATTTGGGACATACTTTTGCTAAAGTTGTTACAGGCACTCATCATATGGATCCAACTACGCATGCCCGGGTAATTTCACCCCATTTTCCCAAATGGTTTCGGTAAATCCCATTTTATCCCTAAACCGGTTAGAAAGGAGATTACTACTCCGTTACAATTGACGAAAACGTTTACAAACAACGCCTTGTAGAATTCTCTTATTCTTTAATTGGAAGGGTTATCTTGGGAAAAGTAACAACCCATGGGCGACTATCTTTATTGCATAAACGCTTATCGATTTATGGGGTATTAAAAATGATTGGAAATTAATTCCCTTGGGCAAGGGATTTTTTTGTGTCAAGTTGATTAATGCGCAGGATCATTCTAGAGCTCAGCAACGTACCAACTGGATGCTCAACCCGGGGACTATTTGTCTATCTCCATGGGTGCCAGACTTTAACCCTTACAAGGCGCAAACCTCTGTGGCCAGCGTTTGGGTACGAATCTTCGAGCTCGGTTGGAATACTGGGACCCCAATACCATCTTGGGGATTGCCAGCGCCATCGGAAACCCCCTACAAATTGATCAGCATTCACTTGATGGACCTTTGGGCCACTTCGTTCGGGTATTGGTGGACATTGATCTTTCAAAACCATTGGAGGACCACATCATGGTGGAACGCACTGGGCAATGCTCCTTTGTGTCAGTCACTTATGAGAAACTCCCGGAGTTTTGTTCAAGGTGTGGCATTATGGGACATTCGACAATTTCTTGTCGTCTTAATAACACGGGCAATCCGGCTATGGAAAGGCGTACATCACCTGCCCAGGGACGTTCACGGGCGCCTGCCACTCACCCTAATTCAGTGCAGGGAGGGCGTTCCAGGGTTCACAAAGTTTATCGTCCTGTGCAGTAGGACAATGGCAAGGTCGTTGATGACTCAATGGGAAATACGAGTTCGTCTATGCATGCAAGATCTCCTACCCGCGCAATAGTCACTTGCTCTACGGACATCCACCTTGGTAACACCTTTGAGGCTCTTGGTTCATCGACTCCCAGGATCGCAATCCATGATTTCGTGCCAATTATCCGGTAGGAGTCATCTCCCGAGGATAATACTTCCAACACCTGCACGGTTTCCACCATTATGCCTATTACGGTTCAGTATCCTTTGGGGAAGCCTATTCAAGCTCTTACCCGTGCTTTCCGGGATAGCTCCTTGGACTCGGTTAAAGCTAGAATTCTCCAGGATGTTACGTCGGGCCCGTCGCCACTAGTTCATGACATTACTATCGAACTGGAGGCCCAGAACCACATGAGATGAACTTTGCAGCCTCCAAGAGATGGGCAGATTATGCAGAGGAAGTGGGTCATTCTCAATCGTCAGACTCTGCAATGCACCACACGCCTGCTTTTACCGTGCGATCGACACGGGCGCCACCCCCACCATCCCAATGTATTGCATCTTCTAAAACATCCGGGGGATTGGGAACATTGCCTCTCGTAATGTTCTTGAGGCGTTATGTCATAAACACAAACCTTCCATTTTAGCTGTTTGTGAGCCTAAAGTGGACATTTCATCGATTTTAGACTCTTTTTGGAATAATTTGGGATTGAGGTTTGTGGCGCAGAGCTTTCGGGCTAATGGACGTCCTGACATTTGGGTCTTCTATGATGCTGGTACCTCTGTCCTTCATCAGGTTTGGTCTTCTACCCAATGTATTATTTTTCAAGTTCAATTTGGTTCCATGGTTTTTCATGTTGGTTTTACTCATGGTTTGTGTGATCATACTGCTCGACGCGCTCTCTGTTGGATTTGAGGAATTTGGGTCTTACTGATCTGCTTCTTATTGGGGATTTTAATGCGGTCTTGGGACATCATGAGCGCTCTGGCAGTGATACTTTATCCCAAGCCTCTTGTCAAGATTTCAGGGATTTCTTGGAGGATGCTGGTTTGTTTGCAATGCCGACTACGGGAAAATCATTTACTTGGTGCTCCCCCCGACCTCTATTTCTCCTCCAGGCTAAGTTGGATCGAGCCCTAGCAACTTGTCAATTTTTCTTTTTTTGGCAAGTTGTCAAGGACTTAGTGCTTCCACGTATTAGATCTGACCACCACCCCATTTTTGGTTTCTTGCTCATCTTCCACTAGCAGGGGTCCGGTGCCATTTCGGTTTCGTATGTGGGTCCATCATGACACGTTTCGGGACTTGGTTACAACCTCTTGGTGCGCATTCCACAGTGCCCAACCTGCATTGCGCGTTATGTGGAAGCTAAAGAGGTTGAGGCAAGATATTAAGGTTTGGAATCGGGATGTTTTTGGAGATGTGAATCGCAAGGTAGAGTATCGAGATGGAGCGGGTTCGTCGATTGTGCGAGATATTGAGAGCTTGGGTTATCACTGTTTGCTCGTCGGGATTAGAGTTTGGATGCCCCGCTTTCTTAGACATTGTTATTACAATCCGAATTCCTTAAGCAAAGGTCTTGCTCGGCTGGCTTAAGGATGGGGATTGTAATCTGATATTTTTCATCGTCCGATCAGTTCGCAGTGGGCGATCGGGGATTCAGGGTCTAATGGTATACTGATAATACAATGGTTCTTGGGAATCATATTATCTCGTTTTATAAGGAGCTCTTTGCGGATAATGGGAATATCACCCCGGATTACTCCTCTATTGATCGGTGATTTCTCCCGAGTGAAGCGGCCCGATAATGCTAACTTATTTGTCATTCCATCGGATCTGAGGTTAAGGAAATAGTATTTGATATGGATTCGGACAGACTCACCAGGGCCAAATGGTTTTGAGTGGGATTTCCTATCGTCACTTTTTTTTCTTGATGGTCCCCCCTACCTGGGTTTGAACGCTAGTTTTATGACGCTAATCCCAAAAACCAAGGATGCAAATGTTATTGAGAATTTCCGTCCGATCGTCATGAGTAATTTTCTTTTCAAGATTATTACTAAGATTTTGGCTACGCATTTGGGTTCGATTATTATTGCATATTTATCACCTACTCAGTTCGGGTTTGTCCCTGGAAGGCAGATTCATGACTGTATTGCAATGGTCTCTGAAGGATTCAATGTCTTGCATTGTAGATTGGATATGAATATGATCTTGAAGATTGATATCCGTAAGGCATTTGATACTTTGAAATGGGATTTCTTACTGTTAGTCCAAGTGGCTACGATAATCTAGAGGGGGGGGTGAATAGATTATCTCGGTTTTTTAGATTTTGCCCTCTTTTTCGAATAATCAAACAAAGACGAGAATGTAAATGCGGAAATAAAACAACACTCGTCGATTTAAAGAGGTTCAACCCACCAGGGCCTAATCTCTACCACCCAAAGATATCCAGGGATGGATTTCAAAAAGAAAAAGGATTTTATTAATTTACCAAAAATTAATACAACACCTTGAGGATTACCACAACCCTCTTACACCACCTTGAGGATTACCACAATCCTCTTACAACACCTTTGAAGATTACCACAACCTTCAAACACCTATCACCTAGATCACCCAAGTGTATTCTTACCACAAGAATACTCACAAGGATGTCTTGTGTTGAATGATGACCAAAATCAAGATTACAACTCAATAATGATTGATACAATATGAGTACAAGTGTAATCAAGAATTGAAAGCCTAGACCTCAAATTTGTGCAAGTGAAAGTGCTAAGGCTAATACAACAAGATATATGAAAGTGTTTGCTTTGTTTGCTCTTTGCTTGTATAGAGTGTTGTATCTTGTTGCTTGAATGAAGCCTCTATTTATAGGAGAGGTCTTGGCTTTGATTTCCAGACATTGGCTCCTCCTTGGGGAGTGATTTGCTGCAAAAGAAACCATTTAAAATCATCAATATAGCTGTTAGAAATCAATCCCACAAAATAGGGAAAAGTCATGTCGAAAATGCAACGGATAGTTTCTTTGATAAAATGGGGGTTCGACCGTCGCACAGAGATAAGATTGAAATGAAATTGCGAATTTTTACAGGGGACCGGTCGAAGGGGTTCGACCGGTCGCCCTTGGTCTTGACCGGTTGGGGTTGATAGAAAATCAAAATAGAGAAGTCTGCATTTGAGAGGGCACTCCCAGGTACCGGTCGCCCAGTGGTCGACCGGTCGCCCTCACCACCGTCGCCCACCTGGTCGACCAGTCGCCTCCCCATTTTCTCTTACGTCCCATTTTCTGTTTCAAAACTCAACTCAGGTGCGGGTTGCCCTATAGGGCGACCGTCGAGAAACTGAAACAAAAAGTGTTGTCCAATTTTAAATCGAATATAAACTTCAAGAAATACTCAAAAAATAGTAAAAACATTTTAGATCGATCGGAAGTGTTGGGACAACATTTAGGGACATTGTTTTGGTATAAAAACTCATTTGAACAAAATCATCAAAATCATGATAAAAATATTTATCTAACACTTACTTCACGTTTTGCGCCGCTTTGGTTTCTCTGAGATCTTTATTCACTGGGTGGATGTTATTCTTTGGTCGTCCAGAATTTTCGTTCTTTTGAATGGGACGCCTGTAGGGTACTTCCCTTGTTTTGGAGGAGTTCAACAAGGTGATCCTTTATCCCCGCTACTGTTTTGCATTGCAGAAGAGGTACTCAGTAAATTTATTGAAGTTGCGGTTGAGCATAATCGGCTTGCTCCGTTTGTCGCGCCCAAATGCATCAACTTTCCATCATCTATCCTATATGCCGATGATATAGTTATTATGTGTGGAGCTTCCTCAGCCAACGCCCGTATCCTTCTCCAGATTCTCAACCTTTATGCAGATATCTCGGGCCAAACATTCGATCATCGTAAATCCAAGGTTTATTTTGGCACCCGGGTTTCATCTTATATTCGTGGAAGGGTGCAGACAATCATGGGGATACAACCCGGGACGTTCTCCACAGTTTATCTAGGTGCCCCAATCTTCAAGGGGGCCCCTAAGGTTGCGGATCTTCAGCCTGTCTTTGATAAGATCATCCTCAAATTCAGATGATGGAAAGGTTCGTCTCTTTCTCTTGCTGGTCGAGTTTGCCTAGTTAATTCGGTGATTACTAGCTCATTTGTCCACACAATGATGATTTACAAATGGCCCCGCATGTTGCTCAAGCAAATGGAAAGAGCAATGCGTAACTTCATTTTGACTGGGAATGTGAATTCAAAGGGTTCGGTGACGGTTAGTTGGAACCGGTGTTGTACGCCTCGGACTGAAGGGGGTTGGGCGTTCGATCGATTGTTGCGGCTAACACAGCTTTCTTGATGAAACTGGGCTGGAAGGTCATGAATTCAGACTCGGTGATTTTCACCACTCTTAGGCAGCGATTTCTGGCTGCGGATGGGACGACCCGAAGGTCTTTTAAACCTTCTTCTATCTGGACTGGGATTAAACCTTTCATTTCGTCTTGCTTGGAGGATTCGCGTTGGATCCCAGGAGCTAACTCTGAGGTATTATTTTGGATTGATAACTGGCTGGGTTATTCCATAGTAGACAAAATTGGCATCCCAGAAGAATATAGATATCTATTCCGACATCGCATTTCAGACTACTTTTATGACGGGACATGGCATTTCACCTTCTCATTTGTGGAGACTTATTTGGATCTAGTCCGGTCTATTGTACACGTCCCTATTGCTCCTAACTCTAGGGATACACGTGTTTGGTTGAATTCAGAGGATGGTTTGGTTTCCTCTAAGGCCGCCTATGCTCATGTGCGTCCCAAGTATCCGGTGGTCAAATGGGATTCTTGGATTTGGTCGCAACACATCCCGGAACGGCGATCGGTGGTGGCATGGCGGGCTATCCACAATCGATTGGCTATCCCAGAATTGATTGATCATTTATTGTCTCATATGTCTTTATAGGGGCTCTCTGGCGTTGGATTTTTGAATCATTCAACATGGACCCATTTCAGGCTAACAACTTTAATGAATTCCTGGTACGGCTAATGAATTTCCAATTCAGTGAGCAGGTTACTTTTCTCTGGCGTGTGGCTATCCTTTCCTACATATGGCTCATTTGGCATATCCGGAATGAGATAGTATTTCACAACAAAGTCTGGACAATAGACAATGCAACAATCTATCTTAGAGTACTCGTTGTAGAATCATCATCATTGGATCGGGGTTGTATGCATAACGACCAACGTGACCTCCTTATCCTGCATAGGCTGCGAGTTCCAGGACGACCTAGACAAGCTCCAAAGATTGTGGAGGTTAACTGGCAAAAACCCCTCCCGGACTGGATTAGGGCAAACACGAACGAAAGTTCCTCTGGGGCGTCGGGCAGACTTACCGCTTCAGGGGTCTTCCGAAATTGTAGAGGGTTCTTTCGAGGATGTTTCGTACATCATTGTGGTTCAGGATACGCGTTTGAGGCTGAACTGATTGCATCAATGTGGGCGATCCAAAGATATCTTCTAGAAAGGGGCGACGCAACTTTGGCTGGAATCGGATTCGATGTATGTGGTGAACTTGCTGAAGAAGAGATCTACGGAGGTCCCTTGGCGCTACACTTTACACCTGCTCGCTCATATGGATTTGTGATCTCACATATATTTCGGGAAGGCAATCAAGTGGTGGATATGTTGAGCAAGAAGACGGAGTACGGCACATGGTGGGGCGTCCCACCACAGGAGCTTATAAATTATCTCACTGATGACTATGTTGGCCATTCCACCTATAGGTTTGTTAGTTAGCACGTGCTGCTCCTTCATTTCTTTACGCCTGGGGGGTACTATTTTTCCTTTCAATGGTTTTTCCCACAAGGGTGGGTTTTACCTTGGAAGGTTTTAACGAGGCCCCAACCATTCAGCCATTTGGTCGGCTTGTGACCATTTCGCTTTCTTTTTTGACATTGTTTTTTAGGCTTTCTTTTGGTTACCTAATCAGCCTGTGATCAGGATTACTCTCTTTTCATTTTTTATATAAAATTTCGCATTTATTCAAAAAGATTGAAGGACTTTAGTTATTGTAAATTATGAACATATTGTTGTAACACAATTAAAAATTGTAGCCTGAGAAATTGCACCAACTTTGAACGAAACAATAAGCTCGACAAATCCACATATGAAGATATGATGTGGTTACGTAGTATTGTTCTAATACTTATGAGTACCATGACCGCACCTACAAAAATATATGCTATTTATTAACATATATAGTGCATGTGTAGGCATACAATGTTGCAACAATTATACCATGAAACCACTTATCCACCTATTAAAGAAGCAAGATTGCTTATGTAACTATGGATAGATGCATGCTAACAAGCAAAATTATGCCATATTACTAATTAAACTTGTTCAACGAATGCATGAAGTTATTCTCCATAACCATATCAACAATTTAAAAATTATGAGAACTCTACGACTAATCAATCTTGTATTAGAAAGTTTTGATCTCTCGAAAATAACGATTTGCCTACATTGGCATTAGATATATAATGGATGATTGTTGTTTGTGTATTACAATTTGACAAAGGTACAAATCTGTTTGTAAGCTGATTTGCAAATCGATACATTTGGAATTGCATGATTGATATCTCTTAATAAACACTCATTCTTTTCTATATATGCATCAATTACATTCTTCATAAGCACTCACTAACTAATTCGCTACTGAATAAGCAACATTTGATATCTACGAATGCATCAGAAGATGTCTACATTAGCATTGCATGTATATATTTTACAACTGAAAAACTTACAAAATATAAAAATAACCCAACTTCTGGATACAAAATATTGAATGTAACATATACCCTGAAATATATGTTCCTACATAAGATTTTGTAATAATTCCCAAAAAAAAACATCTAAAAAAATTGCAATAGGTTATCTTGTTCATCATACACATTATATTAACAAACAAAAAAAATATCTGTCAACCATAGACCACTATTTTTTCGTCCCACAAAATTTCTTCCCCTTCCCCAAATTCCTCCACTTGTGTTCATTCATGTCAATCAGAGCAATCACGTCATAATACTTCGCCCGCATCGTGGATAATTGTGTAATATTTTTCTTCTCCATCCCATTGTCGATCCCCATCACCTTCACTACTCAAATTCTTTCTTTTGCTGTCACCTTTAGCCATTGTCTTGAAAAATCAGAAAATAATCACACTTGTGAAAAAACAAATACACAGAAAACATGATAAGTAACAGACTACTAGATGAAGCATTCTGTACTACATGAAATTTGTCCACATATTATCATGTGTTGTTTCATATGCATAATTGTGGTAGTTCATAAGCAAAACTACCGATGTGCACAAGCATAACAAAAACCCAATCAATATTAATAGAAAATAAACCGACTTTGCAAAAATCATTATTACATAAGCAACATGCAAAAACTTAACAAACATATAAAAAATGGTGACAACATGAATGTTAACGAACGCAATGGACATAAAAAAATCTCTAGGGCTCCAAAAACAAACAATGTTGCCCTGTCACAAAAATCTAAATGATGATCACTTTGCATGCAAACCTTAATACCTTCACAAACAGAAATACACAATTACACAGGTGTACAAACAATTGCTGCCCTATTACAAAAATCTAAATGATGATCACTTCGCATGCAAACCTTAATACTTTCACAAGCAAAGATACACAATTACACAAGCGTACAAATAAAAACCGACATAAAAAAGTAATATTGCAGTGAAGTCAAAATATCAAACATTCCTCAAGCAACATACACAAACTAAACAAGCAACATTAACAGCTCACATAAACACATGAAAAAAGATAAAATGAACAAAACTACCACAATCAACTCAACTACAATCGTTTTGAACAAAATTCCTCAATGTGGAAAGCACACAAAAACGACCAAAATCCCAGCCTAAAACAACACAAAAAGTGATACAGTTCGAAAAATTGAACAAAAAAACCAAACTAGGAATCTTAACAAACTCTAAAATCGGGCTAATAGCTAAAAATCGCAACCTTAAAAACACAAACTCACTAAATGGAGACTTACCTTTAAAAATATGCAAAATCTTCGAGTATGGAAGTCGAACTCAGAAAATCCGCAAGAGGAGATAAATTTTTTCCAGAGAAAACATGAAAATTGAATGCAAAAGGTGAGGGCTACTTAAAAAACTGAATGTACATGTCGGATGAGTGGGGAAGGAAAGCGAATGTGATTGATATCTAATGAAATCTCAGTAATTGCTTCTATATTGTAAAATGACAACCATATCTTTTTTAATTGCTGAACCAAAAAAATATACAAAAACCCCTAAAAATTTGGACTATTCAAAAAATTTAATCTACGATTAAGATTTGTCCCTATGGACTCACTCCAAATGGAAGGACTCATAAGATCCATATCATATTATTTATATATTCTATAATTAGTCTGCTCCAAAATTTAACCCAAAACTCAAGTCCATCCCAAATTTAATTTCATTTTAGAAATCAAGAATGAAGGACTTAACACTTTTGTATTGTCATGACATTAATGCTATAACTAATATATTTTTTTGTCTCTATAGGCTATCTTTGTGATTCTTAATGTAGGTCCCAAGGGGTGTAAGTGTAAGGTTTAGAAGGGGGGGTTGAATAAACCTTACCAAATTTTCGATTTAGTCCTTTTAAATCTCTGAGTTGATTCTACACATTTTGTGTCCTTGATGGACGATCGAATTAGTCACTCAAGTAGAGTTAATCTCTCAATGACTTTGAGCCGTTGATGGAGTAACTCATTTGTTGGCTGTAATTTGACTCAATTTGTGGTTTTTTTTCAGCGGAAGACTTAACACCCTTAAGTTTGATTAAGCAAGATTTTAGAGCTTGATTTAGTACTTATAGATAATCAAGTGGATAGCAAATTTATCGTGAGATATAAGCGATTAAAAATGCAAGAATTAAAGTCTTTGAAAAGTAAATGACACAATGAAGTTTTTATAGAGGTTCGAAGATGGGGTAATTCTTCTACTCCTCTCTTCTCCAACTCTGGAGGAATCCACTAAGTAATGATCGAGTTTACAAAGTGGTAAGCAGTCAGGATACAAGTCTTGATCACACACCGGTGACTTGATCCTTTGGGACTCGATCACGGAGACGCCTTGATCACTCGGTGGCTTCTCGTACGACTCGCCTTCTTCACAGGCATTTGCCTTGCTACTACAGACTCACTTGCTCAAACTCTTTGGATTTGATCACGAAGCCCTCCAAAAGCTTGAGACTTGGTTCGACCTTGAACCTTCCTACAATCCTTCGGAGAATTGTAGACCCCTTTTCTTCAAAAGTTTCCTCTTCAACCGATTGAAGTTCTCTTTCCTTCACGGTGAGTGTTGGATTGATGTACTTCGTAGTATAGGCTTGAGGATTAATCTTGAATGATTTGAGAATATTTCTGGCTACACTTTGATTTGTTTCTTGAATGTTCGTGGTTCAGGTAATCTTCTCTCAGAGTCATTCCTCAGCCTTTTATAGTGATCTTTCAAAAATTTGCCCGTTGAAGAGATAGGCGTATTTTTGAAAGTCACTTTGCGATCGTTGGCTTGTCTTGTTGCGAGTTCTTGGAATTGCCATTTCCTCGTATGAATTGTTCTTTCACCTTTTGAGTTCGACACGGTGTAGTGCTTCCCATTGGTTCATTCCTTTTGCACGGGGACCGAGCACTCAGAAAGGTGGTATGGAGATATTACTTGTTTAAGTAAATCTCTTGATTTACGTCAACGGTTCTTTTCGATTATCTCGACTTGACCGCATTTCCTTGCTTTCCCGGGTGACTTAGAGTCACTTCCAATCATGGATGACTCTTTCACTTCAACTTGAGACTTGGCTTTTCTTGAGTTCGATACTTCACTCAGTTGCATCTCACCGCTTCTTGATAGAGTTCCGTCTACTCTTCTTTGTCATACTCAATTTCTCTCAGAGTCTTCCTTCGATCTTGATTGTCTTCTTGCATGTTAGGGCGTGGTGACTTAACTCGGCTTGGCTGCTCTAATTGTTATAATGCTTTTTACAACAAGAATTGGGGTGCCAACTTTCTATTCTAAGTTTTACATGGCATTCATCAAAATCTAAACAATAAAATTCCTAACACTTAATTTATCCTTAGTAGAGTTATCATATCATTATTTTTAAATTATGCTTAATTCTTTGTATTGGTAATTATTTAGAATATGCATTGTAGGTATCAAATATATTAAAAGTTCATATGTTTAAGGGCAGAGCACGAACAATTTACCACCCCTAAGTGCCATCATCAAGTATGAAATTGAAAAGTTGTCTATTTTTGTAGCTTTTTTTTTTCTTTCTTTCTAATATTTAGTTATTGGCTTCTTGTTGTTTTATGACAAGAAAACAAATAATATTGAGAATAGAATATGTTCATTTGATTGCTAATATAAAAATATCACTATATTTTTTCTCAGTAAAAAGTAGTTTCTACTCTTTATTGATAAATAATCTAGTATTAATAATTTGTTATATATAAATAACATTGTTCTCTCTATATATATTCTTCTCAGTGAAATTTTCATTTTTTAGCCCACCCAACTACTAATTCCTGACCGCCATTGTTCCCATCAAATATCACATGCATAGTCTATTGCTAGTACATTTGAAAAAGTTTTTCGTTTGCCTGAAAATAAAGTTACACAAAAATGCCACGAAATATTTAATTCTTATTATAAGTGTTTATTCCATTTTACCAATATCATAGCCTTATAGTTCAAGGACAAAAACCCCATTCAGACGGTCTTATGGGTAAAGTTCGTTAGACAGATCTCAAAAATCGACCCGGTGATATTTTTATTTTATTAGCAGGGACCGATATTAGTAGTCCATCTGAAAAGTATTATGATGTAGTTCACTTAGCAATATTAGCTTTTGTAATATTGGATAGTGATATAATATCCGAGAGCGCTGAAAAGTATTAGGTTTTCATCTGAAAAGTATTAGTAGTCACTCTTAAAAGTATTATTATGTTGTTCACTTAAAAATATTTAATATCACCTAAAAAAGTATTTGTTTTTTTCGTCAAAAGTATTAGCAGTCTCCATGAAACGCATTAATAGTTCCCCTGAAAAATATTTCGATGAAGGCTTTTCAGTAATTCCCTTGAAAAAGATTAGTATTTCAAATAAAAAGTATTAGTAGTCAAACTGAAAAGTATTAATAGATCCTATAAAAAGTATTACTATTTATTTGGGTCATTGGATCTTTGGGTCCCATTTGGTCGAATAAATCCATTAAAATTTGGATCCGTCTAACCGTCTAATAGGAATTTAATTCTAGTTAGTGGTGTAGTTCACCATTTATGATGATATCAGTTGGACACGCATTTAGATATGGTTTGGGGAGTAAATTTTATATCTTAGCGCTTTATGGTTAAAAGTTCCAACACGCTTTTAGAATGTTTAAGGTATATCCTTCATTTTTTGTTAAACCCTTTAAACCCTATATGAAAAGGTTAAGAAGAACGAAGAAAAACCGAATTTTGCATTGAGATTCAACAATGGCAACCTCCCTTAGACGAGCCCTAATTTCTTCTAAGAGCTTCTTTTACGCACTTCGAACAGCCTCTATCAGTTCGCACCAAACCTTCTCTTACTTGAACTCATCCTATTGTGAAAATTCCCAGGAATCTGTTGTTGATGATAGGTTTCTAAGTTCTCCAGTAACGATTTTTATCAATTTAATACTCGGAGAGGATTCGCAAAAGGAAGGAAGCCACAAATCAGTACTCATGCTCTTTCTCTCTTTTTCTCTGTTTCCTGAATTGCGATGCCGCCAACCCCCCTCCTTTTGGTTCAGCTAATGATCACTGGTGAGGTGTTTGGAGTGAAGGAGTCTCTTTTACTTAATTTGCAGCCCTTGGTATCAATCCGTGGCTTTGATGCAATATCAATTTTGTAATAAAATGGAAACCATGGATTTCAAATCATTAGGTTGTGCAGAGGAATCTATGTTCTGCATTTCGTTAATATATTTATTTCTAAGTTACATTTTGCCAAATTTTTAATCTTAAATTAGAAAAAAACAATGAATTTAAATTCATGGGAAAATCCTTCAATTCATACTCAATCTAAAATGAGTTCTTTGGGATGCCCGGATAAGTATATGTAATGATAAATGTGTCGATATGTCATTTTCTTAAAATTATTATTTGTGCTTATATAAGTACAGATGTGTAGTAGTATTTCTGAATTTTAGTTTTCGTTTTGTTACTTTTATATTCTAGAGGAAAAGGAGGAGGATGAGGAGGAAGTGGAGGAGGAGGAAGAGGGGGACGATGAGGACGAGGAAGGCGGTGATTTAGGGGCTAGCGTTAAGGCTGCTGCTGTCTCGCAGATGAACGCGGCAGTTGATTCACTGTCGCGTGAATTGGCCAAATTGCGTACTGGGAGAGCATCACCAGGTGCATAAAAGAAATATTTTAGATAGACTTTATATTGGTTTTTGTAAAATAATAGATTTTCGTTTGATATGATAACTTTTTTAAATTGCATTTCTAGGGATGCTTGACCACATTATGGTTGAACTTTATGGCGTTAAGACACCCCTTAACAGGATGGCAGTTGTCTCAGTATTGGATCCTAAAACCCTTGCAGTCACTCCCTATGATCCTAATGTAATGTAATGCTACCTGTTTAGATTAATTATTTTTGCGTAATTATTCTTTTGGTATGTGTATGTTAGGGACTTTGTGTTTGTGAGAGCAAGAGCATGCGAGTCTCCCTTTGTTCCTTCTAGCTCTAGGACTCTAAACTGAAAATTCGTCTCAAGTTTTTTATAAACGTGTTTTCTTAATGAGCATTTTATTCCGACTTTCTTTGAGTAACATAGCATGTATGGTAATTGATTTGGAAGTACTCACGGTTTGAAGAAAGTGATTTGACTTTTGCAGGCCCTGAAGGAGTTGGAGAAAGCCATCATTTCATCTCCCCTAGGCTTAAATCCCAAGGCTGACAACCAACGATTGATTGCACCTATACCTCCGTAAGATTTTTCTCCTTTTGATATGAATGCTTTTCGTTTGCTTCTAGTACTGAGGTCATTTCAGCCTAGTGTTTGGAAATATAAATGAGAAAAATCCAGTATTATTTCTCTTAATTATTAGGACAGTTTTCATGGTTTTGACTTACACCGTTAAATATAAAAGTATCTCGTTGGATGAAATTATATTCTGACCTAATAGATTTCCACATATTTATGAATTGGACATCTTGTGTTATTTTACTGATTAATTTTTTGGTGCATACAATGGGCAGACTAACCAAAGAACACATGCAAGTAAGTCTTAGTTATTCTTTTGTATATCTAAATTACATTATTTTGCTCATCCACAAGCAGCAGCATTTATTTCTAATGAAATAACTGCCAATATCGTAAAAATTGTCTCTGTCAGGCTGTATGTAAGGTGGTTTCAAAATCATCCGAAGATGTGAAGCAGAGCATAAGAAGAGCACGCCAGAAGGTATTCATGTACTACCCTTTGAAGTTCATGATATCAAAAGACACCTAGAAACTTCTATTCGTTTCTGAGTTGTGAAAACTTGTATGCTGGTGGAAAATATATTTTCTGCAATTAATTTAGGCCTTAATCTCTAAAAAGATGGACTTTGCATTTACAGGCATTGAAAGCATTAAAAAAGCAGCACCTAAAAGAAGACTAAGGATAAAGATAAAGCAGGTTCAACCGATACAAAGAAGGATAAGGATAAAGATAAAGCAGGTTCAACTATATCAGAAGATGATGCAAAACGACTGGAGAAAGAAGTAAGTTGAAACCATAGCGACAAGGTACGCTTTGCTGTTGATTCAACTTTTAACTTATTTTTCTCTATACATGCCAGATTGATGACTTGACTAAAAAGTTTATCAAGACAGCTGAAGATATGTGCAAGGCCAAGGAAAAGGAAATTAGAGGCGGCTGAATTTGGTCCTTTCGGTATACATATTTCTTTTATGGCAGTATTTTCTTTCTTTTGTTTTAAATGCCTGAAGTTCAGTAGATTTAGGTTATAAAACTTGTGTTGGGAATTACTGCTGTGGAGCCTCTTGGAGCTACTCAAATCTTTATGTGAGTACACAAGTTTAGATAGATCCACTTGAGACAAAGAAGGCAATAGTATTTAATTTCCCTACGTATTGTTTGAATTTGTCATTAAACACCCCTTTTGTTGAGTTGAAATGCATGACTAACAATTCATCCAATTAGTGGCTTGCCTTACTAGTTACTACCTATATAGCCTATTTCAAAACCGGACAATTGATCAGAACCTGATTTTTTAGTTACTCGAGTTTCACAGGGAGCAACGTATTAGTTCTTCTAGAGTTACATAGTTATTTAAAAATTAGGGATAATTACAAAAAAAAACCTTGAGGTTTGGGCAAATTACAAAAGCCCCAGAGATGTTCCAAAATTACAAAAAAAAACCTCAGGCTTGATTCTATCTTAAATTTAAGGGTGTTAATGTAATATTTCTAAAAGTATCAGGAGAGGTTTTGAAATGATTTTCCTTATGAAGAGGAAATGTAATACGGAAACAGACCTCGAGGAGTTTTTTGCAATTTTAAAAAACCTATGGTTTTTTTTTTTTTTTTTTGTAATCAACCCAAACCTCAAGGATTTGTCTTTCTTGTAAAGTGTTCCGGGTTCTTTTTAGGGTATTTTGGCCCTGGTTAACTGCTGGTCATGAATTTCTTTTAGTCTATAGCCTAACTAGGCTGGGGAATTAAAGTTAATTTACAACTAGAGCAAGGGGTAAATCTCACTTTACCCCCCCCATACTCTTCTTGAGTATCACTTTACCCCCTTGTACTCCCAATTGTATCACTTACCCCCTTATGCTTTTAGAATATCATTTTATAATCATATACTCAAAACAATGACAATTTTATCCTTCTATTAATTTTAGTAAAATAACAAAAAACATTTTAGAAGTATTTAATATTAATACACTTGTACATAATTTCTACATTAACTTTCACAACTTGATTAATTAACGCTTAATATTAAATCTATTATATTTTACATTTAGTTGCTAATTATTTAACTTTAATATAGTCCCTATTAAATTAATATTACAATAATATTATTAGCAAATACATTTGTACTTTTATTTTCTTATTCATCACATTTTATTAAATGTTATTAGTAATTTTTCAATTATTGACTGAATAATCATAATTTAATACAAACTATGTGAATAGAAAAAATAGTCATTTTAGTGGTTATTCACAATATAATACAAAACAATTAGATTTATTATTGAAATAAATATGTATGAGTATATTACTTCACAGGAAAAGCCTATCATATAGTTATTTAATAGAAACTATTTTAAATTTAGTAAATAACGGATAAAATTTTCTAAAATAATTTAATGTATTTAATGCCATAGGTTAAATTAAAAATATTAGTAGGGACAATTAGGTCATTTAATAAAGGAATAGGAGGATAAAATAATATTTTAATTGTATAAGGGGGTAAAGTGATACAAATTGATAGTACAAGAGGGTAAAGTGATATAATTGAAAGTACGAAAGGGTAAAGTGATATTCGATGAGAGTATAGGGGGGTAAAGTGAGATTTACAGAAAAATAGTCCCGGTGCTTTGAGATTAAGAAATCTTGGTATGTATCATGCATCCTAAATAATCATCTTTAGCCCTACATGGCATCTCTACTTGCCAAAAATGGCCTCATCCGTGATAAGCCTTATTCCACGGATCCACAACTCGCCATTTCTATTCCCCCATCACACACAAAATGCACTTCCTTATTTTTCATCGTCGTCACACGAAAAATTCAGATTTCATAAGCATCACCCTTCCTTTGCCTAATCCTCCGGAGTCTTAAACTTGGTCCTATTTCGCTTCGCGCGATTACATTTCGCCGCTCGACTTTCCCACCGAGAACTCCGGCGGATCCCACCATTGCAACAAACTTAGCGTGTGGGGCCCCCTTCCCTCCTTGGTGTGCTTTTGTACAAGAGAGCCCTTAGTACAAGTTTGCGTGCAAGAGCATGTAGTATCACATTCTCAAAGCATCATTTTTGGCCCATTTTTGTTTTTTTTCTATCGAGTGATAGTGCAGATTCACCTTTTGCATTTTCGCGTCACAATGAGCTCGAGGAAGAGATTAGGAGCTCACACATTTTACCATCGCCTTCTCTTCTTTGCCAAAGATGAGCGGTGTGTAGCCATCGCCATCGGGGGCATTTACGTCATTACCCTTGCTCGTTAGCGGTTTGGCTTTGCGTTTAAATCTCCACGTTTAGCAAAGACAATGTAGGGCATGAAATCCTATAGAATTATGGTTGCACTTTTCAAGAGCAAACTCAAGCATAACTTTTTCAAATAGATCCTTTGTTTCGACTCGGCTTAGAGGCGTGATGGCATTTTCACCCGATTTATTGCTTAGCTTCACATTTGCGCTGCGTAAACAAGTAATGTAAAAGCATCAACGTGGCCCTCCGGCTGCAAACAACCATAATCGCAGAGAAACTCTCTCGTCCCGCTTATCAATGTCTACACCTGCCTTTCCGATCAAAGATTTCAAGGAGAAAATATCTCCGGATTGAGTTTTAAATAGTAAAGGCGAAAAAACGGCCATGTTTCTAGATGTGGGCATGTTTCCTTCTCAGTGCATTAAGACTGTTTGTTGAAAAACAAGATGCCACTTATTAGACACAGAAATGGAACATGCTGATTGACCAGATGTGTTAGTCAACCCAAAGTCAGCGCCTGCTTTTGCCAATACTTTGAGGGACTCTTTCTGCTTGTATCTGACAGAAATCATTAGAGCTGTCTCACCAGCCTCTGTTTTTGAGTTGAGATCAGAGCCGGAATCGATTAAAGTTTGAAGAATTGATGGCAATCCAAGACGAGCAGCCATGTGTATAGGACGGAACTCGGTTGTTCCGGTGGTTTTGACTGGGGTTTCTATCTGAGACCCGCATTTTACAAGTAATTTCACAGCTCTTACATTGTTACATAGAATGGCGTGGTGGAGAAGAGTTTTTTCTTCCTTGATGAGGAGTGTTTGGGGAGATGTGTTAGGAGCATCTGCAGAATAGAGCCAGAGCCAGTTGCTTCAAAATATTCTACGGCACACCAAGTGATTGGAAAAGGCTATCCCATGGCCATGTCCCAAGTTGCATTTTGACATCAGTTTTAACATTAGCCTTTTTTCCCAAAACACATTAAAAGAAGAAAAAGAAAACAGTGTTAGTAACAATCATTAACTAATATCTCCCAGAAAAAAATAATCATTAACTAAGAATAACACTAGAAGCGAACAGAGTTTATGGATCAGATGCTACACTATAAAATGAAGTGATAATTACAAAAACTATTCCTCACTTTTAGCCTAATTACAAAAAACTCTAGTTATCTTTCAAAATTACAAATACCTCCTTTACGTGTTAAAAAGAGCCCCTTGAGATTTATTATATTTACCTAACAAATACCCCCTTCTTGAGGGTGAAAATTTTTAAAAAAAAAAAAAACTAATGTTTGGGTATTTGGTAACCGTAAAAGATAACTTGGTGTTTTTGTAATTAGGTTAAACCTCAAGGGTAGTTTTTATATATATTTCAGTGGTAATGAGCTAAAATAACCACTTCTATAATGAAAAAAATGAAAACTAGCCATATTTTGGAAACAAATATTTTTAAACATTTTAGTAGAACAAAAGACATTCATACCCTTTTAGCATGTTTTTTTTTATATTTGACTTATTTCTCTCTCTTTCACTTATCTCTCTCTCTATATCCTCTTACTCTCTCTTTCAAACTTTTTAAAAAATTTCCGGCCAACATAGACGGCAGTTCATCTATGCATATCTCAAAAATAGTATTAAGCTCTTTCTATATTTCGTTTTTCGTTTATTTTACGATGAAGAAAGTAGGCACAAAACTTCGTTACTCGACTCGTGAGCTCGATATCAATTTACGTGTTATGAAGAATGAGCTTCAATATCGAACAAAGTTATCTTCCTCATTCATCCCAACCACCATTAATGATGAACAAGATTTTCAACATCAACAATCTCAACCTAAAATATCTAAACCTAAACTAATTCAACAAAAAAATATAAAATTAATCGAATTGAAGTTCATAGATGTTTTACCAATCACCATTCACTAATCGATCGATGCTCGCTTCAATGGTAGTCAAATCTTTCTCTCAAGTTATGCTTTAGTTAAGGGTATAGTCTTTCGTGTAATTAAATGTGGCAAATTGAGTTTTTTACATGGTTAACTAAAAACATGTACTTAAAAAATGACTAAAAATATTTTGTTATAAGATTGAAGCTTAAAATAACAAGATTCTATAATTAACCTTAATATGAAAGAAATGCCAATCTAGAAACTTTTGACCGCATCAAACTAGTTTTTTTTTTTTTTTTTATCTCTTTTAATTTTAGTTCTAGTTTTTTTTTTTTTTGAATGGATAAGTGAAATTCCTAAATTGTTTTGAATCAAGAAGTATAGATTCTACCAAAGGAATGAAATCTAGAAAGGTAAATTTGCATCAAATTATTTCATAAACCACCATTAATGATGAACAAGTGCATTTTGTTTTACAAAGAATAGCTTCAATTCGCATCTACACCGCCATCAAGCAAAATACAAAAGAATAACATCAATGTCAAAAAATCAAAATTTGAAATTAATGAAACAATCAAAAATTAAAAGAAGTTCATAGATGTTTTACCATATGTATTAAAAGTCATATATCATCAACCACCTAAAATCTTTCTACAAAGATGCAATGACAAGAGATGAAGGGCAACATGGGGTCTAATAAGGTTGTAAAAATATGCATAAAGCATTTCAATGTAGTGAGAGAATTCATTTTAATTTTAACTCATTACACATGATATTAGCTAGTTTGGAGAAGAAAAGGTATGTCTTGGAAAAGTGCTAAATGGTAATCAAGTTGGGCATCAAGGAAATGCCCAACTTAAGTCAAAGCTGAGGGAACCAGTGGCTTTTAAAGAGATCGCCAATTGAGAAAGGTGACAATTTACTGAAACATGTAATTAAATGACTGGAAAAAAATGAAGTTTTTATTGGAGTTCACAAACAAAAGAATAAGGGTTTATATGTACTTAAAAATGAACTATTTTTTTTTTATAAGAAGAGCATCACCAAGAAAGATGCTAAAATCTAGACAAACTTTTTGCATCACTGCATTCTATAATTAACCTTTTTTTTTGCCAATCTAGAAACTTTTTGAAAGGTAATATTTGTGAAATTCAAATATATTGGGAGCATCAAGAAAAGGATCACAATTTTAAGTTTGTTTTTGGATCTGTTTTAATTTTGTTCCTTGAGAATATCAAGAATGTATTTTTTTTTTTTTTCCAATGGAATATCCAAAAAATTTTGAGACAAAATTTGAAGACCTAAATTGTTTATGAAGTGTTTAACAAAAACAATGATATACCGATGAACCCAAAATAAATCTGCCCAAAGCTTTCAAAATGCAAACCTTCCCATAGAAAGGTAAATTTGCTTCAACCAATTTACCATCGTTGTTAATATCCATGTGCAATAATAGAAGAGAATAATGATCCGAATTTGTATAAGCTTGGTACGGAGAGAAATCATTATTATAATCAATACTTTGTCATATTCTTAGCCACCAAACGAGCCTTAAACGCTCAATACCGCCTATCCTGGATGAGTCTTAACTTGTATACCCACTTACTCCCTATCGCCTGCTTTGGTTTTGTTATTATTTTTAATTCCTTGTTCATAGCCTCCACCCATCACACATCTTTACTAGCTTGAGAAAATGAAGATATTATCCAATTGGCCAAACAAATAGTAAAATTAAGATTGATAAGAAGAACCTCAGAGGGAGAGCATTTGGGTGTTCGATACTCATGTAAAACATGTCAAAAAACTATCAAAATTTGACCATTTCTCATTTCTACAAATCAAACAATCAAATGCACCGCTATCAATGTGTTAAATGAAAAACACGATATCTTTACATTAGTGTAAAGATATCGTGTTTTACCATTGAAGACTTTTCCCTCTAGATGTACACGGGAGACCGATGATATCGAGTTTGTTACCGCTTTTTTGTCCCCAGCTCATATAATACCGAGGTTGCGTGTGAGTTAAGCTTCAATGAATGAGAAATTCTCTCCAATATTACTTAACTAAGGATTTACATATTTTTATATTGATGCGATTTGAGAAAACAAGATGCATCCTTGTTGATATGGAGGTTACCGAGGTTATCAAATCTTTAACAGCTCTTAATGGCAACAACTCTTTCATGGAGTCGTCCATGAAACCGCCCTTGGTGCAAAACCAAGTCGGGGTTTATTCATGGTAAGATTTTTTCCTACTTATGATAACCGGAAGAAAAGAGATCTCGGATATTAAATCTCCTCAAAGAGATATGATGTTTATACACTGAGTCTAGGGAGTTATGGAGTGATTTGGAAGAAAGGTTTGGAGAGTGTAATGGTCCTCTGTTGTATGTAAAGATATATCATCATTTAGTGGTTTATTTTACTAAGCTAAAAAGGTTGGGATGAATGGGTACATTCTTTGTTCGCTTCCTCGTGATCGTGGATCTAGTAAAATTTTGATGATAGGGACATGAAGGAGAAATGGATTCAGTTTTTAATGGGCTTAAATGATACATTTGAACATGTTAGAAGTCGATTTTGATTACGGATCCGATGCTTGTGTGCCTATTCTATGGTTCTTGTGTTGAGAAACAGAGGGATATTCAACTTACAGTGATTATACGTGATAACTCAAACCCATGTTAAGTAAAGCTAGTAATCGAAAAATGTTGCCATGGTCAATCGAGCTCCTAATATGTGGGAAACAATAATCATGGTCCAATGGAAGCGGTAACTTGGTCTAATGGGAGAGGTAGACAGGAGCTTCGAGAGAAAGCTAAGTTGGTATGTGATCACCGCAAGACGAATGTCATGAGGTTAGCGAGTGCTTTAAACTTCATGGTTATCCCCTGGGAGAAATTTAAGGAGCATGGGAAATCATTGCCAGAAATGATGTTTCCAAATTTTATTTAGATTATCTCCATCTTTTTCGATTGGCCTTTTTTGAATCAAATACGCCAAGACAAGAATAAAGGTGCGGAAAGTAAACAACACACCCGACAAAGCTTCAACCAAGTCTTACCACCCCAAAGATATCCGGACGGGCGAAAAGAAAAAGAATTTTATTAATTACCACAATTAATACAAATTCAACTTACAACAACACCTTGAAGAGCACCACACTCTTCTTCAACAACACCTTGGAGATTACCACAATCTCCCTTGAAGATTACCATAATCTTCCTTCAACGGCACCTTGTGAAGATCACCACAATCTTTAATCTTGAAGAACACCAAATTCTTCAAATTCAAGAGTTGAAACACCTATCAATTGTATTCTTTCCACAAGAATATCAAGGATTTTTGAATGATGACCAAAATCAAGATTACAACTCAATAATGAATATTACAATTTTGATATAGTAATCAAGAATAAAAACCTGACTTCAAGATTGTGCAATTGCAAGAACTCTTATTACAACAAGAATGTAAAATATGAAAGCTCGATTTTTCTTGTTGTTTTGATTCGTGTATGGGATCTTGGTCTTCAAATCATCCTCTATTTATGTGGAGAGTCTTCTCATAGCTCCCCTTCTTCACTTTTGTCTACAAAAAGAGGATCACAAGATGTAGAAATATTGTACAAAAACAAAAGCAAATTCGATTTTCAAACCAAAATTACATGATGCATCGGGTTGCCTGTATAAGATTTCGAACGCTTGAAAGAAATTGCGATCCAGTTCTCTCCAGGTTGCGGGTCAACCGATCAAGGGAGGGCGCGAAGCGCCGCCCCGACCGTCCCCTCAGAACGACCCGCCGTGATCGACGATCGTCCCCCCACAAACCAACACATGTTTTTCCAGCCGCGCTTTGTCCCTCGCACTCGGGAGCAGCTTCCTAGGGGTCACCCATCATATAATTGCTCCGGGCCAAGCACGCTTAACTTCGAGTTTTTATATGATGAGCACGAAAAAGTTAAGATGCATCTTGTTGATATGGAATAGTACCTATCAAATCTTTAAAGCTCTTTTCAATCGTATAGTCACATACCTACACGTCTGAGATCTCCTCTTATTCGGGTGTGGAATCGTTCATTCATGTCCGCCTAGAAGCCCCCCAAGCCGCTCCTTGTCCGTGCCTTCTTGCACCGGGCGATCACTCCCCGCTCCTCTTCCCCGGCGTCACATGCCCAGACTTCCACTTGGTTCGCCCGAACCACACCGGGACATCCGATGAAATTGAACGATACAGAGAAGATTAGCATGGCCCCCGCAAGGATTACACGATAAATCGAGAAATGGTCCAAATTTTATTTGTGACGACCCGCCTTTCAGATCGACGACTGTCCCCACAAACCAACACAAGTCTTTCCAACGCGCTTTGTCCTCACTCAAGCGCACCCTAGGAGCAGCTTCCCAGGGGGTCACCCATCATATAATTGCTCTGGGCCAAGCACACTTAACTTCCGAGTTTTTATATGATGAGCACCAGAAAAGAAGATGCATCTTGTTGATATGAGTAGTACCTATCAAATCTTTAAAGCTCTCTCAATCAGTATAGTCACATACCTACACTGGTCTCAGAATCTCCTCTTATTCGGGTATGGGATCGCTTCATTCATGTTCCTCCGCCTGAAGCCGCCAGAGCCGCTCCTTGTCCGTGCTTCTTGCACCGGCGATCACTCCCGCCTCTTCACCCGGCGTCACATGCCCACCAGCCTTCCGCTGGTTCGTCCCCCAAACCACACCGTCATTCAGGAGAGGTCCCGCTCGATACCATTTGTAACGCCCCGCCTTTCGTCGATCGACGATCGTCCCCACAAACCAACACAAGTCTTTCCGCTTTGTCCTCACTCACGCACGCACCGGGAGCAGCCTTCCCTGGGGTCACCCATTATATAATTGCTCCGGGCCAAGCACGCTTAACTTTAGAGTTTTTATATGATGAGCACGAGAAAAGAAGATGCATCTTGTTGATATGAGTAGACTATCAAATCTTTAAAGCTCTCATCAATCGTATAGTCCCATACCCCTCGGGCGTGGGATCGGTTCATTCATGTTCCCCTCCGCCTAGAAGCCCGCCAGAACCGCCTTGTCTGCGTTTTCTTGCACCGGCGATCACTCCCGCCCTCTTCACCCCGGCGTCCGTCCCCGCTCGCTTTTTATACTATGCGCATTTCTTGTTTTCTCCTTCGTGTACGCGTTCGACCTTTTGTTCGACCGGTCGACCTCCAAATTGAAATATTGTCCGATTTTTGTCAAAATAAACTTCAAGAAAAACTCCGAAAAATTAGTAAAAATATTTTAGATCGATCGGGATTATTTGGACAACATTAGAAATATCGTTTTGATGTAAAAACACAAAATCATCAAAAGTGTTGTCCAATATTTTAGTCGAAAATAAACTTGAATAAATATTTCGGAAAATTAGTAAAAATATTTTAAATCAATTGGGAGTATTTGGACAACATTTATAAACATTGTTTTGGTATAAAAACTCATTTAAACAAAATCATCAAAAGTGTTGTCCAATTTTGTCGAAAATAAACTTGAAGAAATACTCCGGAAAATTAGTAGAAACAATTTAAATCATTTAGGAGTATTTGGACAACATTTAAAAACATTGTTTTGGTATAAAAACAAAATCATCAAAATCATGATAAAACCATTTATCAAATAATCTCCCCCTTTTTGATGATTACAAACCAAAACAATTTTACGAGGTCGATTTTGAAAACAAAATAATTTTACCGATTTAAAAAAGAACTATCTGTTATGAGCGACAACATTTCACGCAACATAATCATAAGGATGGGAGTATAGATTTTCAAAAATATTTTTGCAAAAGCTCCCCCTATCAACATGCACAACAAGAGTAATATAGAAGCAATCAACCAAAAGCTAAAAGCTCAGCTTTTACAAATAGAGCTTAAGTATCAAGAACTTATAAGCTCCCTCTGTCAATAAAACATCATTAGACATGTAAACAAGTCCATAATACATAAAATGGACTAAGTAAGATCCACAACTTTTGGCTTTTAATAGCCACAACTTATAGCTTCTTCCGTAGAGCTTATCTTAGCTTCTTTGAGCTAAAGAGCTTATAACTTGTTTCTTCCCCTTTGGAATAATCAAAAAGAATGTTAGCACGATAAAAACATCATATATCCATATCAAAGTGCGCAATTTAACCGATTTATCGAGCTATTTGAACATTGAAGCTTATAAACCAAATAGGAGGGAAAAGACGATCATATGACTTATAGAAAAGCTCATAAAAGCTCATTTGATTTGCAAAACATGATCTCTATAAATATATAAGACTTTTGAAAACAAGAGAATCATGTAGGTGATGAATTTTTCAATGAAACATTTTACCGAACACTTGGCGGGCGTTAAAAATAGAAGAAGATATATATAGCCCTTGTAAATGTAATCAAGCCAAGTTTTTCATCACCAAAAGCAATTTTACAAATATAATCCAACAACAATCATTATTCACAACACAACTATGCAAGAATTCCAACAAAAAGACAGTACATAAGCATTTTCTCAAGGGTTCCACCCAATTGAGATAAAGGAGTAGAATTCTTACCATTTAATCGGTGAGGATAAGTAACAATGATGATAAACGAGCTAGATAATCCCCAAAATATATAATTTATGTAACAAAACTCATTTGAAGTGAATTGTGTGTGAAAATTGCAAAGGGGACGAAATGTAGAAGAAAAACGCCAAAATGGCTAAGTCTGAAAACATAAGACATTTTAACCATAAAATCCCTATGGGCGACCGGTCGGCCTCTCCCCTGGCAGCCCACTAGTTCAGTTCTGTTTTGAAATACCGAAATTTGATCCAAAAATCCGATTTTTCGCCCCTAAGTTTTAAAAACGTGCAAAATGCAAACGTAGACCTCATTTAATATACATTATGTCATAATCAAGCTCGAAATGAGGTAAAATACTCGGCGGTTTAAAAAAAAAAAACAAATGTCCGCGAGTTATCTTTGAGACGGAATTAAGCACATCTCAAATTTTTGTTTATGAAACACAATCCCTTAGAAAAATATATCAAATCTCAATATGTTTAGTTTGAATACGAATAACCGAATAAAATATACCGGACTTGTTATCCCGAAAAATAAGAACGTTTTAAGACTTTGGATACAACAAGTCATAAGAAGAAGTGCCTTTCAAATATTTGAAAATTTCTTTTAACAACACTTTAATTAGATTCGTTGGGATAGTTTTAAAATTCGAGCATATAGACATAAAGCATAGAAAATGTAGAGTCTAAAGGAATAAGAAACGTCAGTGAACATACCTCGAATATGTTTGTCAATCAATATGCCTTCCTCAACCTTTGTCAAACTTTACATTGGTAGCCATAGAGGTTGAGATGATTCTTCCTTCTTCAATGCCTAACTTCTTCAAAGGTACTTTTGTATACTTTGATTGTGAATTATAACCACTTTTTTGGCATTGTTTAACTTCTTCTTGATAATACCTTAGAGCTACTAACTTTGCCTTGGTCATCAAGCTTGTTCCAAAATACCAAAAATTTCGCAAAATCTTAAAAGATATCTTGCACAAGAGCATAGTAATATCGAATAATAGAAACACTATAATAAGCAACACATACTATGCTTAAAAACGCATCATCAAGAGTTTCATAAAACATGTAAGTTCAAATAAGCTTATAGGAAGCTATATGAGGTCTCTTTGAAATTTGAAAAATTCAAGAGCATATTGTTGAGACCTCATTTACAAGAAGCATATGAACAAGAGCTTTGACAAGGCAACCAAGAATAATGGCATTTATATGTGCAAAGAAATGCATAACTTAAGAGAAGGATAAAAATCAATTGTTTTATCAAAACAAAATATAATCCCTTACAAATTTTGGATAAGACAAGCTATGTCAAATAATGCCTTTCAAAAATCAAAACTCCTCTTAACGGAACTTGTATAAAATACTATGAAAACAAGCACATAGGCATATGGCACAACATGTATCGAGTCTATGAGATGAATAACAATAATGAGCGTGCCTCAAAAGTTCATGTTTCTCTTGATATATTACGAGTAGATAACCATTGAAGAAGATATGTAAATCCTACACAATTCTTAAAACAAATATGCACAAACATGATGATACAAATGTAGGCTAAGCAATAAGAGATATCATAAGTAAGCTTATGCTATATAAAACCATAAGGGATGATAAAACACTTAAGTATAAGCAAATATACAAGAGTTTAATATAAGCATCATACAAGGTCTTCTTTTTCAAAATATTTTTTAAAAAACACAAATATATATTGAAGACCTTAATTTTAAAAGTATGAAAACTCATTTAGTAATTAAGACACAAATAAAAACATTCACAAAAACAAAACAAAATGCATATTTAAATGGGGAGATACGGCTTACCAATTTCGCCATTTCCATGGGTTGTGTCGTTCCCATTGTTGATGATATCTTCCCATTTGAAAATCATCTTGTTGATGATAGCTTCTCCAATTGCTCCATTTTCAAGGATTGTGTTCCTCCCATTGTTGATAGTGTCTTTCTCTTGGAAATTTATTTTGATGTTGTCTTCTCCTTTGATCAAATGAAATGGTCATTTGATGCCTTCTTGGCGGTATGAATTTTCTTCGATTATTATTTCGACGTGTACCTAATATGACATTGTTTTGTGGTACCCTCAAGTGTTTGGGTCCTTTAGGATTAGCTTTGAGATTTTTAGGTCTCCAATAATGATTAGAGCTATTTCTAGCCCGACAAATATTAGCCGTGTGACCTTTTTTACCGCAATAAAAACAAGTAACAATTTTTGGAGCATAATGACCAACATGATTAGAGACTTGATTTCTTTTCACATGATTAACAACATTAGGCTTATGATCAAGTCCTTGTTTCAATTTATCACAACTATGAATATCAACAATTTGGGTCATTTTATCAGTACTCAAGTTGCATTTTAATAAATCATTTTTCATGCAATTAATATCCTCAACAAGAGTACGTTTTTTTTAAAGGTTTCTAACCTTATCAAGAGTGGTGGTATGATCACGTGAAAGTGATTCATAAGAGGAAAATAAATTATCCTTATCATTTTTCAAACTATTGAATTCATTTTTCAAATTTTTGTATTTAACAAGAAAGCTTTGGAATTCATTTTGAAGTTCATCAAAATAATTTTGCAAATCACTATAATCATTTTGTAATTCATTATCATAAGAAGTGGAGGGTTTAGAACTTACCTCGTTTTCTTCTTCAAAGCCCATAAGACATCGTTCGTTTTCATCGACGTCGGAAGTTGTAGGAAGTTCATCCCATGTTGGGTTTGTATCCATTTGAGAAGTAGATGCTTTTGAGTGGCTCCTTTAATTTTCATATACTTCTTCTAATTTTCTCCATACTTCATGTGCCGATTTAATTCCTACAATATGATCATATTCCAAAATGGTAAGTGAACAATAAATAACATTAAGAGCTTTACCATTTAAAGATGTGATTTTCTTCTCTTCATCATTGAGCTCCTTGAGGACTTTGGAGGAGTGTGGTGTATCTTTCATCGGAATGGATTCTCCATTGACGACCGTGTTCCAAATATCGAACCCGCAACCTTGTAGATAGCATTCCATTCTTTCTTTCCAAAATGTATAATTTTTGGAATCAAATAGTGGTGGCTTGGTGGTGGAGGCGCCGGTAAGGTAGACTTCATTCGTAGCCGATGATCGTTCCTCTTTACTCATTATGTGGAACGAGCTTGCCAAAGAGTTTGGCTTTGATACCACTTGTAAGTCCAAGCGGCTACGATAATCTAGAGGGGGGTGAATAGATTATCTCCATCTTTTCGATTATGCCCTCTTTTTCGAATCAAATACGCCAAGACAAGAATAAAGGTGCGGAAAGTAAACAACACACATCGATTTATAGAGCTTCACCCCACCTAAGGACTACGTGCTCTACCACCCCAGTATATCCGGGATGGGTTTCAAAAAAGAAAAAGAATTTTATTAATTACCACAATTAATACAAATTCAACTTACAACATCACCTTGAAGAGCACCACACTCTTCTTCAACAACACCTTGGAGATTACCACAATCTCCCTTGAAGATTACCACAATCTTCCTTCAACGGCACCTTGTGAAGATCACCACAATCTTTAATCTTGAAGAACACCAAATTCTTCAAATACCTCAAGAGCACCACACTCTTGAAACACCTATCACCTAGATCACCCAAGTGTATTCTTTCCACAAGAATACTCACAAGGATGTCTTGTGTTGAATGATGACCAAAATCAAGATTACAACTCAATAATGAATATTACAATTTTGAGTGCAAGTGTAATCAAGAATAAAAAGCCTAGACCTCAAGATTGTGCAATTGCAAGAACTTAGGCTTATTACAACAAGAATGTAAAATATGAAAGCTTGGAGAATTTGCAGATTTTTCTTGTTGTTTTGATTGCTTGTGTGTTGTATCTTGTGTCTTCAAATCATCCTCTATTTATAGGAGAGTCTTCATAGACATAGGCTCCTCATTCTTCACTTTTGTCTATAAAAAGAGGATCACATGATGTAGAAATATTGTACAAAAAATAAAAGCAAATCTTGCTGATAAGAATTTCAAACGACACAATTTTGTTGTCACAAAATTACATAGGGCGACCGGTTGCCCTGTATAAGATTTCGAACGTTTGAAAGAAATTAGTGCGATCCAGGACAGGTTGCAGGGGGGGTCGACCGATCAAGGGGGGTGCGACAGGGTCGGCCCCACCTCGAACCGGTCCCCCTGCTCAGTTTTTGCACTATAGTGCATTCTGTTTCTTGTTTTCTCTCCTTCAGGTACCGTTCGACCTTTTGTTCGACTGGTCGACCTCCAAATTGAAATATTGTCCGATTTTTGTCAAAAATAAACTTCAAGAAATACTCCGAAAAATTAGTAAAAATATTTTAGATCGATCGGGGGTATTTGGACAACATTAGAAATATCGTTTTGATGTAAAAACACAAAATCATCAAAAGTGTTGTCCAATATTTTAGTCAAAAATAAACTTGAATAAATATTCCAGAAAATTAGTAAAAATATTTTAAATCAATTGGGAGTATTTGGACAACATTTATAAACATTGTTTTGGTATAAAAACTCATTTAAACAAAATCATCAAAATTGTTGTCCAATTTTGTCGAAAATAAACTTGAAGAAATACTCTGGAAAATTAGTAGAAATAATTTAAATCATTTAGGAGTATTTGGACAATATTTAAAAACATTGTTTTGGTATAAAAACAAAATAATCAAAATCATGATAAAACCATTTATCAAACAGTTTCTTCATCTAACAAGGCACATACTGATACAGAGCTGAAGAGTTCCAACTTCAGTGATATGATTCAACAAGAAATTGCGAAGTTCATCAATGGTAAAATGACAACAGAAAGTGGTAATCCTGATTCCAGTTTTAACTTTGCCCACTTTGCTGATTTTGCTGGTAAGCATAGTCCTCTTATACTTCATTATGTCTTAACTATGCTTGAGAAATTGGATGGAAACTCCTGGATATTGGATACAGGGGCCAACCGACACATGTGTCATGATCCTCATCTTTTTCACACATCACACCTGTTTCATCACCTATCACTATATGCCTACCTGATGGCTCCACCAAAACTGTCACCCACACTGGCACAATCATCTTGCATGAAAATCTATTCCTCACTGACGTTCTACTTGTTCCCAGTTTTAAGTATAACTTGCTCTCTATTTCCCAACTTTCCCAAGCTGCTAAACTAAAGTGTATTTTCTTTCCTACCCATTGTGTTTTTCAGGACCTTGAGACGGAGAGGGTGTTTGTTGTTGGTAAAGCCATGGGGAGGTTATATGTATTACAACTGGCTGCAGAAAATTCCACAAAGTCCTCCTCATCTTCTGGCTTTAATCTTTCAGCTTTGTCTAATGCTACTGCTGATTCTTCTTGTACCAATTCTTTTACATTGTGGCACAAAAGGCTTGGCCACTCTTCTCCTAGTTTGTTGAAACATTTAAGTTTTTTGAAATCAATGAATGCTTCTGATATGTCAAATATTGTTGATGCATGTGATGTTTTCCACTTCTCTAAGCAACACAGGTTACCTTTTCCCCACAGCACCATTCATACTACCTCTATTTTTGAACTTTTGCATGTAGACATTTGGGGACCAAATAACTCACCTTCCGTCACTAATACCCCTTACTTACTCAATATAGTTGATGACTTTAGCAGGGCCACCTGGACCTATCTCATGTCTAATAAAAGTCAAACCCCTCAATTTCTTCAAACTTTCCAAGCCATGATCTCTACTCAGTTTAAAACAGCTATTAAGTCTATCCGCACAGATAATGGCACTGAGTTTCTTAGCTCAGCTTGCCAGCAATTCTTCACCTCTAATGGAATCCTTCATCAAAAGTCTTGCACCTACACACCTCAACAAAATGGTGTGGTTGAACGTAAACATCGACACTTGCTCGACATTGCTCGTGCCTTAATGTTTCAGTCCAAAGCCCCTTCAACTCTATGGCCATACTCCATTCTTACTACCACTTACATCATAAATAGGCTTCTCAGCTCAGTGTTACATTGGAAAACACCTTTTGAACTATTGTATGGGACATCACCTGATTATTCCTCTTTACGACCTTTTGGTTGTCTTGCATTTGCTACCAACACCAAACCTCACAAGTAAAAATTTGCCCTAAGAGCTTACAGGTGCATTTTCATAGGATACCCCCTAGCCAAAAAGCTTACAGACTGTTTGATTTGGACTCCCACTCTGTTTTTATCTCCAGGGATGTGCTCTTTCTTGAACACATCTATCCTTGTGTTCATAAACCTATTACCTCTCCAACACCTTTGCCCATGCTCCCTCTTGTAGATCATACCTCTGATTCTCCTAATTCTTCTCTCACTGATCAAACTCCAGCCACCCAGCCCCTTAGGAGAAGCTCTCGTATCATTTCTAAACCAGCCTGGCACAAGGACTTTGTGGGCTATTCTGCTTCAGAGGATTTACCAGCAGCAGCCCCCTCTACCAAATGCTCTCCTACAGGTTCTTCTTATCCTCTTAATACCTTTCCACACCACACATCCCCTTTTTTTAGCCCTACCTATCTTTGTTTTTTGGCCAATGTGGATAATATACAGGAACCTACATCCTTTTCTCAAGCTAGTAAAGATGTGCGATGGGTGGAGGCTATGAACAAGGAGCTTGCAGCCTTATAAAATAATAACACTTGGGTTTTAACTTCTTTACCTGCTGGGAAACGGGCGATAGGGAGTAAGTGGGTATACAAAGTTAAGACTCATCCGGATGGCAGTATTGAACGGTTTAAGGATCGTTTGGTGGCTAAGGGCTATGACCAGGTTCAGGGTATTGATTATAATGACAGTTTCTCTCCCATAGCCAAGCTTGTTACGGTTCGGATCCTTATTGCTTTGGCCTCTCTTCAGGGCTGGGAGTTGCACCAGCTGGATATTAACAACGCCTTTCTCCATGGTACTTTGGTTGAAGAGGTATACATGTACCCTCCTGAGGGATATTCACAGGCTGCTGATGGGCAGGTTTGCCTTTTAAAAAAGAGCTTATATGGTTTGAAACAGGCTTGAGAGAATGGAACTTGGAATTTTGTGCTAGGTTGCTAGATTTTGGGTTCATCCCGGTCCCCTCATGATCATTGCCTTTTTTAAGCACATCGACACTTCTTTCTTGGCCTTGCTTGTTTATGTCGAAGATGTCCTCCTTACTGGTTCTAGTGCTGCTGAGATTTTGTCTCTAAAATCCTTTTTGGATACTTATTCACCATCAAAGATTTGGGGTTCGCAAAATATTTTTTGGGTGTGGAGATTGCTCGAAGTTCTGATGGCATTTACCTCAACCAACGTAAATACATTCTTGATATTCTCTAGGACACATGTTTCACTCACTGCAAACCAGCTATTACACCTTTGCCTCCAGGTCTCAAACTTAACTCTGAAGCTGGTGATCCTTTTCTTGATGCTCCCAAGTACAGAAGGTTGGTTGGTCGCTTACTATATTTGAATTTCACCCGTCCTGATATTACCTTTGTTGTCCAGCAGCTTAGTCAGTATGTTAATAGTCCCCATACCCCTCATTGGGACGCTGCACTTCATATTCTTCGGTACCTTAAAGGTTGCCCTTCTACCGGCTTTTTATTCTGCACGTTCTCCTCTTTCCATCACCGCATATAGTGATGCGGATTGGGGAAGTTGTCTAGATACTCGTCATTCACTTATTGGTTATTGCATCTTTCTTGGTGATGCTCTTATTTCATGGAAAACCAAGAAGCAGACCACCATTTCTCGTTCATCCGCTAAGGCGGAGTATCGAGCCCTTAGTGATGTTGTTTGTGAACTCCAATGGGTCTCTTATATCGCTCGTGACTTGCAGCTGCCTGTCCATCCCCCCTTCTAGCTTTGGTGTGACAACCAAGCTGTTATACACATCACCAAGAATCCCGTGTTTCATGAGCGTACCAAGCATCTCGACATTGATTGTCACTTGGTCCGCAACAAGTTCAAAGAAGGCTTCATTACCCTACATCATGTTTCTTCCCATGATCAGCTGGCCGATCTCTTTACCAAAGCCCTGGGTTCCTCTGCTTTCAGCACTTTTGTCTCCAAGTTGGGCCTTCGTGATTTCCTTCGATGCCCAACTTGAGGGGGGGGTGTAAAGATATCGTGTTTTACCATTTAGCACTTTTCCCTATTCTGATTTCTATTCTAGATGTACACGTGGAGACTGATGATAGGCTGAGTTTGTTAGTCTGTTTTTTGTTTTCTTCTCCATGAAGATAGCTATATATACTGCGGGTGTGTAATGCGTGTGAGTTAAGCTGAATGAATGAGAAATTCTCTCCAATATTAATGTTACATTGAAATGCTCTGTATGAGGATCTACATATTTTTTACACGTTCCCATAAGAAGCTCCATTAATTGCTTGCAAACATCCATGGGAACTACCCTCTAAAAGTGCTTCTTCACAAGCTGGCTGAGATGCCCCAGCCTTGAGTAACATCTCCAGAATCTCAAGGTGGTCTTCCCTTGCAGCTGCGGTTGTCGCAAAGCCCTTAAATAGTCTTAGGTTAATATAGGCTCCCACGCTCTGCCATTTTTTAGAAAAAATGAAAAGATTTATGAGTAATTGCAACAATGCCCAAGTGTTCCTACCAGTTTTAAAACAACGCAACGTGCTACAAAAAGACGGGGTAGACTTTAAAAGCAATATTGCACAAAAGAAATTGGCAACAAGTCAAACTTCATTAACTGAGCTTATGAATTCTTCAAAACATTTTATAAACTTTTTAAAAGTGTTTTGGAAATTTATTTTTAAAATATCTTAGAAGCTCTCAAAATAAGATGTTAGGAGCTTATAAGCTCCATCTAAAAAAAGTGGGGATGCCATCTTATTTTTAAGATAAAATGTAGGAGCTTATAGGATATTTTATATAAGCTTGGCCAAACACCCTCTAAATTCAAACTATTTTCAAAAAAAAAAGGGAAATCAGTAATTGTCCAGCACTGCAATTTATAAGAGCGTGGTTAGTGCTGCAAAATTACGGTATTAATAGATAATAGGCAATTCAAAATCCACAGGATCAAATCTGTTAAGATATCAAAAAGAGGCTCGGTCAAAAAACCAGATTTCAGCTGCCAATAAGCTGAAACCTATCGCATGAACCAAATATGACACCAGTTACAAGTTAAAACAAACCATTAAGCAAGCTATTTAAATTTTGAACGATAAACGTTTATTCAGCGACGTGCGGATTGGAAATAACACCATCACCAAGTATCAACTTTCAAATCTCGGCCAAATCCAAACTGAAGAATTGAGATTTCGATTATCCAAAATGAACGAAACCATCCTAGAGAAAGTTTAACCGGCATCGGGTGATAATGAAAATATAAACTAAATAGTATAATCGCGTCACTCTTTATTTTCAAAATGAAATTAAAAAACCCACTGTAATATATGACAAAGATGCACTCTGAACTTAAATGAAAATAGGAGCTAAAATTACTTAACTTTCATAACGAAATGCAAAATTCCATTATTGGCAAGCGATAAACAATCAAAACGAGATAAAAATGCAGTAAGCGTTAAGGACTAACTGACTAAGTGTTGGGTAAATATATATGGTTTATTGTTTAAGAAATGGCCAAGTGTTTGGATGTTTTGGCTTAGTCGATGCCTGAATTGGATTCAGTCTCCGCAAGATGAAAACGCCCATATACAAAGTGCTAACGGTTCCGACGTACATCCCTAAGATACAACGACTATTTCTAATCCGATTTAGCAGCATTTGCAAAAACCGGAATTACAGCAAACTAACTCTGTGGACAAACTCTGTGATTTCTTCGTGAGATAGGGTTTGTGGGTTTGAGGGTTTCTTTCTAGGGTCTCTTCTGGGGTTCGATTGGGACGAACAGTGTTGGTTTCTGAGGGCTTTATGTGGTTTGGCTTTGTGGGAACTACCTGGTGGTTCTCTGGTGGATTCTTTGGTGACATTCAGTGGTTTGGGAAACTGGTCCTGAGCCGAAATCTCTCAATATTTCGGTTTAGGGTTTTATCCCGTATACTTTCATTTTACTTTACTTTGTTTTACTGTAATTTTTGATTTCATTGAGTCTTAGAGTATTGGTCCGTATAATAGGATTCTTTATTGAGTCTGTATTTGTGCTTGGTTCATACTATCTGAGGTGGATAGATACCCAACAGTGGTATCAGAGCACCTATTCGCCTCGTGTGGGTTGGTGCTTCTGGTTCTTGGTGATTCTTGGCATGTGGTGACTGTTCTGGATTTGGTATTCCCAGAACTAGCTTCTGGTGGTAAAATCTCTTATATCTCTTTATTCTGTTTTCTTTCTCTTGGCTTGGTTGAGAAACCCTAAACATCAAGCCACTTGACCCTACATCATAAGAGTGTAGTGGAATCCTGGGGTGCGAAGGGAATCTTTACTAAGTCCCTGTGATCCTGTTCTATTTTTTGTTGATATACTCTGATCTTGATTCTATCACCTGTGTGTGATATATTTCTGTGGTCCTCTATAGTATTTGTTGGGAAATTTATTGTTTAGATTTTGATGAATGCCATGTAAAACTTAGACTAGAAAGTTGGCACCCCATTTTCCTTGTAATTTGCATTGTAATAAATAGGGTTGTACGAGCTGAGTCAAGTCAGCTATGCCTGGATATACAAGAAGTCAATCAAGATCGAATGAAGACTCATTTGTGAAACAAATTTGAGTATGGCAAGGAGGAGAAGACAAGAACTCGACTGAAGGAGTATCAGCTGGGATACATCTTTGTGAAGTGTCAGTCAAGTCAACTCAAGAAGCCAAGTCTCAAGTTGAAGTGACAGATGAGTCATCCATTGATTTGGAAGCAAACTCGAAGTCACCTGGGGGGAAGTTAGAGAAGCTGCGGTCAAGTCAAGATAATCGAAAAGAATCCGTTACGTAAGTCAAGAATATTACCTAAACAAGTAATACTTCCATGCCGCCATGTCTTAAAGTGCTCACCCCGGAAGCGTGCAAAAGGAATAAACCAATGGGAAGCATCGCACTCGTGTCGACTCTAAAAAAGTGAACATTCATTTATACGAGGAAATGTCAACATCAAGGATCGCAACAAGACAAGCCAACGAACACAAGTGACTTTTGAAAAATCAACATATCTCTTCAACGGGCAGATTTTTGAAAGTTCACTATAAAATGTTGAGGAATCTCATTGAGAGAAGGTTACCGAACCACGAACATTCAAGCAATTATTATTCGAACATTCTACAATATATTCTCAAGTTATTCAAGCAAAATTCTCAAGCCTAACTCTCGAAGGAAATCAATCCAACACCAAGCTGTGAAGGAAAAAGACAACTTCAAACTGTTGAAGAATCAAAAGGGGTCTACATTCCAAGGAGGATTGTAGAAAGGTTCAAGGTCGAACCAGTCTCAAGTCATTGGAGGGCTTCGTGATCAAATCCAAGAAGCTTGAGCAAGTGAGTCAAGTAGCAAGCGCCGCCTGTGGAAGAAGCCGAGTCGGACGAGAAGCTGGTTTGTGTGACCAAGTCATCTCCGATCGAGTCCCAAAGGATCAAGTCATTTGTGTGATCAAGACTTGTATCTAGATCGATAACCACTTTGTACTCTGATCAATACTTAGTGGATTCCTCCAGGAGTTGGAGAAGAGAGGAGTAGAAGAATTACCCCATCTTCGAACCTCTATAATAATTATTGTGTCATTTACATTTCAACATTTTTATTTCTGCATATTACTTTATATCTGCTGATAATTTGCTATCCAACTGATAATTAACAAAGTGCTAAAACCAAGTGTTAAAACAAACTTAAACCAAATTCAAGGGTGTTAAGTCTTCCGCTGAAAATCAAGTCTGTTGAGTGGCTAACTCTGCTGGTTAAGGTTTAGACTAAACAATGAGTTATTCTATCAACAGCTCAATCGAGTCTGTTGAGTGGCTAACTCTGCTGGTTAACTAACTTAGCTGTCCCTCAAGGACTTAGCTGTGTATTTAACTCTGTATTATTTTAAAAAGACTAAAACGAAAAGTTGGTAAGGTTTATTCAACCCCCCCTTCTAAACCTTACTCACACCCCTTAGGACCTACAAGTGGTATCAAAGCGGTTGGTTCATTGAGCCTTCGCCAGTTCTTGAACTAGATCTCCAATCTTTCAAGAAGTTTTTAACACTTGTTCTTTCAAAAGTTTTTTTTAAACAAAGCAAAGTTATTATCATGGAAGCAAATTTATTCCTATGTTCACCATTGAAGAATTTGATGACTAGAAAATATCCAATCTTTCAAAGATGTGGATAGTTTTTAACACTAGTTCTTTCAAAAGCTCTAGACCGACTATGGTTTTTTTTTAATGGACAAATGATGAAGAGAAAAAATTATTATCATGGAAGCAAATTTGACATGCATTCCAAAGCCATGTTCAATAAAGTCAAATCTTGCAAGACAACTAAAGAAATTTGGGATAAATTAACTTTAATTTGTGAAGGATCAGAGCAAATTAAGGAAAACAAATTATATATTGTTGTTCCAAAATTTGAAAACTTTAAAATGCTTGCAGGTGAAACAATGGATCAGCTGGATGCTGGATTCACTGAAATTACAAATGAGCTCTCAGCACTTGGAAAGGAATACACACAAAAGGAGATGTGTATGAAGATACTAAGGAGCCTCCCAGCTGAGTGGGAAATGAAGACCATGGCTCTAAGGCACTCGATGGACCTATCAAAAACATCCAATCATGAACTATTCTCAGACCTCAAAGCTTATGAATTTGAGCTGAGAATAAAAGATCAAGAGGAGACAGTTGTACCCAAAACAATTGCACTTATAGTCAAGGATGGGAAGAGAGCTCAGACCAAAGAAATCATTGACCAGGAGGAGATTGCTCTGATGGTTAAAAGATTCAACAAGTTCTTCAACAAGAACTACAAAAGAAATAAAGGTGAATCTTCCAAATGACATTCAGCTCCCTCCAAGTCAAGGGAAGATAGGCCACCAAAGAGAGCTGAGTATCAAAAGGTCGAATATCAAAGAGCTGACAACCCAAGAAATGAGAGAGCTGACCAAAAAGTTGAAAACCTGTGTTGGAATTGTAGACAACCAGAACATTTTGCTATTGACTGTCCATATCCTGTAGTCAACAAATACATGAATGAAGAAGAAAGAAGAGTCTTCAGAGAAAGAAGACAAGAAAAAAAAAGGCTATGTTGGCTACATCGAGATCACGAGACGGCTAAGTCAAAAGAAATGAGAGACTCGAGAGAGTAGTGAAGTCGACTACTCAAGTGACTCGAAGAAGAAGCCTTAATGTCTAATGGCCAAAGAACAAGACCAACCTGACCAAGAAGATGAGGTACACTCTAACTCATCTCACTCAGATTCTAGTGATAGTGATTGTGACACACACAGTTCATCACCCACTGATCTTTATGATTCATTAGGCAAAAATGATGAAAGACTTTGAGCACATTAAATCCTCACGCACACTATTAAATGAGGAAAACAGTCAGCTCAAAAGCCAAAACTCACAGCTGACTAAGGAGTTGAGTTCTCTAAGTCACATAGCTGATGAGAACAAATAGCTGAAGGCTGAAAATGCTAAACTAATAGCAGAAATAGCTGGTATAGAAAAGAGGGAAAATGATCTCAAAAATGTGATTGCTTCATTCACAAAGGCATCTAAATCATTGGATGACCTTATTATGAGCCAAAAAGAATGTGGAGATAAGACAGGCATAGGATTCAATTCCTTTGTGCACAAGCAAACTCCCAGAGTGATTTTGGAAAAAGAATCTTCAAGTAATGAAGCATCTCAAAAATCCAAGACACCAAATGTTGCACACACATTCATTCCAAAGCACAACCACAAACAAACTGGCTTTGGTTATAAAGGAAAAGGAAAACAGCCAGTTGAGTATGATGAGAGGACAGCTGAGAAGAAATCCAGCAGAGTGCCTCAAAGAACTCCAAACAGAAGTACTGTGAAGAAGAAACAGAGCTACCAGAAACCCCAGAAGTTCTATCAAAGGAACACATATGATGGGAATGGTAAAAATTATCCAAGCCAAGCTGATTGGAATAATGTGAAATATCAGCAAAGACCTATGGAATACAAGCCTAAATGGCAAAGACCTAGACCTCACCAAAGGTCATTCTAAAGGCAAAAGAGCTATCATCAGCACACATATGCACCCAAGCACTACACTCAGAAATATCACAATTGTTAGTCCAAGTGGCTACAATAATCTAGAGGGGGGTGAATAGATTATGCCAATTTTTCACAAATCTCCCTCTTTTTCGAATGAACACGAAATTGACAAGAATGTAAATGCAGAAATTAAACAACACTCGATGATTTAGAGTAGTTCAACCCACCTAGGGCCTAATCTACTACCACCCCGGTATATCCGAAGTGGATTTCAAAAAGAAAAAAAGATTTTATTAATTTCCAAAATTAATACAACACCTTGAGGATTACCACAATCCTCTTACAACACCTTCAAGAAGATTACCACAATCTTCCTTCACCACCTTTGAAGAGTACCACACTCTCCAAACACCTATCACCAGATCACCCAAGTGTATTCTTACCACAAGAATACTCACAAGGATGTCTTGTGTTGAATGATGGACAAAATTCAAGATTACAACTCTATAAAACCAATACAAAGATTGAGTGCAAGTGTAATCAAGAATCAAAAGCCTAGACCTCAAAGATGTTCAAGTGAAAGTGCTTAGGCTATTACAACAAAAATGTAAAAATGAAAGCTTGAAGAATTTGCAGATTTCTTGTTGTGTATTTTTCTTGTTTGTGTTATATATTGTGTCTTCAATTCATCCTCTATTTATAGGAGAGTCTTCACCAACATAGGCTCCTTCTTCTTCACTTTTGTCTACAAAAAGAGGATCACAAGATGTAGAAATATTGTACAAAAATGAAAAGTAAATCTTGCTGATAAGGATTGCAACGGTTGGAATTTTTTTTGTCAAAAATAACATAGGGCACCGGTTGCCTGTAATAAGATTTCGAACGTTTTGAAAAAATAGTGCGATCCAGTATGTGTCGAATGAGGGGTCGGCCGACAGGGGGTGCGATCGTCGCCCTATGGTGCGACCCTATTTGGCCCGGTCCCCCCTCTATATTTTTAATTCAAGACGTTCTGTTTTAATATATAAGTTCTTCAGGTAACGGTCGACGTTATGGGCGACCGGTCAACCTCCAATTTTAAATGTTGTTCGATTTTTATCAAAAATAAACTTCAAGAAATACTCCAAAAAATTAGTAAAAATATTTTAAATCACTTGGGAGTATTTTGACAACATTTATAAACATTGTTTTGGTGCAAAAACCATTTTAAACAAAACCATCAAAAGTGTTGTCCATTTTTATCGAAAAATAAATTCTAAGAAATACTCCAAAATTAGCAAAAACATTTTAAATCATTTAGGAGTATTTGGACAACATTTATTAACATTGTTTTGGTATAAAAACTCATTTAAACATAATCATCAAAATCTTGATAAAAACATTTATCTAACAAACTCCCCCTTTTTGATGATTACAAACCAAAACAATTTTAGGAAGTTGATTTTAAAACGAAATAAATTTTCCGGTCTAAAACATCAATCCATTTTAAGCAAGATTCATCATAAGTACAAACTCATAAGGATAGGAGCAAAGATTTTTCAAAATCATTTTTTTGCACAAGCTCCCCCTATCAACAAGCATAGCAAGAGTAAGTAGAGAAGCAACAACTAAAAGCTTAAAGCTTAGCTTTTACAACTTGAGCTTGAATATCATGAGCTTATAAGCTCCCCCTGTCACAAAAGCATCATTAGTCAAGTATAAAAGTCTATAATACATCACACGGACTAAGTATTATCCATAGCTTTTGGCTTTTAAGAGCTTTAGCTTATAGCTTTTCTTGCGAGTTTATTTACGCTTCTTTGAGCTTATGAGTGTTTTTCTTGTTTCTCCCCCTTTGGAATCATCAAAAATAATGTTAGCACGATAAAAACATCATACAATTAAATCAAAGTGCGCAATTTTATAGATTTATCGAGCATATTGAACATATAAGCTTAAATTCCAAATAAAAGGGAAAAACTTGCTCATTTGATTTGTAAAAGCTCATTTGATTGATAAAACATGATCTCTATAAACTTATAAGACTTTTCAAATCATGAGAATCATGTAGGTGATGAATTTTTCATTGAAATATTTTGTCGAACACTTGGCGTGCGTCGAATAAAACAAGAGAAATATAACGTCTTTGTGATTCGTTTAAGCCAAAAAAATTCATCACCAATTTCAATACAACAATATTCATTCATCATCAATCATCATAAACAACATATTAATACAAGAATTTCAACAAGATATCAAGATACAAGCACATTCTCAAGGGTTCAACCCAATTGAGATTAAAAGGAGAAATTCTTACCATTTAATCGGTAAAGATGAACAATGATGATGATAATTGAGCCTCATGAAGTCCAAAATATAAAATGTATGCAATAAAACAAATTTGAAGTGAAATTTGCGTGAAAAATGCGTAGGGGACGAAAAATGAACACAAAAGACCAAAAATGATGAAACTGAGAACATAAACGTTTTTATCCAATTTTTGGTTAAGGGCGACCAGTTGGGGGAGTGGGCGACCGGTCGACGTCATGGGCGACCGGTCGGCCTTCCCCCAATCAGCCCAGTGGTTCTTTCTTTTTTTCCAAAATCCGAGGTTTGAACCAAAAATCCGATTTTTCACCCCTAAGTTTTAAAAACATGCAAAATGAAATCATAGACCTCATTCAATATGCATTATGCCTAACCGAGCTCGTATTGACGCAAAAGTCTCGGAAGATAGCGGTTTTGTAAAAATGTCCGCTAATTGATCTTGAGATGGTACAAAAGATATCTCAATTTTTCGTTTTGAAACACAATCCCTTAGAAATTGATGTCGAATCTCAATATGTTTAGTATAGTTATGATGAACCGGGTTTTGAGCAATATTTATAGCGGATATGTTATCACAAAAGATAGGAACATTTTCAAAAGAACATTTATAATCCGCTAAAGTTTGTTTCATCCAAAGCAATTGAGTACAACAAAAGGCTGCGGAAATGTATTCGGCTTCGGCCGTTGAAAGTGAAACACAATTTTGCTTCTTTGAAAACCAAGAAACTAGGTAATCGCCTAAAAATTGACATGATCCGGAAGTACTTTTCCGATCATCAATATTTCCGCATAATCCGAATCACTATAACCTTTAAGAGAAAAATTTTCATTCTTTGGATAGAATAAACCATATTGAATAGTGCCTTTCAAATATCGAAAAATCCTTTTAACGGCACTCATATGAGATTCTTTGGGATTGCTTTGAAAATGAGCACATAGGCATACGGCATGAAGAATATCCGGTCTACTTGCGGTTAAATAGAGTAAACTACCAATCATACCTCGATATTTGGATTCATCAACCGGCTTGCCTTTTTCATCTTTGTCAATCTTGACGTTTGTTGCCATTGGGGTAGAAATGGTTCTTCCTTCTTCAATTCCGAACTTCTTCAAAAGTTATTTTGTATACTTGGATTGTGAAATGTATATTCCTTCTTGGCATTGCTTAATTTGAAGTCCAAGGAAGAAGTTGAGCTCCCCCATCATGCTCATTTCAAATTCACCTTGCATTAACTTAGAAAATTTCTTGCACAAGGATTCATTAGTAGCACCAAAAATAATATCATCAACATAAATTTGCACTAATAAGCAATCTTGCCCTTTTTCAAAAACAAAGAGAGTAGTATCAACTTTACCTCTTGTAAAACCATTTTGCAAAAGAAAAGAGCTAAGTTTATCATACCATGCATGGGGTGCTTGTTTTAAACCATATAAGGCCTTTTTAAGTTTATAAACATCATTAGGCCTAGAAAAATTTTCAAACCCCTGAGGTTGTTTTACATAGACTTCTTCTTGAATAATACCATTTAAAAATGCGGATTTTACATCCATTTGGTAAAGCTTGAAATTTTTAAAACAAGAATAGGCAAGTAAAATATGAATAGCTTCTAAACGTGCTACGGGTGCAAATGTTTCATCATAATCAATACCTTCTTCTTGACAATACCCTTGAGCTACTAACCTTGCTTTGTTTCGAACAATATTGTCTTGGTCATCGAGCTTGTTCCGAAATACCCATTTTGTACCAATAATGGTTTGAGATGGAGGACAAGGTACTAATTCCCATACATCATTCCTTTCAAATTGATTCAACTCCTCTTGCATTTCTAAAAACCAATCCTCATCTTCAATAGCTTCCTTAGCATTTTTAGGCTCTTTTTGAGATATAAGAGATTTCTCGGAAAATTTTCCTCGAGTCATTACTTTATCAAGGGGATCACCAATAATAAGATCTTTTGGGTGATCTCCCTTAAATTTCAATGCTACGGGAAGATTCGAAGTATCACCTTTATCTTCTTGAGGAACATTTGAGCTTGAAGGTTGATCATTTTGAGTATCATCTTGAACAATGGGTTCAACAATATCCTCTTCATCACTTTCATCATTGGGTATCCTTTCAACACCCGAAGCTTCATTGAATTTGACATGGATGGATTCTTCAACAACCCCACTAGTCTTATTGTAAACCCGATATGTTTTGCTCTCGGTTGAATACCCCATAAATATTCCTTCATCGGCCTTATGATCAAGTTTGTCTAATTGATCCTTAGTATTCAAAATAAAACATTTACATCCAAATATTTTGAAATAACTAATATTTGGAGTTCTTCCTTTCCAAAGCTCATATGGAGTTTTATTCATTTTAGGACGAATATAAACTCGATTAATGACATAGCAAGCGGTACTTACGGCTTCGGCCCAAAAATATTTTGGAAGTGAAAATTCATTTAGCATGGACCGACTCATTTCTTGAAGTGTCCGATTCTTCCTTTCGACTACTCCATTTTGTTGAGGTGTCCTTGGAGCCGAAAAATTATGACTATATCCCTTGGTTTCACAAAAGACTCTAAATTTGCCGTCAAATTCTCTACCTCGATCACTTCGAATAGACTTAATAGTATATCTTCCTTTTCATTTTCAATAAGTCTACACAACTTAACAAACTCATTAATGGCATTGCTTTTATTTGTAAGAAATAGAGCCCAATTATATCTAAAAAAATCATCAACTATAACAAAAGTGTAATATTTTCCACTTAGACTTGTCGTACCAATATCCCCATACAAATCAAGATGAAGCATTTGTAGGGGTTTGGTAGTGGAAATTTCATTTTTGGGCTTAAAACTACTCTTAACTAATTTGTTCTTTTGACAAGTGTCACATAAGCCAAGATTTTCAAAATTCAATTTGGGTAGTCCTTTTATATGTTGGTTTTTGTAAATAGTTTGCAAATTTTTGTATCCAACATGTCCAAGTCGCCTATGCCATAAACTAGTTAAATCATTATTGGCGACAAGACAAGAAACATTTTGACTAACCAAATCACTTGTACAAATTTTGTAAAGATTGCCTTTTCTAATTGCTTCACAAATAATTTTATCATTTTTGGAAATAAGGCATTTTTCTTTATTAAAAATAACATTATAATTTGAATCACAAAGTTGGCTAACACTTATCAAATTGAACTTAAGCCCTTCTACTAAAAGAACATTACTAAGAGAGAAAGAAGAGTTACCAATTTCTCCATTTCCAAGAATTCTTCCTTTGCCATTGCCGAACATGACCATACCCTCTTCTTGGAGCTTGATGTTGGTAAAAATTTCTCTCTTTCCGGTCATATGGCGTGAACATCCGCTGTCCACGAGCCATTTTGAATCTTCCATTGTTGTTATAGCCCCTATAACCTACAAAGGAATTATTTTTAGGTACCCTATAATTTTGGGGTCCATGGGGGTTAGCCTTGAGACCTTTAGGTCTCCAATAATAGCTAAAATTATTCTTCAATTTACAATTGCTAGCATAGTGTCCATTCTTACCACAATAAAAACAAGTAATAATACGAGGACTACTAGCACGTACAAAGGTTGGACCTTGGTCTTTTTTCTTAAAAGCATTTTGAAAAGGTTTGTAACCAAGTCCTAATTTAGAATGCTCACCTCTTTGTGCATCTAAAATTTTTGTGACTATATCCGTACTTAAATTGAATCGATGCACGTCCTATTTCCAATTTTCAATATTATTTGTGAGCGTTTGTTTTTCGGTTTCAAGAGTACGGACCATAGTAAGAGTAATAGCATGAGCCTTATCAAGAGAATCATAGGAAGTAAATAATTTATCTTTTTCTAGTTTAAGCTCTTTATCTTCGCTTTTTCAAATTCTTGTATTTAACAATCAAATTTTGAAACTCATTTTGCAATTCATCAAAATCACATTGTAATTCATCAACTAGGGAAGAAGATGAAGCATTAGAGCGTACCTCGGTATTTTCATCGTCTATGGCCATAAGACCATGTTCGGATTCTCCTTCCTCGTCGATTGTTTTAAGTAATTCATCCCAAGTTTTGACGTCCGCATTTAACGCCTTCTTTTTCGAAAAAGGCTTTTTCTTCTTTTGTTCCTCTTCCGCTAATTTTGGGCAATCGGCTATGTAGTGCCCGGATTTTCCGCATTTGAAACAAGAATTGTCTCTAGGCTTTCTTTCTTTATTTTTGTTTACAAATTTTGCAAATTTTCTAACAAGAGCCGCCGTTTCTTCATCATCCTCATCACTAGCATAATAAACATTATTAGAAGAAGATGCTAAGCCTTTAATAATAATATTTTGCGTACCCGATTTAGAGGTGGATGGTTGAGAATTTTTTCTCTCCTTGAGATATACTTCATAAATGAGGAGGTTCCCAATGAGCTCATCAAACTTGAGTGTCTCAAGATTTTGAGCTTCCGTGATTGCCGTCACCTTTTTCGGACCATGAGGGAAGGCGTTCAATACCTTGGTCACCTTGTCTTCTTCGGAGATGACCTTTCCAAGAGCCACAAGAGGATTGACAATGTTGTCAAGCCTTTCCACTATTTTTGATATGCTTTCACCATCATGCATATTGAAATTTTCAAAGTCTTTCACAAGCATTGTTTTTCTTGCTTGCTTCACTTTCTTTGTGCCCTCATAGATGGTTTCTAATTTTTCCCAAACTTCATGTGCCGACCGTATGCCTCTTATGCGATTATATTCGATGGCGGTAAGAGAGCAATGTAAAATGTTTAAGGCCTTACCGTTTAGAGAGAAAGCCTTCTTGTCATTTTCATCGTACTCCTTGAACGGCTTGGGAGTCATGGTACCATCCTCCAATTTTGTTGTTGGTTGAGCAACTCCTTCAATGACCACATTCCAAATATCAAATCCGCACCCTTGTAGAAAGCACTCCATGCGGTCTTTCCAAAATGCGTAGTTGTTGGCGTCGAATAGTGGTGGCTTGTTGGTGGAGGCGCCGGTGAGATAAGCTTCATTCGTAGCCATGGATCTTTCCTCTTTACTCGGAATGAGCTAGCCAAAGAGTTTTCCTCTGATACCACTTGTTAGTCCAAGTGGCTACGATAATCTAGAGGGGAGGTGAATAGATTATGCCAATTTTTCATAAATCTCTCTCTTTTTCGAATGAACACGAAATTGACAAGAATGTAAATGCGGAAATTAAACAACACTCGATGATTTAGAGTAGTTCAACCCACCTAGGGCCTAATCTACTACCACCCCGGTATATCCGAAGTGGATTTCAAAAAGAAAAAAAAGATTTTATTAATTTCCAAAATTAATACAACACCTTGAGGATTACCACAATCCTCTTACAACACCTTCAAGAAGATTACCACAATCTTCCTTCACCACCTTTGAAGAGTACCACACTCTCCAAACACCTATCACCTAGATCACCCAAGTGTATTCTTACCACAAGAATACTCACAAGGATGTCTTGTGTTGAATGATGGACAAAATTCAAGATTACAACTCTATAAAACCAATACAAAGATTGAGTGCAAGTGTAATCAAGAATCAAAAGCCTAGACCTCAAAGATGTGCAAATGAAATTGCTTAGGCTATTACAACAAGAATGTAAAAATGAAAGCTTGAAGAATTTACAGATTTCTTGTTGTGTATTTTGTTTGTTTGTGTTATATATTGTGTCTTCAATTCATCCTCTATTTATAGGAGAGTCTTCACCAACATAGGCTCCCAACATAGGCTCCTTCTTCTTCACTTTTGTCTACAAAAAGAGGATCACAAGATGTAGAAATATTGTACAAAAATGAAAAGTAAATCTTGTTGATAAGGATTGCAACGGTTGGAATTTTTGCTGTCAAAAATAACATAGGGCGACCGGTTTCCCTGTAATAAGATTTCGAACGTTTTGAAAAAATAGTGCAATCCAAGTACAGGTCGAAGGGGGGGTCGACCAGTCGACAGAGGGGTGCGATCGGTCGCCCTATGGTGCGACCGGTCGGCCCCCTGCTGGACCGGCCCCCCTCTCTATTTTTTTGATTTAGTATGTTATGTTTTAATATTTGAGTTCTTCAGGTACCGGTCGACGTTATGGGCGACCGATCGACCTCCAATTTTAAATGTTGTCCGATTTTTATCAAAAATAAACTTCAAGAAATATTCCAAAAAATTAGTAAAAACATTTTAAATCACTTGGGAGTATTTTGACAACATTTATAAACATTGTTTTGGTGCAAAAACCATTTTAAACAAAACCATCAAAAGTGTTGTCCATTTTTATCGAAAAATAAATTCTAAGAAATACTCCAAAAATTAGCAAAAATATTTTAAATTATTTAGGAGTATTTGGACAACATTTATTAACATTATTTTGGTATAAAAACTCATTTAAAATAATCATCAAAATCTTGATAAAAACATTTATCTAACAACAATTACCCAAAGAAGGCAATTACTAAAACTCACACAAAGGCATACAGACAAAAGAGACAGTTGTATGAACCTAAAGCCCCCAAGCAATTTGCCAAAGTGAATTATGATTATGGCACAGATAGATGGCAACCTCTCAAGGAAGCTGCAAGAACCATGTTAGCTAAAGCTGGGCTGCCTAAAAAATTTTGGGCTGAAGCTATAAACACTGCAAGCTATACTCAAAATAGATGCATGATCAATAGACAGCTGACAAAGACTCCCTATGAAATATGGACAGGGAGAAAGCCAAATGTTGCATATTTTAGAATATTTGGATGAATATGTTTTATCCACAACAATGGCAAGTATAATCTAAAGGCTTTTGATGCTAAAGCTGATGAAGGTATCTTCTTGGGATACTCAGCTGAAAGCAAAGCCAATAGAGTGCTGAACAAGAGGACAATGGTCACAGAAGAGTCTATCCATGTGGTTTTTGATGAACCTAATGTAAATGGAGAAGACATTGAGGAGTTAGGCGATAAGTGAATCAGCCAACTATGCAGAAGAGTCCCTATGTTGAAGCTGAAGCTGGAGCAATCAATCAAGATGAAGGTGAAATAGATGAATCTCAAAGACAGCTGAAAAATTTGCAACTAAGTGATGATGAGAGAGCTGCTCAAGACAACACACAAGCAAGACGATCGAACCCAGTGACTTACTCCAACCCGATGTGAGATGGCCGAGAGACCATCCACCGAGCTAGTCATTGGAGATGTAAGAGATGGTGTAAGAACCAGATCCGAGCTCAACAAGCTATGTTCACTTGTTTTATTTCCTAAATAGAGCCAAAAGATGTGTCCCGAGCATTGGATGATACACATTGGATTCAAGCCATGCAAGAAGAGCTGAATCAGTTTGAAAGAAATAAAGTATGGAAACTAGTACAAAGACCAACCCATCAAAATGTTATTGGCACGAAATGGGTTTTCAGAAACAAGATGAATGAGGAAGGTTCTGTGGTAAGGAACAAAGCAAGGTTGGTAGCCAAAGGGTATTGCCAAGAAGAAGGAATAGATTTTGATGAAACATTTTCTCCTGTTGCAATATTAGAATCAATAAGGATGTTTCTTGCCTATGCTGCACACAAGAACTTCACTGTATATCAAATGGATGTGAAGAGTGCATTCTTAAATGGATTGTTGGAAGAAGAAGTCTATGTTGAGCAACCTCCAGGTTTTGAGCAGAAGACTCTTGGAGACAAGGTGTACAAGCTCAAGAAAGCTTTATATGGATTGAAACAGGTACCTAGAGCATGGTATGATACATTATCTCAATTTCTGACAGATAATGGATTCACCAAAGGCAAAATAGACAGAACACTCTTCAGAATTCAAGATGGAGAGAGTATACTGCTTGTTCAAATATATGTGGATGACATCATTTTTGGATCCACAAACAAAGAGTCGTGTGATAAGTTTTCAAACCTCATGCAAGGCAAATTTGAAATGAGCATGATGGGAGAGCTGACATTCTTTCTAGGACTTCAAGTTAAACAGTTGAAGGATGGAACCTTCATAAGTCAGAGAAAGTATACCAGAGATTTAAGGAAGAAATTTGGTATGGAAGAGAAGTCTTCTGTGAAAATTTCAATGAATACATCAGTCAAGATGGATATGGATGCAGATGGTAAACTGTGGATCAAACCAAATACGAGCACTTATTGGATCACCGCTCTATCTCACAAAGCAAGTAGGTTAGACATCACTTTGCGGCAAAGAGGTGTATGTGCAAGATTCCAATCGCTCCAAAAGAAAGTCACATGATGCAGCCTAAAAAGAATCCTAAGATATTTGAAGGGATGCCGGGAAGTTGGCTTATGGTATCCAAAGGAAGGTGGATTCAAGATAATTGGTTACTCGTGACGACTATCTTTGGATGTAGGGTTGACAGAAAAGTACTTGTGTACATGTCAAATGCTTGAACAGATTGGTTTCCTGGTTTAGCAAGAAGCAAAACTCAATAGCCACATCTACGGTGAAGTTGAGTACATAGTCATGGCCTATTGTGCCCAAGTCTTATGGATGAGACAAAGGTGAGAGATTATGATGTTGAAGAAAAAGAGATTCCAATTATGTGTGATAACACAAGTGCTATTGCAATCACTTAGAATCTTGTGTTGCATTCTAGAACAAAGCACATTGATGTCAGATATCACTTTATAAGAGATCATGTTGAAAAGAAAGACATCACCTTTGAATACATCTCAACTGATAAACAGTTAGCTGACATATTCACAAAGCCATTATGTGAATCAAGATTTGAAGAACTCAAGCATGAGTTAGGATTAATTGAGCTGAGTTGACACTCAGAAGACTCAATGAGAAGAGATGAAACATGATAAGATGAAAACAGAGCAAATCTTGTAAATCAGTCAAGTGAATCAGCCGTATTGGAAAGTCAGCTGTACCGAGTTAGCTGACAGTTGAGTCACTATACGTATAGAGAGAAGAAGAGATGAGTAAGTTAAGGAAGACGATAAGTCATTTATTAGCTAAGTGACAAAAATGCAGTCGTTTTTAATAAGCGGGAATGTTTTTAAGAATGACGTCAGCATAATAATGACAAGTCAAAAGCTGCACGACAAAACATATGATTGGATATAAATACTGCCGCATTAAATGTGGGCAATTAAATGCAAATGACACGAGCTAAATCTGAGCCGTTGATCTTGATCAATATTTCAAAAACCAAAAACACGTCCTTTCATACCCCTTATATACTCAATAGTTCAGTTTTTCTCTCTCACACTACTCAAAATTGTTCATCTCTCCAAAGCAAAGAAAGCATTTTTCTCTCAAAACCCTACCAGTCTTCAAGGCAAGTTTGTCAAGGTTCGTTCGGTAAAACTCAGAAAAAGGGCATCAACCTATGATTTTGTCAAACTAGGGAAGCAAATCCACAATGGTTCTACGGTGGATTTCGAAGGGATGGTTAAACAGGGTTCTGATGAAATTCTTGTGAAGAAGATAGCTGACAAAATCGAGAAATCTAGACTGAAACCCTTTCTCTCACGATGGAGTTTCAGATGACTTATGTTGAATAAGTAGCACAGTTCTACGTTAACGCTGAAGTTCATGACGAGGGCATCAAATCCTCTGTTCACGGGAAGGATCTTACAATCACTGCTGAAGATCTAGTGGAGCATTGTTTGCTGTCATCGGAAGGTGTGCCGGAGATATTTGAGGCTGACGTAGATTTGGTCGCTGCATGGAAGGAAGTGGCCAAACCCGAGTGTGCTGCAAAAGTTGTCTACACAGCTGACAAGAAGCTGCTGAAGGATGATTATCACAAACTATTGGACATCATTGCCAAATGTGTAGACATAAAGTTTGGAAGCTTCAATCAGCTGTCCAAAACGAAGGTGATCGTCATGGCTGCGATCATGGAGGAGAAGAAGGTCAACTGGGCAGAATTCGTCTACAGCAGACTCTGCCAGAATGTTGCAAATAAGTCCTTCAAGGACGATGGGTCATTTGGAGGATCTCTGGGCTATGGCCTTGTAATTGGCCGCTTGGTGGAGGTGAAGGGTGTTCCACTCCGACATGGAAGGTTGTTCCATGTCAATAAGAAGATGTTCCGGGCAAACCTTTCAGGAGCCCAAAGGAGAGCCTATGCCAAGCGGGCGGATACCAGCAAGGAGGAATCAGCTGATCCCGAAGAAACAGCTATCACTTCCCCTCCGAAGAAGAAAGTCGCCCATGCGGTGCTGAAGAAGCCACCGCCCAAAGAAGAAAGAAGAAAACCACACCGCCCCGCAGCCCGAGTCACCCGCCTCGTAGCCATGTCTCCCGCCCTCGCAACCGAGGCGGAGAAGGAACCTCAAATACCTTCTCCACCATCAAGAAGAAGAGGATCAAGCCAAGAAAGGCGGCTCCTCGTGCAAAGAAAGATGCACGCCCCCACCGCCAAGGAATGGCGAGGAAGCCGCATCCGAACTAGAAATTCCTATGGTAAAGACAAAATGAAGAAGACTCACCAAACTTTCAGAGCTTGAGAAGACAGCTGAGTCTGCCACTCAGCTGGAAAAGATCTCTGAGACTGCTGGAGAAGTGTAGTCTCTAGATATTATTGATGAAACAACCAAGTCTGTTGAGGCCGATCACAGAGGCAATCAAGACCCAGTGTGGGATGTAGCAGGTGAGGAACAAGAAGAAAGCAGAGATAATCAATCTCTGTCGACAGGACTGTGTCTCCACCTGCGACAGATGCTGCTGAGGGTGAAGAGCAGCAAGGTCTACTACCCTCCATTCCTGAAAAGGAAGGACAACAAGAAGAAGATGAAGATGATGTGATGATGCTCTCTCCACCATATCCAGACATCCAAAATCGTCTAAGAGAATGGAGGAAATGGAAGCTGAGTCGATCAAGGGAGCAGTTCGCACACCCTGAATTCATCGAGGAAGAAGAAGAATTGATGAATTTCCTCGGGTTGACCACAGTGGTCCAGGCACTTGATGAAGATAACTGCCTAGATAACTGCCTAGATATCTTGAAGATCTTCAAGGAAAAAGAGAAAGAGAGATTGGCAGAGGAAGCTGAAGCTCGTGAGAAGGCCAACATTTGTCATTTCACTAGAACCACCGATCACACCCATCCTCACTTCGATGCCTTCTCAGGAAGTGATGAGGACTTGGATCCTGCTACTGCGACGGATGAGCTAGAAATGCAGCAAGCCATACGGGAATCCAGGATGATGCATGAGCAACAGCTGACGGAAGGACCAGGAGAGTCTTCCAAATCACAGTTGGAAATTGATCCGTTGGGAGTGGTACAGACGCCATACGTTTTGCCGCAACCACTTCCCGATTCACTTAAGACGGATCTAATGGAATTGGCGATGACATTGGGAATTTGGGCACCCAAGTTGAGCCAACCCCCTCGAAGGTGTCTTACCACCGCCCTACGGTGACCACTCATTTGACAAAGTCGGGGTCCGGAGCAGAGTGACTCCAAAATAAGTCACTCGGTGAGCCACCGAGGGGGAAACTCACTCCACTGCAGCTAGGTCGGAGGATGCTGCAGCTGACTCCACCCTGAATCTAGGAGGCGAAGTGGAGAAGGAACAAGAAAAGGAAACACAGCAAGTTGTTACTGACGAAGCTCGGATAGGTGAATCTGTCTGGTGAAGTGCCAATCGCTCGCAGCCGAGGACGCCGCCGACGCATGCGATCGAGGCACAGGATGGTTCTCGCCCGGAGTTAACACTGGCAATGAAAGTGCAATCCACGGAGTTGAGACTCCTGTGGATGCCATCATCGAGAAGACCCAAGACACCTGCGCTGTCTAAGGGATTGAACAAGGCCCCGCTGCAGTTGAGACTACAGGAGGTAACGAAGGCCTAAGGGAGGTTGAGACTTCCCTAGGTAAAAATCAAGGAGATAAGAGCATTACTCAGACCATAATTTCTGATTCAGAGGAGGAAATCAGTGCTCTTCATGACTCCCAGGATGATCCTGATACAACCTTCCTGGGATCTGCAGATGAAGCTGAGTCTACCCCAACTGCACATCAAAAAGACTCAGCTGAGGATGTTCTTCCTAGTACGAGTAAGCCAGACTTCAAGGCTGCTCGACAAACGTTTAATTTTGATGATGAGCCAAACCTTCAAGACTCATCATCTTCCGATGACACTGATGGTGCAGCCGAGGACCCAAAAATTCATTTAGCGTAAAAACATCGAGGCCGAAGAAGTCATTAAGGCAGTGAGGCTCGACCGGCCAACCTCACACCAAGGCCCAGTTGAAACCGAGTCGTCTACGCATGCTCCCAAAGTTGCAGAAGAGTCGACTCAACCAGGCACATCACAGGCTCGAACGACTGTACATTCCATACCTTACGTCTGTGATGATGCTTTCGAAGAAACTTTTCCTTTTTCAATTGAGGTGCCTGACCTTGTTGAAAACAGCCCGTGAGCGAAAAACGACACCACCAACCCGATCCGGTGATTCCCATCGACTCTATTGTCCCAGCAGGTCGATTTTGATGTTTGGCCACCATTTGAGATCAAGTAATAAATGGTGAGGTGCGTGAAGTCTTTAAGACTATCCTTGGAGAGATTGAGAAAATTGAAAGGCACCAGGCCTCGCTGGAGATGCGGCTGGATAATAGGAATGCCACTCTCACAGCCGACTTGAGAGGGATTGTGCTGCGGATCAGAGAATGGTGTCAACAGCAGAGTATAATGTGATTCGAACAAGTCAGATACTTCAAGGCATTGTACAACAAAAATGTTGATCTGGAGCGCTTATAATGCTGACATGAAGAAGAGGATGCAAGAGAATATTGACAGAATGCATGCCTCTCACAATACTGAAATGGAACTGCTACGAGAATTTCACAGGAAAGAACTTCTGCGCGTTGAGGAAAATATGAATAACAAATTCATCTTCTCATGGTGAAATGAAGTCAGTGGCGGCCGAATCCAAAGCCACCGCTCGAATTTCTGACAAAGATACTCCGCAAAGAGACTCCAAACAAAACAAAACTCAGCTATCAGCCGCCTAGACTTCATGCTTGCTGGTATGTTCCCAGGGGTTCCTCTCTCATTTGATGATGCCAAAAAGGGGGAAGAGGAATACCAGAAGATGCTTAAGGGGACGGTTGATGAGAAGGTAGAGAAAACAGTTGTCGCAGAGAAGAAAGATACAGTTGTTGAGAAGAAGAAGGAGAAGGGAAAAGCAGTTGAGGGGGAAGGTTCAAAAGATATGACTCTAATGTTTGTTGAAACCCCTCAACAAAGCCTTGTCACAGCTGACATAATCAGCAAACTTCCAGTAACACTGCCGCTCCAACACTCTGCTGTACCTATGTCTGAGAAGAGAAAAATCGTAGAAGCAGGGATGAAGGAGGTCGAAGGAAAAATGGATGCCCGTGTGATGGACATATTGAAACAATACGGAGGCATTCCAGTAGGAAGAGACACTGATGCCATTTCAGACGTCGGAAACGAGCCTAGATCAATTGATGAATTCAAAACGCTCGAATCCGAGGGATACTTCGAGAACATGTCCATGGCCCAAGCCTGGGACTTGTATTGGGAAAAAGGCCTCAAAGTCGTGCGAAGAAGCCGACGACAGCGCAGACTACTAGCAGCGATCACTCACTTTGGTCACTCTCTTTGGAAAAGAAGAAGGCTCCAGTACAATACACGCCCAGAGGAAGAAGAAGAAGCGATGGAGAAAGTGGTTTCAGACCTAGACCTCTACCCAAAAACATTGAATACATAGATCCAAGGAAGAAAGGAGGGATCTATTGGGCTAGATATGATGCCATAGCAAATCTGGAAGTGGCTAGGGAAAATGCTGACTATGTCAAAAGGATCGAAGAACAAAATAAGAGACAAGACCAGCTGTGGGAAGAAAGGCAAGAAAGAAAGAGAAGAACGCGATCTTTGCAAAGAGAGCATACAAGAAAAAGAAGGCAAATTTGAAAATGAAAAGAAGAGAAAAAGAGCGTAAGACGACGAGTTGAAGAAGAAAGAAGGAGGCGAAAGGCGATGAAGTGTTGTTGTCCACCCTTCATGTATTCTCTTGTTGTAAATACACATGTATGTAAGTCTTTCAGACGATGAATAAAAATTGTGTAACTTCTATATTTGCGTAGATATACCGCTATGTTTGCTATGATACACATTGTAAATGACTTTGTAAATGAAGAATGTTATGATCAATAAAAGATTGATTCTACGCATACATTCTCTGTTACTACATTGTCTGTATGTATCTTTGATGCTCACATTTTGATTGTATGTTTTAAGTTTTGGCATCATCAAAAAGGGGGAAATTGTTGGGAAATTTATTATTTAGATTTTGATGAATGCCATGTGAAACCTAGACTAGAAAGTTGGCACCACATTTTCCTTGTAATTTGCATTGTAATAGATAGGGCTGCACGAGCTGAGTCAAGTCAGCTATGCCTGGATATACAATAAGTCAATCTGAAAACTAAAATGAAGACCATTTGTGAAATAATTTGAGTATGGCAAGGAGGAGAAGACAAGAACTCGATCAAGGAGTATCGGTTGGGATACGATTGTGTGAAGTGTCGGTCAAGTCAACTCAAGAAGCCAAGTCTCAAGTTGAAGTGACGGATGAGTCATCCATTGATTTGGAAGCAAACTCAAGTCACCTGGGGAAGTTAGAGAAGCTGATCAAGTCAAGACAATCGAAAAGAATTTGTTGCCGTAAGTCAAGAATATTACCTAAACAAGTAATACTTCCATGTTGCCATGTCTTAAAGTGCTCGACCCGGAAGAGGTGCAAAAGGAATAAACCAATGGGAATCATCGCACCTCGTGTCGACTCAAAAGTCGAACATTCATTTAATACGAGGAAATGTCAACATCAAGGACTGCAACAAGACAAGCCAACGAACACAAGTGACTTTTGAAAAATCAGCCTATCTCTTCAACGGGCAGATTTTTGAAAGTTCACTATAAAAAGGCTGAGGAATCTCATTGAGAGAAGGTTACCTGAACCAAGAACATTCAAGCAATTATTCGAACTGTAACCTACAATATATTCTCAAGTTATTCAAGCAAAATCCTCAAGCCTAGCTCTCGAAGGAAATCAATCCAACACCAAGCTGTTAAGGAAAGACAACTTCAAACTATTGAAGAGTAAACTTTTGAAGAATCAAAAGGGGTCTACATTCCAAGGAGGATTGTAGAAAGGTTCAAGGTCGAACCAGTCTCAAATCATTGGAGGGCTTCGTGATCAAATCCAAGAAGCTTGAGCAAGTGAGATGAAGTAGTAAGGCAGCCGCCCTGTGAAGAAGCTGAGTCGGACGAGAAGCCGCCATTTGTGTGACCAAGGCATCTCAGATCGAGTCCCAAAGGATCAAGTCATTTGTGTGATCAAGACTTGTATCCGGGACCGATAACCACTTTGTACTCTGATCAATACTTAGTGGATTCCTCCAAGAGTTGGAGAAGAGAGGAGTAGATGAATTACCCCATCTTCGAACCTCTATAAAAATTATTGTGTCATTTACATTTCAAAGATTTTTATTTCTCGCATATTACTTTATATACGATAATTTACTATCCAACGATAATTAACAAAGTGCTAAAACCAAGTGTTAAAACAAACTTAAACCAAATTCAAGGGTGTTAATTCTTCCCGTTGAAAATCTCATCACAACCAAGTTAAGGTTTAGACTAAACAAATTGAGTTATTCTATCAACAAACTCAATCGAATCGTTGAATGGCTAACTCTTTGGTTAACTAACTTAGTTGTCCCTCAAGGACTTAGCTGTGTATTTAACTCTGTATTATTTTAAAAGGACTAAAACGAAAAGTTGGTAAGGTTTATTCAACCCCCCCTTCTAAACCTTACTCACACCCCTTGGGACCTACACTATTGCTTCTGCTGATCCTGTGTGATCTTTGTGGCCTTCTGTTGATATCTGTGATCTTGTGATATTCTGTGAAATATCTTGTATCTTGCATTGCCTTTGTGTTCTGTGTTTGTTTTATTGAAATACTTGAACTATGGTTGTTGCATCTGGATATCATATGGAGCCTTTTAATGGTAAAATTGATTTCTCTATTTGGCAACAAAAAATGAAGGGAATCTTAATTCAACAAAAATGTTTTAAAGTTGTTGAAGGCAAGTTTGATGAGAAAGATTCTGAAGAACTTAAAAGTGAACTTGATGAATATGCTTATTCTTCAATTATTTTGAATCTTTCTGACTATGTGTTAAGAAAGGTTGGAAAATTGTCTAGAGCCAAAGATTTGTGGAAAAAACTTGAAGAACTTTACACTGATACTACCCTACCTTCAAAACTTTTCCTTCTTGAAATTTTTTTCAGATTTAAATTGGACTTGACAAAAGATATGGATGAGAACATTGATGTTTTTACAAAACTCATCTAAGACATTAAGATGACTGGAGATAAGAACATTGATGATTACTCCCCCATTATTCTGTTGAATGATATCCCTGATTCTTACAGTGATGTGAAATCTGCTATCAAATATGGAATGGACCAAATTTCTTTAGAAATTGTTGTGAATGGATTGAAGAGTAAGGAATTAGACCTTAAATCTTCTAAAGAGAATAAACAGGGGAATGGGGAAGTGATGCATGTTAGGGGTAGATCTCAGAACATGTCTAATAACCAGAAAAATGATAAGAAAAAGGGCAAGAATAGGAATAGGTCTAAGTCTAGGCCTAAGAACAACAGAAAATGTTATAATTGTGGGGAACATGGTCACTACATTAAAGAGTGTACTAAGCCTAAAAAGGGAAACCAAAACCAAAAACAACAAAATCAGAATAATGAACAAGCCAATCTTGCTTCTACTAGTGATAATATGGGTGATGTGTTTATGATTGTGGAGTCTTGCGATGATTATGTGAACTCTGTTTCTAATTATGCTAAATCTGAACTTGAGTGGTTAATTGATTCAGCATGTACATTTCACATGACACCTTATAGACATATGTTCACTGATTACACTAAAGTGATGCATGGCACTGTGTCAATGGCAAATGAAAAGAAATGCAAAGTTTTTGGTGTTGGAAATGTGTCTAAAGTTTGATACTGGCTGTGTTTTAACTCTGAAAAATGTGAGACATGTTCCTGATCTTAGTAACAATCTTATTTTCTGTGCTGCTTTGGAATCTGATGGGCTTGAAGGGAAATGGGGGAATGGTGTGATGAAAATTCTTAAGGGTTCAATGATTGTTGCAAAAGCAACTAAAACCAGAAATTTGTATGTTTTGCATGCTAAACATGAATCTCTGTGCCTATTTCGGCTAATAAAGTTGTGAACTTTGCTGTGAATGATATGACTGATCTGTGGCATAAAAGGTTAGGTCATATTAGTGCTAACGGTCTTGAATTATTGCAGAATAAAGGTTGTTTTGGTAAAGATAAGTTGAATACTCTATCTTTCTGTGATTGATGTGTGTATGGTAAACAACAAAAAGTGAAATTTCCCTCCCCTATTAACCCAAAACAGTCAGCTAGTTGTGATATCCTTGAATACTTGCATGCTGATGTTTGGGGTCCTTCTTCTGTGCCTACACATGGTGGTAATAAATATTTCCTTTCCATCATTGATGAATAATCCAGAAAAGTGTTTGTATTTTTAATGAAAAACAAGTCTGATGTTTTTGATAAGTTCAAAACCTGAAAAACTCTCATTGAAAATCAAACTGGCAAAAAGATTAAGGTTTTAAGAACTGACAATGGCCTGGAATTTTGTAATCAAATGATGGACAATCTGTGTGATGAATTTGGTATTAAGAGGCACAAGTTTGTGCCTTATTCCCCTCAGCAAAATGGAGTTGCTGAGAGGATGAATAGGACTCTCTTAGAAAGACTGAGGAGCATGTTGGCTACCTCAGGTCTTTCAAAGAAGTTCTGGTGTGAAGCTGTTGTAACATCAGCCTATTTAATAAATAGGTCACCTTCAGTCCCTTTGGATGGGAAATACCCTGAAGAAGTTTGGACTGGAAAAGATATTGACTTTTCAAACTTAAAAGTTTTGGATGCTCAGCCTTTGTACACCAAAAACATGATAAATTGGAACCCAGATCTGTGAAATGTGTTTTCTTAGGGTATCCTGAAGGTGTAAAAGGTTTCAGATTATGGTAAAGGGGGAACCTGGTTTTAAAACTGTGATTAGTAGGGATGTGGTGTTTAAAGAACTTGAATTTTCTTGCTTGAATCTTCCTACCCCTCAAACTATTTCTGTAAATACTGATACTTCAAGTGAGGTGGAGTCTTCTAACATGCCTCTTGTCTTTGCCTGCTGATGCTATTGTTAATGATGCTATAATTGATAGTGTGAACAATGAAAATGTGCATATTGATAATATCATTCAGCATGATAATGGGCATGATGAACATGGTGATTTTTCTGATGTTAATACTGATAATATTCCTGCTGATGATAATGTGCAAGATGAACTTGATGATTATATGTTAACTAGGGATAGAACTAGGAGAAATGTTAGAGTTCCAAATAAATTTGCTGATTTGCACATAACTTCATATGTGTTTTCTGTGTTTGATTCTATTGATAGTTCTGAGCCTAAAACTTTTGTTGAAGCTATTAAGTCTGTTGATTCTGTTAAATGGATGAATGCTATGCAAGATGAAATGACTTCATTGCATGTGAATAATATCTGGGTGCTTGCACCTAAACCTGCTAACTATTCTATTGTAGATAGTAAATGGTTATATAAGGTTAAAAATGAAGCTGAAGGTGTTAAGTTTAAGGCTAGACTTGTAGCCAAAGGTTTTACTCAGAAGGAAGGGATAATTACACAGAAATCTTTGCTCCTGTTGTTAAATTTGTTACTGTGAGAATTATGCTTGCTCTTTGTGCTCAGTTCAATTGGGAACTGAAACAATTAGATGTAAAAACTGCTTTTTTACATGGAGACTTGGATGAAAAAAAATTTATGAAACAACCTGAGGGCTTTGAGGACAAATCCAAGCCTAACTGTGTTTGTTTGCTCAAAAAATCTTTGTATGGTCTTAAGCAATCACCTAGGCAATGGAATAAGAAGTTTGATCAGTGCATGCTTGATTTAAAGTTTGTTAGAAGACAATTTGATCATTGTCTTTACTTTAAACTTGATGCTTTTTCTCCTGTATTCCTGTTATTATATGTTGATGATATGTTGATTGCTGGACCTTGCCTTAAATCTGTTGATCATGTCAGAAATTATTTAAGTGCTAAGTTTGACATGAAATATTTAGGTGATGCAAAGAAAATTTTGGGTATGAACATTGAAAGAGACATAAATAAATATGTCATTTACTTACACCAGTCCTCATACATAAAAAAGATATTACAAAAATTTTCTATGGCTAGTGCTAAATCTGTGAACGTTCCTTTAGCTTCTCATTTTTTGTTAAGTAGGGATCAGTCCCCAAAACTGATTCTGAAATTTGTGCTATGAAAAATATTCCTTATGCAAATGCAATTGGTTCTGTTATGTATCTTATGGTGAGCAATAGGTCTGATATTGCCTATGTTGTTTCTTGTTTGAGTAGATACATGTCTAATCCTGGTATGGTGCACTGGAATGCTTTAAAATGGCTATTGAGATATTTAAGGCATTCAATTGATTATAGCTTGTATTTTTCTAAAAGTGAAAATGGCATAACTTTGAAAGGATATGTTGATTCAAATTATGCTAATGATAGAGACAACAGAAAATCTACAACATCATATGTTTTTACACTTTGTAATTTCTGCATTAGCTGGAAATCCCAGTTACAACATATTGTGGCTCTGTCAACAACAGAATCAGAATATGTTGCAGTAACTGAAGCTTTAAAAGAAGTCTTATGGCTCAAAGGTCTTGTTTCTGAAATTGGTTTTCTAAAACAAAAGGTTGTAGTATTTTTGATTCTCAGTTTGGCATTCAATTATGCAAGAATCCAGTTTTTCACGATAGAACCAAACACATCTCCTTATTGGCACAATGTGACGAGTAGCCCCAGTATCTATCCACCACTCCCTTGGGTTATCCACCATATTGGCTTCAAGTTTTAGCAAAAACAGCTCTCCAGGGTCGCAACAGCTGTGAGATCGAGCTCCAACATGTCAATTGGAACCGACTTATCCTCCGTCACATTGGCTTGTTGGTTGCCACCTTGATTGCCTTTTTTCGGGTGTCGGCAATCCTTGGCCATGTGGTTCGGTTTGCCACAGTTGTAGCAATTCCCCTTGAACTTTTTGGCCTTTCCCTTGTCTTTTCCGGAGTGCTTGCGTTTCTTGCTAGTGCTCGATTCAGCAAGATTGGCCTTGGCCTCCATTCCAGACTTACTGGATTTCACTTCTAATTTTCAGTTGTCTTCTTCAATTTGAAGCCGAACAATCAGATCCTCAAGCCCCATCTCTTTGCGCTTATGTTTGAGGTAATTCTTGAAATCCTTCCACAATGGCGGCAACGTTTCGATTATTGCAGCCACTTGAAAGGATTCGTTCAGAATCATCCCTTCAGACACCAAGTCGTGAAGTATGATCTGAATCTCTTGAACTTGGTTGATCATTGTCTTAGTGTCAACCATCTTGTACTCGAGAAATTTACCGACAACAAATTTCTTTGTGCCGACATCTTCCGTTTTGTACTTCTTCTCCAAAGAGTCCCACAACTCTTTGGTTGTTTTGAACGTGCTATAGACGTTATAGAGGGTGTCGTCTAGCCCGTTCAAAATATAGTTTCGACACAGAAAATTGTTGTTATGCCAAGCATCCCCAGCGATTCTCTGGTTGTTGTCGATTTCTTCATCGCCAATGGTAGGGGGTCCTCCTTTAGAAACGAGACAGCCCCAAGGTGGTAAGGTAGAACATCATCTTTTGTTGCCAGCATTTGAAGTCAACGTCGGAGAACTTGGGTGACTTTTCGCCATGAGCAGGAGCAGCAGCCATCGGTGTGAATGATATTGAAGTCATCGTCTTGAACATAAATGTATTTTTTCGTCTTACGATTGTTGGGTAAATATATCTGGTTTGAATTGGATTCAGTCTCCGCAAGATGAAAACGCCCTGTATACAAAGTGCTAACGGTTCCGGCTTATGTCCCTAAGATACGACTATTTGTATTCCGGTTTAGCAGCACTTGCAAAAACCGAAATTACAGCGAACTAAAAGTGTTTAAACTTTCAAGCTTTTGAACATGAGGGAATATCAATATGCAGATACTGCAATGACCGATTTTATGCTTGTGATCTTATGATTTTCATATGTTTTGTTTCCAATTCATCTGCAGGGTTCGAGTTTTATAGGCATCAGGTGCCCCGTATGGAAAGAACACGTCTTTTGGCTCGAAAAGACAGGTTTATACTGAACATGCGACTCTCACCTTTTTCGATCGGCCACGACGACCAGGCGCACGGCCCGTGCGTCTGCCCGTGCGTGGATGTGAACTAAGATAAAGTCTCGACTTGATGCATTGGTTGTGCGTCCGCCTATGCTCGGATACGAACGAGTTTGCCTTGACGCACGACCCGACACACGGGTCGTGCGTCCCCCCGTGTGCAGATGCAAACACTTCCCAATTGAAGGTTTTTGGTCCAAAAAGAATAAGGGTCTTGAAGCCCAAACCCAAGCCCAAGCCACGGCCCACGACTCTCGACCGACGACTCGGCCGGCCGGCGGGCGACGGCGGCGCGCGCGCGCGTGTGTGCTTGAACCAAACCCACAAGATGTAGGTCCTCACCCCTTTAAAAACTTGGGTGCCTCCAAGGGCCCAAACCCATAAGTCCAACTTGGGATATATCAAGTGAACAAACTTTGCCTCCTTTTCCTATGTGGGATGGAGCATTTCTCCTTCTCCACATTTTTCATTTTTCATACCATTTTCTTGTATTAAGTGGTTAACTTCTAGCATTAATTTCTCATTCACCCGGAATTGGTTTTGAGAAATTCCAAATGTTATTCTCATATACTCTCTTAGTAGAATTTTTACAAATAATTTAATTCCATTTCACTAATGGAAACCACTTAATTATTTGATCAAAATCGGGTCAACACCCATTTTATCAAACAACAATTCCAACACTAAGAAATGATAATTACCAGCAATTTCCTAACGAGAACCAAGTTTCCATTAGTAACGGCGACAAACAATGCCGTAACATGAGTACGGAACTCTTCATAATCGATGCGCATTTCGCTAGGCGTTTCGTCGCGCAAAATGACATCAATCTTCCGAATTTTCATGCACACAGCGTTACATAATTCATGTCCACGCCTGGATCGTTGAGGCACTCAAGAGCCGATTTAAGATCATCGGATAATGAAGCTTCTAGAAGCCACTGCGAGACCTCCGCTTCGCAGTTTACAGGAACCACTTTCTTCCCCGTGACAAATACCATGATTCCCGCCAGAGCAAGAACCAGTGAAAAGGTGTAAGTAGCAGTAGGAAGATTGTGTGAACAATGTGTAAGCTTTTGATCAAGTACTGCTTGCTTGCTAGTTTGAAAGTGAACAAAGACAGACTCGCCAGAGAACTTGGAAATGAGCGAGCGCCAGACACAAAAAAGGGGCTTTATTTATTGGTAAATTATGATCATTGTTGATGATGTGGAATCATAGAAATTAGGACCAAAACTTTGATAGAAAATTATATGTTAACACAACTTTTTACTGATCATAGTGCATGAACTTTATACTGAGGGTCGTGTCAAGGAAATATTAGATCATTCGAACAGAAAATTTTAGATCTGTAATATAAAGAAATAGATTTAAAAAAAATCGGTTTGCTTTTTACGGATCCAAATTAAAACAATTTTGAATCTACAAGTTCATGATTTCAAAACTCAAAAACCCGGATATGTGATGATTTTTTTCTGCACAAACATAAGCTTTCCGTTCGATTTCCGTTGAAATTTGAAAAATAGTAAAAGAATATGAAGATATGTGTTTGTAACAAGTTAGATTGTTGGAGAAGAAGCAAAAACATGGAAGAAAATTCATTTTGTTTGATGATTTTTTAGGGGTTAGTCTCCTATCAGACCGTCTAACGGATCTAATTCGTAAGACGGATCCAAATATCGGACATGCGGTCAATCCGCCTATTGACCCGCACAACAACTAATGCCACAACAACAACATCCGCTGACCGCTAATACTTTTTGGGAGGACTACTAATATTTTTTCAGGTGAATTACTAAAATACCTATAATCGAAAAATCTAATACTTTTCAATAAGATTTTTAATACGTTTAAGGGGGAATACTAATACTTTTGCAAGAAAAAAACCAATACTTTTCATGAAGATTACTAAAAAAACTGCTCAATGGTTACTAATACTTTTCAGGGATTACTAATACTTTTCCAAAGAATTGATAATACTTTTCAAGGGGAAAACCTAATATTTTGAGGGTTGCCTAATATTGTTCAATGGGATTACTAATACTTTTCAGGGGAAAAACTAATACTTTTAAAGGCCCCTAGTATTACAAAAATGCCACCAGTCCGGAGATCCTATGGCACTGCCTAAAATATTACGAAAATATCACCAGTGCATGAAATTACAAAAAAAAAAAAAAAAAAAAAAAAAAACTCGGGTCGAATTGGATCCATCTAATGGAAAAAACCAGTTAGACAGTCTAACCCAAGTCATTGTCTTTTTTGAGATACTGACTTTTTTTTTGGGAGATAAGTTGTTTTAGAGAGAGACTAAATTGTGAGAATTAGAGATGGCAGTGGGCGGGAATCCCGTTCCTCATGGGATCCGCCCGAGCAGGCGGGATTCCCAAAATTTATCCCCATGGGGACGGGGACGGGGAATTTTTTCCCCCCGTTGGCGGCGGGGGCGGGACGGGGATCATACTCCCCCGCTGGGATCTCGCCCGTTTCCATGGAACCGAATATTATATATAATATAATATTTTAAATATATATAATATATTATAAATATATCCACATTAAATATAATAAAATGACAAAAAGCTTTAGTTTATTTTATTAATTAGTGTTTTATTAGTTATTTTATATAATTTATATATTTTAAATATTTAAAAATGGTTATTTTTTAAAAAATATTATTTTTTTGCAAAAAAAAAATAAATTGAAACGGAACGGGAATCCCGCATGAAGCGGGGATCGGGACGAGGATGGGGAATTTTTTCCCGTTTTTATGACGAGGACGGGACGGGGATTTCAGCGGTCGCGGGGACGGGGATGGTGATGGCTCCCCCGGCCCCACCCCGCCCCGTTGACATCCCTAGTGAGAATGTGCTTTGTTGGCACTTGGCAGGGATTGTTCTGACGGTGAGATAATTTTAATCCATTTTCTAACTTTTTTCGTTTAATTATAATAAATTAGGCTGAACCTGCAAGCCCATTTGTTAGTTAGGTACTTTGGGAAATTTGGAGTATATTTCACATAATTTATTTCGGCTGTAGTTAATTTGTTAAATAGGCCCATATACCAATTGGACTTTTATTTTTTATTTTCAGTGTATGAATGGATAAGCATTGTTCTAGCAAATATATGAAGTTCTTTTAAATGTTCAATAATCAACACATAACTCAAATGATCAAATTTTATATTTTTTTTTGTTTTTTTTAGGCCATGGTATATTTAATTCCAAATAGGTTATAATTCGGCGATCATATGTAAATTATTTTGCAGGATTGTTTTTATTTCCAAATAGTTATAATTTCTTTTTTTCTTAATGCATAACTATACAATTAATTCCATATTTATTTAGATATAATTTGTTATCTTTTTTCTAATAACTTTTTAGTGTGTAATCAATAATTTATTGTTCTGTAATTCAACATAGATGATCTAAAATATTTTTATTTATATTTATGAAATTCTAAGTTTTACAATCAGCAAGAGATTAAAATTATTTCTTTTTGATATCGTGCATCGTAAGGGTGGAATACTAGTAAACATAAATAAAGGAAACTATAAAAAAAAATATTTTCACATACTCTATGGATCCATTGGAAATAAACGGTATTTTTTCTATCTCCTTATAATAATATATGATGGAATTTTTTATTACATGAAATGACCCGCAACTTGAAAGTTTGAACTTAATTGGTTCCAATTATGCTTTAGTACTGAATGTATAAAGTTATCATTACTTTTATTTTGATAATTAAAAAATAATATCTAAATTGTGATTAAAGAACTATGAACTAATGATACATTTTATCTTCTTTTTTTTAATCGAGAAATCTTGTCAATCTAGTGAGGCCCAGTTCTCATTTATGAGTTGTGTCCAGTTTAAAGTATGGGCCTAAGTAGGCACAAATCCGTGGAGACACGAGATATTGAGGCTCGTTTTTAGGCTGCGATTGGATATGTTTTAGTTAGGGAATTTTTTTATTCCATTAGAGAATAATAATGGAAAAAAAATTGAAAGAAGAAAACTAAATTTTAGAATTGTGGTTGGATATGAGATGAAAATGTAATGATGAAAAATTGATTTAATATAAAAATAGAGAAATGATGATTGAACATGATTGGTAGTTGGAAATATGTGAGTAGGTGAATAGTATCATATATGAAAAAATGTGTAATAATGATTAATGATTTGATTTTTTATTATAAAAAATGGAAAAAATGCAAAAATGGCCATGTAACTTTACCTAGTTGGCAATTTTGGTCCTGTTCGATTTAAATTTTGCAAATCCAGTTCTATAACTTTAAAATTGTTCAAATTTTGGTCCACAATTGACCGAAGTTACAAATTCCGGCCACAAAAGGTCACGTGATTGGCACATGGCCCATTATGAGGCTGACTTGGACCCGTTATGAGCAAAATTGGTCCTATAACTTAATTTCACTCTTAAAAAAACAAAAGAAAAAACCAAAATCAATCAACCAAATTCGCATAATTGGTCCTGTAACTTATTTTAACTCTTAAAGAAAAGAAAAACAAAAAATAATAGACCAAATTGGCAAAATTGGTCCTATAATTTATTTTAACTCTTAAAAAAAAGAGTTTTTTTTTTCAATTTGAAATTTATTCAGGTGATTAAATTTATTTTAAAATCTAAAAATTAAAATATAAAAACAATAATATTTGTTTAAAAAACTAAAAATAGTTAAAAAAATCGAAATTAAATACACCTTTTTAAACATTTAAAATTTATTTAAAATATTTTAAAATTCTAAATAAAAAAACTTAAAATTGTTTTCAAAAAGTTATTTTTAAAACTAAATGATGTTTTAAAAATCTGAAATTTTATTTAAAAAACTAAAAATTGTTTAAAAATCTGCCATTTACTTCAAATATTAAAAATAAATTTAATATAAAATAAAAATTCAGTATAATTGTTTAAAGTATGAAAATTTGTCTAAAAATCTGAAAAATGGATTAAAGCTGAAAACTATTGAATATTTTTTAACTATTTTAAAAAAAACTGAATTTTATTATAAAATCTAGAAAGGGTAAAAACATAGAATTTTTTTACAAAACTAAAATTACTTTAAAAAATCTAAAAATTAAAGAAAATATTGAAATTCCTTTTTAAAAAATCCAATATTTTTTTAAAAGTCTTAAAATTATTCTAAAAATGGGATATTAAAATCTGAATATTTTTAAAAATTTCCAGAATTCTTAAACAATTTTCAAAATTTTAAAAAGAGTTTTGAGTTTTTTATTTTTATTTTAGAATTTAAAATTTTTCAAAATATTTTAAATAAATGCCCATTTCTTAGAAGATGATTTATAGTTTTTCAACAATTTCCATATTTTTTTATAACTTTTGGATTTTAAAATATTTTCGATGTTGTTACTATTTTTAGTTTTTCTGATATAAATCGACATATATTTAAAATACTTTAAATTCCAAAATATAAAACAAAACTCAAAACTCTTTTTAAAATTTTGAAAATTATTTTAAAAATTCTGAAAAATTTTCTAAAAAAATTCAGATTTTAATATCGCGATTTTGGAATAATTTTAAGACTTTTAAACAAATATTGGATTTTGTAAAAAGAAATTTCAATATTTTCTTTTAGATTTTTAAAATAATTTTAGTTTTGTAAAAAAAAATTCTATGTTTTTACCCTTTCTAGATTTTATAAAAAAAATCAGATTTTTTGGTAAAATATTTCAAAAGTCTTGAATAGTTTTCAGCTTTAATCCATTTTTCAGATGAATAAATCTTGAATTTTTTTTAAAAGTGTATTTAATTTGAAATTTAATTCTTTTTAACAATTTTCATTGTAATTTTGATTTTTTTAACTGTTTTTAGTTTTTTAAACAAATTAATATAATATTTATATTTTATTCTTTAGATTTTAAAATAAATTTAAGCACATGAATAAATTTTAAATTGAGCAAAATAAAAACTTTTTTTTAAGAGTTAAAATAAGTTATAGGACCAATTTTGCGAATTTGGTCTATTGTTTTTTTGTTTTTTCTTTTTTTTAAGTGTTAAAATAAGTTACAAGACCAATTGTTCGAATTTGGTTGATTGATTTTGTTTTTTTTCTTTTTAAAGTGAAATTAAGTTATAGGACCAATTTTGCTCATAACGAGTCCAAGTCAGCCTCATAACGGGCCATGTGCCAGTCATGTGACCTTTTGTGACCGGAATTTGTAGCTCCGATCAATTGAGGATCAAAATTGTGACAATTTTAAAGTTATAGGACTAGATTTGCAAAACTCAAATTGGACGGGACCAAAATTACCAACTAGGTAAAATTATTGGACCATTTTTGTATTTTTCCCTAAAACAATAAATAAATGTGATTAGTGGAATAAAAAATGAAAGTGAGTGAATAATGTTTTTTTTCAAAAAATTTTATTTTCATTCACATTTCTTATCAAAAGATTTCCACTAACAAATTTCTTTTATATCCAAGCTCAACTTTAGCAGTCTCAAGGGCTACACATTCCAATAAGAATTCAACACTATTGATGTGTTTCCTACTAATAGCCATAATACTGTAGCCCGTAGGAGTAAGAATTAATTTGGTTATTTATGGAAGCATGAATTGCAAACTGCGTCTAGCTACCTATTCTAGTTGAACTAGTCTCCTGTCAGACCGTTTAACGGATGTCTAACGGATCAAACGGATCTTGATCCGTTAGACGGGTCTAATTACCCAACCCATCTCACAAGCCTAACCCGAATCCGCAAAAAAATAAAAAAATGGTACTCAATTCAAGAAGATCGTAGAGGACACCACCACCAACAAACAGATCTTAGTATCAACTAATACCACCGGTATTAATTCAAACTCCTCCATGCCCATGAACAGTGCAAGGAGGTCACAGTGCTCACTTTTCCTTCTCTTGGATGATGAATCAAAAACATCACATTTCTCCTTCACTCCAACTGCACCTGCATCTGATTCTTTTGTTGTTTCTTCATGAGCTGTGGGGGGAAGGGGACATGGCTGCTTCACATCTTCCTTCAAACGCATGCTCGGTTTTCCATCTTCTACAAGCACACCGGACCCGGACTCGGACCCGGATCCTCTAAAGTTAACAACTTATTACTTTCAGAACCTCCTGCTCCTAATGGTTGACAAGTCTCCTGTTCCCGTGCCGCGCAAATCCCTATTGTATCATATTTGGTTTTGTTTTCGTTTTTCTGTTTTCTGTTTTCTCTTTTCATTTTCTATTTTCTTTTTTTCAAATGTTTAATCAATGGACAATACCAATGTGGAAGGAAAAATGACGATGGTTGGTGATGACTCGTGGTGATGATGCTCTGTTTTTTTCTTCAGGTGATATGAAGAATGAATATTGCACTAAATGATACAAGTCTTAGTATCAGCTAATACTTTTATGGGGAAATACTAATACATTTTATAAGAAAAACTAATACGTTGCAGGAGCACTACTAAAATACTCTATAGGAAATTACTAATACTTTTTCGAGAACTACTAATACTTTTCCGATGGACAACTAATATATTTCATGAGTATATTCATGAGAAATACTAAAACTCTTCAGGGAACTACTAATACATTTCAGAAGAACTGCTAATACTTTTTAGAAGGACGACTAATACTTTTCAGAAGGACTGTTAATACATTTCGGGAGAAAAATTTAATTATATTCAGGGAAACTATTAATACATTTCAGAAGAACTGCTAATACTTTTTAGAATGACTATTAATACATTTCGGGAGAAAATTTTAATTTATTTCAAGGAACTACTAATACTTTTTCGATGAACTACTAATATTTTTTTGAGGGATTGCTAATACATTTCGGGAGTATATTCAGGAGACATACTAAAAAACTTTTCAGGAAACTACTAATACATTTTAGAAGAACTGCTAATACTTTTTAGAAGGACGATTAATACGTTTCAGAAGGACTGTTAATACTGGTGCTCCCTGAAAACTACTAAAACACAACTACTAATATTACAGAAATGCTACCGGATCCGAGGGTCAGATCCGTCTAACAGGTCAGACCCGTTAGACGATCTGACATGAGTTTTTGTGATTCTAGTTAGGGGTGGTTACGGTTCCGAAACCGTCGGTTCTGGTTCCAAAACCATTGGTTCGGTTCCTCATTTGGAGGAATCGGAACCAGAACCATAACCTCACGGTTCCGGTTCCAAAACCCTCGGCACTTCCGGTTCCGGTTTGGAACCCGGTTCCTCCAGGGTTCCGGTTCCGGTTTTAACCGAAACCGTTTGTTTATCTTTTGATAATATTTGAATTTTTTAAAATGATTTATCAATTTCAGTTATAAAAAATTGGAAAAGAAAGAAAAAGAATTGGACTTAATATTCAATTGAATTTTGTACTTAATATTAATAATAATATTAAATTGTCTATATATACTATTAGAGTATAGAGAAATTAAAGTTCACGTAGTTCGCTTACAATATTTGGTTTAAAATGTGTCTCATTTGGTTACGAATATAAAACGTTATAATAAACATTTAACATTTCTTCTAGCATATTTTACCAAATAAAAATAAAAATCGTTGGTCTTAACTTTGAAACCGCCGGTTCCACATCAGTTCTAATAGACGGTTAAAACCGCTGGTTCCACGGTTTTTGAGACTAAGGAAACGGAACCAAAACCGGAATCGGCCTATACAGTTTTGGGTCCGGTTTTGGAACCGTTGACCGATCAACGTTTCGGAACCGTTGACCATGATTCCGGTTCCGATTTGTAACACAATTTCGGTTCTATTTGACCATCCCTAATTCTAAGTATTATTATAGTTTAAACACAGTAAGTTGATTTTATTACAACATATTTTTCTCATCTGCCAGCAAAGCCAACCCATTTTTGCTTTGCTCATCTCGATAGTGACATGTCAACCTACTCTGTCTCTCTGTCTCACTAACTGACCTCATAAAACAATTTTTCCAAGTCTGAATTTTTTCCAGTTAAAGAATAATAAAATATGAAATATGCTGCTATATTTTTCATTAACTATATTTGAACATTTACCGAATGAAAATTGAAAATTCAAGCCTAATTTTATTGTTTATTATTTTTATTTTTATTTTATTTTGTTACAGATTAAGATATAACCTGCTCTAAATTCATGATCAAAAAAAAAAAAAAAAAAACCTGCTCTAAATTCACAGTAAGCAAACAGTTAAAAAATGTGGGAAATATATTTGTCGGCAAAATATCAAATCCAAAAGCATGAGCGGGCGAGCACTAACCCACGAGGGCCACGGCCGACTTTTCCATCGACGCGCTTGTCTGCACGTTTACTTGACGTTTCATTTCTGATTTTTATTTTATTTTTGTAATCCCAAATTAAAAAAACGAGCCTATAGCGACTAATCCTCCTGTTGACAGTCTCAGGTTTTACGGCGTGCTATGCACTCGCTTATCTGGGCCAACAAATCTCACCAAAAACATTCTCAAGTAAAATCATCGTTTTTTTTTTTAAAAACGTTAAACGTCATTAAAACAGGTTAAATTCCTAGGACTAATTTTTTTTTTTATTAATCAGTCCCTAGGACTAATTAAGTTATATAGAAATTGAAAACCAAATGTCATTTTGAAACTCCCACTTCACCTGTTTGATCATTAATAATAGATGGATTATTTTGGGAGAACTATATTTTCTTCAGCATTTTAGTTGGAAGTTTAGAGTAATAAACATTTTTTTACTCTAAAACAATTGAAAAGGACATTCGTCGCACTTCAATCACAGCCTCAGAGACTACTAATAAATACACTGTACATCTCTCTCTCTCTCTCTCTCTCTCTCTCTCTCACACACACACATACACACACAGACACACACACACACCCCCACCCACCAGAAACTCGGATACATTAAAGCATCAGTTGCAACTTGCAAAAAACACCACCGTTTTGCTTTTCTTCCCCATATTATTTTAATTCTCCACACACACTTTGATTTTGCTCCGTAAGATTTTAACTCATCATTCTTTACTGAAGATTTAGTTGAAATTATGCCTTTTAACTTTATATTCTGTAAATATGGAGTATAAATTGTTTTGTGAATGCTGCTGCATTGTGATACAGCTTTCTGTGATGTGGAAGTTTGAGCTAATTATTAATTGATAATAAGCTGGTTGTATCGGCAGTTTCTGGATCTGTTTTTTGCAACAATCTTACACTTAGCTCTTCTATAATTCTTTTGTTCAATTTAAATGGTATTTGAACTTTTTTAAGCAAATAGGCCTTAACTGAGCTTCTTTATGAGTAAATCTTTTAGCTTGTCTATGTCCTTCTCAAAATCTTTTGTATGCTTTAATTTTATTTCTCTGTTTCCTGTATGTTTGTTTGAAAGACGTACGTTTGAGATTGTACATTCATTTTCAGTCATTTTTTACTGCATAGTAATGCGTGTGTTGTAACAATGGAGGGACATTTATTGTTTTCTGGTGACTGATATGACCAGCTTCTGAAGTCATTTACTGTTGCAAATTGCAATGTCTTTTTATTTATAATTATTATTGGAAATTCCTCTCTAATATTAGTATTTGATGACGCCGTAAACTTAGTCAGGCTTGCATCTATACACTGAAAGTGTTTTATCAAAATTTAGATTCACGTTATGGATTATGCTTACATCTTCTTGCTCTTCATGCTGTGTTCTTCAGGGCTTTTGGGATTGAATTGTTGAGGCACATATTTGGTTTGAGGGGCAAGTACTTGTTTTGATGTGACAATGGTTCAAGGTCTGAGGACCAAAACTAGGAAAAGCCCTTCAGTTCAGCTTGACTACATTATTCATGTCCAGGAGATAAAGCCCTGGCCCCCCTCTCAGTCACTTAGAACAATTCGTGCTGTTCTAATTCAATGGGAACATGGCGATAGGAATTCTGGCTTAACCAATCAAGTTGTACCTTCAATTGGGACTGGCCCTGGTGTAACTGATGGAAAAATCGAATTCAACGAGTCTTTTAGGATTCCAGTGATACTAATGAGGGATATGTCTGTAAAAAGTGGGGGTGTAAACACTTTTCAGAAGAACTGCATTGAGTTCAATCTTTATGAACCACGACGGGACAAGACAGTAAAAGGTCAGCTTATTGGTACTGCTGTTCTGGATTGGGCAGAATATGGCGTTGTTAAAGAAAGTTTGTGCATAAGTGTTCCCATAAACTGCAAGAGGACATATTGGAACTCTGCACAACCACTTCTCTTCCTTAAAATCCAGTCTATTGAGAAGACTCGTGCAAGCTCTTCTTCGAGGGACAGCTTGACAAGAGAAGCTTCTATGGACAGGAATACTTTCGAATCTGTTTCTGCGTTGAGTGAAGAATATGTAGAAGAAGCTGAGGTTTCCTCATTTACTACGGATGATGATGTTTCGTCACAGTCATCTGTGGCTGTTACTTCAGCAGCTGCAGAATCAAATGGGAGTTCATCACCTCAAAATAAAGAGGTAAGGAGTTTGTTTCAGTCTCTTTATATCCACTTGTACGTCTGTTGTTGCTATGGCAGCTACTTATAGTAGAGGTTTGAAATTTCAGTGTTCTGCATAAAGTCTCTGTAAGATTGTAACCAGTAATAAAAACGTCAAAGTTGCAAATTTCATTGTCATAAGAATGACTTATGTGTTGTTCATGAGTCTTATAATTCAGTAAATGATGATTTAATACAATGATGGTTATTAATTGCAGAATGGGCCAGTTGCCATGAATGGTAGTGCTGGAGAGGCCAAATCAGATGAGGATCAAGTGACTGAATCTCATGTCAAATCAGAACGGGGTTCTTCTCGGTCCTCATCAGTGGATTTATCTTCTGATCTTGCATGGATCTCAAAAAGAATTTATTCTCCAAATTTGCAGTCATCAGCAATGGAAGATATTGAGAAACAGCAGAGCCCCAACCATAAAGTCAATCAACGTGAAGCAGAAGGTGTTCGGGAAAATGTTGCGAATGGTGATAGGGATGTCAAAATCCAGCGGGATTACAAGGAAGGTACACTCACCAGCCCTTTTGCCAAAGAAACACTCGCACATTCAGATCACCAAAGAGATGATCGTAAAGAAGATTCTGATAGTGGACGAATAAACTCACCTCAAAGCGGTTTGATCGATGATGAGACAAGACAAAAGCATACAAAATACTCAAAAGAAAGAAGAATCATGGAAGAGAAAGAGAAACATACTGAGAACGAGCCACTGGGTGGCTGTTCTCAAGTTGATGTCCACAAGCAAGTCACATTGGATAACTGCGTAGCTAATGGTACATTTTCAAATATTGATAGATCAAAGCATGGGAGATCGGTTCGATCATCGGCAGACTTAAGCAGGAGTAATGGACCAGTCCGAAGCAATCAGGTTTATATGCTGGACACTCCGAGTCACGCTCGAGGCTCTTTAAGCAGTGAGTGCAAAGATGCTAAAATATATACTAAGGAACCAAAAAACCTGCATTCTGACAGTAGAATTCAGCATTTGGAACATCGAATGAAAATTCTAGAGGGAGAGTTGAGTGAGGCTGCTGCTATAGAGGTTAGCCTTTACTCTGTGATTGCCGAACATGGGAGTTCCATGACTAAAGTCCATGCTCCAGCTCGACGCCTCTCGAGGCTCTATTTTCATGCCAGCAAACAGAATTCAAAATCAAGGAGAGGGAGTGCTGCTAAAAGTATTGTATCTGGGCTAGCTTTAGTTTCCAAAGCATGTGGAAACGATGTTCCTAGGTATGATTGTGCACATCATCCTACTTTTAATCTTGTTTCACTGAGTTTGATTTGATTAACTATGTCTTCGCTGTTATTTGTATTCTTCTTTGCTTATCTGTATACCTTTGATTGAGCATGTAGCATTTCAAGCTGTTGCTAAGTAAGCATATTATTACATTCTAGAATAAGAAATGATTCTCTGCTGCTCAGTGGATCAATGGGGGATGATATTTGGCTTCATTTGGATTGAAGGATTTCAAGTCCATAATAACAAATCCATTGAGCAATGGATTTCAAATCCTTAGGGCCTGTTTGTTTATGTTTCCATGGTCCATTTCCAGTTTCTGGAGTTGGAAATAGAATTTTGAGAATTTATTGGTTTTCGTGTGGAAATTGGGATTGTGTTTGGATGAATTAATTGAAATGTGTTTTATGTAGGGTTGGAAATGAGATTGTGGTTGGTTTGAGTATTTTTGAAATATTATTTTATGTATATAATAATTGAAAAGTTGGTAGTGGTGGGGTCCACTTCAATATTTTAATTTAAATATATAATATTATATTTGTAAGATTATAGTTGGTGGGTCCCATTAGATAGTTATAATTTAAAAATAGTAATATTTTAAGTAGATAAAGTTGATAATGTCCACATATATAATGGGTTAAAATTGAGAATAGTGATTGATAAGTAATGATGGGTGATGTAGGGAGTGTATAGGTTTGAGAATATAAATTATAGGTTTGAGATGTTGTTTTATGTGAAAAATAGAAAATGAAAATAATGATTTCCATTGAAAATTTTATGAACAAACATGATTCAACTTTTATGTATAGTTGGAAACTGGAAAGAGACCATTGGAAACATAAACAAACAAGGCCTTAAACTCCTAAACTATGTTTCAAGTTATTTTGGTGGATTTTAAATAATCTTAAATAGAGTCATTTGAAATCATTTTCCCCAAATTCTCCCCTCAAGTCCAAATCCTTCCTCCAGATGCAACCTGAAACTGATCAGCTGGTAAACATGTTTCGAACCAGTGTCATTGCAAGTAACAGTGCCTTCTTTATGTTACAGATTAACTTTCTGGCTCTCAAATTCCATTGTACTGAGAGTGATTATGAGCAAGTCCTACGGAGACGGTAAATTGCCTGTTTCTGTTGGACCTGTCACCGGAACAGCTGGCGAGAAAAATGGAGAGAAGAAATCAGCACCACTTAAATGGGAGTCCTTCCCCAGTAAAAGTACAAGAAGTGCTATTGAGGAAAGTTTTGGTGATTGGGAGAACCCTCTAACTTTTATTGATGCACTGGAAAAAGTTGAAGCATGGATATTCTCCCGAATCGTCGAGTCTATATGGTGGCAGGTACTCTTTTTCTCACATTTTTAGACCGCTTCAGCAAAATTTGTATGTGAAGTAATGAGATGTCAACAAAGAAAACATGTCAGAGCAAGATCTATTTTATTTAAGATGTTTGAGTTGATGTTAATTAGATTTCTGTGTGATTTTGTTGGCTCAAACTTGAATGATATACTCCTAGCTAAGTTGCTTTCCTTCTTTTTCTCCGCTAGACTTTTACTCCACATATGCAGTCGGGTAATGCCAAAGATTTTCATAGCAGTTTGGATTCAGAATCTAGCATCTTATACCATAGAACTTCTAGTTCCATTAATCAACAGCAAGGAAACTTTTCTCTGGAACTGTGGAAAAAAGCTTTCAGAGATGCATGTGAAAGGATATGTCCTGTTCGAGCTGGAGGACACGACTGTGGCTGTTTGCCTGTGCTCTCGAGAGTGGTACTTTTCTACATGCTTGTCCTTTGATGCAAAATCTGAAGGTGTAATTTGATCCCTTAATTTGTATAACTGATATTCCCCTTTATCCTTGACTATGCGAAAAATGATGCGAATTAGTTTCCTTCTCTCTGCACCAATCATTGCGTGTATGCTATGTTAAGGACTTGCACAATTTTATTTTAATTAGCCAAGTGATGTAATAAGATTTAATTATGTTTATTTAAGTAATTAGTGGGCTTTAGCCCATAGGGTTATGTTGCTATTTAAGTAAGTACTATTATTTTGTATAGGACACTTTGGAATTCATTGTGTTTGTCGGCTTTAAGCTGGGGGGAGGATTTTCCAAGGAGAACTTCGTGTTCTTGATCTGTTTTCTGCATTAGTAATATCGATTATTGCTTTTATTTCCTATTCACTTTACCCTTGACTCTATCAATTGGTTGTGTTAGGACACTTTGGACAGATGGAATTTTTGCGGCTATAGGTGGGACGGGATTTTTTGCTAGGATGCGTTATTTTTCTTTCATCAGTATTACATTGCTTTCTGAATCTTTACATCCTTGACTCTATCATGCTATGCCCTGCAGAATTTCAGTTTTGGTCATATCCTAATATTCCTTTCTGCTTGAAGTATATGAATATCTGCAACATAGGATTAGCTTAAGTCGGATCATGATATTTAAACGATTGTTGAGTTAAATCCAAAACCTGCTTTTAATAATGATCATAATATAATAACAATGTGTTTTGATATATATATATATATATATATATATATAATGAAGCATTAATTGCTTTATTAAATTTCGAGTCTGCAAAACCTGTTTTCACATCGATTCTGATGTACTCTTTTCATAACTAGATAATGGAGCAATTGATAGCTCGTCTAGATCTGGCCATGTTCAATGCCATCCTTCGAGAATCGGCTGATGAAATTCCAACAGATCCTATAGCTGATCCTATTAGTGATGCTGAGGTTCTTCCTATTCCAGCAGGGAAAGCTAGCTTTGGTGCTGGTGCACAACTTAAAAATGCGGTGAGCATGTGTCTGAGATTGGCTTCTTATATGAATCTAAATTGATACTCGGGCGTGAGGGGTACCTTTAATGTGTTCACGATTGACTGGATTATCTCACCTTAAGCTACTGATTATTAGCAAACTACTTAATTCATGTGTTAAATGTGACAGATTGGGAATTGGTCGAGATGGCTTACTGATCTTTTCGGCATTGATGATGATGATTTGCTTGAGGATGCTGATGAGATAATATCACATGATACGTCGTCAAAGTCTTTTCATCTCCTCAACGCACTGAGTGATCTTATGATGCTTCCCAAGGACTTGCTATTAAGCCGGACAGTTAGAAAAGAGGTTTAACAAGAGCCTCAAAACTCTATTTCCGCCTTAGTAATATGCCACTACCCTTATTCATTTCACCCTTTTTCTTAATTTGGTCTAGGTATGTCCTACATTTGGTCCACAGATAATAAGAAGGGTTCTCAACTCTTTCAACCCAGATGAGTTTTGCCCTGACCCAGTTCCTGCAGTTGTACTTGAAGCCTTAAATTCAGAGGTTTGTCCATTTTCATTTTCTTTTGTCTGCTTTCTTTTCAAACAATATACTTGGCAAACATATCTTCTTGTTGTCAATACCGATTGACGATGACATTGATGAACAAGGGATAATTACAAATACTACCCTTGAGGTTTAGTCTAACTACAAAAGAACTAGTTATCTTTCAAAATTACAAATACCTCCGAGGTATTAAAATACCTTCTTGAAGTTTCTATTTACAAATTACCCTCTCATAAGATGCAGTTTGTAAAATAGAAACATATGTCGAGGGGTATTTTTGTAATTTTAAAAGATAATTGGACTTTTTTGTAATTAATGAAAACCAGAAAGGTAGTTTTTGTTATTATCTGTGATGAACAAAATACTAATATTCTGCTAATCACATCTTCACCTATATTTCATTATTAGGATTCTTTTGATTCGGAGGATGATGCCATCATGAACTTCCCATGTGCTGCAGCTCCTATCGAATATCAGCCACCATCAGCTGCTTCAGTTGCTAGTTTCTTAGGAGAAATTGGTATTCACTCACAGCTCACACGTAGTCGATCTGCAATACTCAAGAAATCACAGACGAGTGATGACGAATTAGATGAATTGGATTCACCTTTGAAATCAATAATTCTCGACAGTCTCAAGGCATCGCCTTCCTCAGTAAGGCCTGATTGGATATCGAAAGAGAATGGAAGTCGAAATGCTCTGAGGTATCAACTTCTTCGGGATATATGGATGGACTCTGATTAACAAATAATATTGAATAAGTTGTAAGGATTTCTACTTTTTATGGACGAGCTTTTTAACAAATTAGAAGTTGCTTCCTTTAAATGATTTTCAGGTTGGTCTTTTCTAGTTGTTGATGTGTACATAGCCGAGGGATATCGCCCAAAAAAAAAAGATAAAAAGACACTATTTTGCTTCCCGTTTTTAAATGTGGTATGTAAAGTCATACAATCACTGACTGTTGTTTGGAAATTTTATTACTAAGTCAAATTTTTTGGAGCTCAAAACCAAATCCACTAACACTGGGTTGATAGATTTGCCATGTTTAAATAGTTCTCTTTTCAAGAAGGTAAGTAATAATTTAAATCTTTAAAGTATACAGTCCACATTAAAACTGGTTCTCCGTGCAATAGAAATCGATTCCATACACAAACCAAATTAATAATTTGAATCTTTAAACATACAGTCCATATTAAAATTGGTACTCCTAGGAATAGAAATTAATTCCATACACAAACCAAATAGTTCATTCAAAAAAAAAAAAAAAACCAAATAGTTGGCATTGTTTGCTGCGTCATTTGAATTCTGAACTTTGGAACCATGTTTTTCAGTTATGAATTTGTGAATTATGATAGTTTCAGCCCATTAAGTGCGTATAAAGTTGGGATTAAATAATTACCTTTAAAACATTTACTATGAGCTTTTAAATTTCCCAAGTGATATCATTTCAACCTTTGCAAGGGTGTTGAATAGGGTTCGAATCCTGTATCTTTCAGTGTCTTTGAAATTTATCCCCTTCCCTCCAACCACAACTTCCAACTTATTAAAAAAATTACCTTTAAAACATTTTTTTCTCTTTGCCAGATTTATTATGGTTTCAAAAAGTAATTAATTGATCGTCCATCAAATGATTTGGTGATCAATTTATAATATTAACGTTTTGAACTATATAATTAACGTGGAATAGAAAAGATCAACTTTCAGTATTAGGTTCAAAGCCCAAACCGTGGGGGGTGGGCTTATTATGTTATAAACTATCGTTATTAAAAAAATTAAATTTGGCCCACCGTGGGGCTCAAACCCACTTGCGCTCTACCCAACTGAAAACTATATAATTAACGTGGAGTAGAAAAGATCAACTTCAGTATTAGTTCAAAAAGCCCAAACCGTGGGGCTGGGCTTATCATGTTATAAAATATTCTTATTAAAAAAGTTTTAAATTTCGCCCACCGTGGGGCTCGAACCCACGACCACAAAGTTAAGAGCCTTGCGCTCTACAAACTGAGCTAGACAGGCTTCTTATATCATAAAATATTGATATTTTATAAAACCATTGTAAACGTTTTGTGCAAATGGAAACAAGATTGGTATCTTTGTTTTTGATCGGTAAATTGGGATTCTTTTAATCAATAATGTTGTTCAAGTCAACCCCCAATCACCAGGGTTAAAAGAAATTTATTTAAGATACTCACATCTATTGAAATTGTATTAACTTTTAGCAGTTAAATTTACTTATGTAAAGAAAATATACGAATGATTTAATTTTTAAAGTGGCATTTAAATAATTATTAATATATTACCCGTGCGACGGACGGAGTGTAATATAATAAAGTATTGTATTTAAATGTTAAAAAATTGATATTTGTAAGAATTATAATGAGGTTGGACATGGTGAGTATCTCAAGAGTCGACACGCCCCACACTTTGAAGGGGAAAGAGAATGTAGGTTGACACGTTTTAACCCGAATAAAATTATGTAGGATTTATCACATAATATTTATTACATTAATTTGATACATTCTTAAAAATTATTAAGTTAAATATCCAACTATAAATTAAGAATTTAGAAAACGAGGAAAAAATTGATTATATAATTTAAAAAATGAGAAAAAATGTGATTATATATTTGAAGCAAGTTTATACATATATTAAAAATACTTGTTGAGTTGTCTAAAACTCTAACAATTATATGTTCACTTAATAATTTTTACAACTAAATTAAATTAGACCGATTGAGACATAATTGAAATTTATACCAAGAAATCATTTTATATGTTAATTTAATAAATAAAATCAAATTGCCATTTGTTTTGTTATTAACAATATCATTCTACTTAAATCATGATTATTTTGAGAAAACTATCTAACAAAAAACGAATAAACAATAATTTATTTTATATTTGAAATTAACAAATAAATATAGCATAAATAATAGAAAAATATATAATTTTTTTTATGTAATCAATATTTTTATTTTAAAAAATATATATGACATTCATTTATACAACATCCAAAATTTTTTTATATCTATTTAATTTTCTAAAATCTCTATTTAACGCAAATTTGATTATATATAAATATCCTTCATCAATTTTTAAATTTAAATATACTTTTTGCTGATTTTTGTTACATATTATATGTATTTATATTTCTAAGTCAATTTTGAAGTTATAATTTTGCTCTCCAGATCTGTAATATTTGGACTGTGTAGTATACTATTTGAATTTTATATATTTGATAATTAACATATAGTTGGTATACTTGTCTAGCAAGAATTATATATACTAATTTTGTGAAAACAATTATGAAATTGGTAATCATTGAATTCATATTCAGATTTTGTCTAAATTCCTACCAATTATGAACTTATAAAAATCTATGAAAATTCATTTTACTCAAAAACATAAAATTTAATTTTTTAAATTAAGAGAATATAAATGATGGATTTGGTTTTTTTTACCTTATTCATTAAAGTTTACTCAAACTATGCTAAGGTTAAAATATAGATTTACTGAAAATAGGGAATTGCAGTTTTTTTTTTTAAATTTGGAAAGTATGATGTATTGTATGACAAGATTTATATCATATGTTTTCAATTATTCTTATATTTTGTTTGGTAATTTTCAAATTCTTAAAATACTTTTAGTTGTTATTTGGTTATTTTTGAGTTTATCCAATGATTTTATATTTTTATAGTAACTTGAGATTTATTTAATACTTTTTAGATCTTATATGAGGATCTTAAGACTTATTAAATGAATCTAAGATTTATTTTATAACTTTAAGGCTTATTTCATAAGTATTCCTTAATTTATATAATTTTGTTAGTCTTGCATAATATTAGCTTTATTAAATATTTTATAGATTTGATATACTTGTGTTTGAATTGTTTTTGTATTTTAAGTTTATAATTTTATTTGGCCAGTTTATCAATCATATTTAGATTCATTTGGCAATATAATTATTTGTTAAATAATTTGCAAATTTTATTTCTTAAGTACTTGTTTTATGAACAATATATATTTATTTACATAATATATGTACATTTATATAAAATATTCATTTATATTTATAATGTAATAAAGTTTAATTAATGATAATTTATACAATTACAAAATTTGTCTAAGATCTAAAAATTATTGAATAATGATCATTTAAATAAATATATTGTTTTTTGATTTACTTATAAATTATTTTCTTTGTTATTTTATATCTTGAATGATTTTTTTTTGTATTTTATTGGTATATTTTATTTTATAAGATAATATTTGGACTTATTTGGTATTTTTCATCTATTAAATAATTTTTAAATTTTTCTTCTCAGTTTTGTTTTTATTAATTCAAAAACATATCTACATTAACATATATAAAGAATGCATAGTAAGATACAGTCAAAACCTTGAAAATAATTTTGTATTTATTTAAATAATTATTAAATTTGTTTATCAATTCTCAGATTTCTTAAGCAATTCCAGATTTTATTTTTAATTATTTTATATTTTATATTATTTCTAATTTTATTATAAATGTGTTATTATTCTATGTTTGGTAAGTATTAAATTCTAATTTTGAAAAGTTAAGATGTTATTATTTAATAAATTGAGAAAATATAAAATCGGCAATCAAACCAAATTACCTTATTATAGACAAAAAATCAACATTACATGCACATCATATAAAAAATATAAAACCTGCCTAAATTAAGGTCAGATATAAAATTTAACAAGATTCTCCGCGTTATTTATTACATCTAAAATTTATCTATGTATAGAATTATACTACTATACAAAGGATGCAGTTTAGGCGGGAAAAAAATTAGTATATAGTGACTCACTTATTATTATTATTATTATTATTATTATTATTATATATAAAGAATTCGTATGGTGGTATTCGAATTTTCTAGTTGTAGCTTGGCAGACAAGTCATCTCAACTTTTAAAGTGGTATTTAAAAATATTAACTCCTAAGGTGGTATTCAAATTTTCTAGTTATAGCTTTAGAGACAAGGCAAGCCATCTTATTAAACTTTAATAATTGTAGCCATCCATATGCCAAATGTTGAATCCCTTTAATTTAATAACTCTACACTTAACATTATAAATATGTCCTCGATGTACGTGTTCAATGACGGAAGGCCCCCTCATCATAAAATTAGGATATCGTGGAATATGACATGTTTGTATTGTATAGTTGTATCCTTGGGGTTAATATTAGGGAAGAACAATTTTTAATATATTACTTTGTTTGGAGAAAAGGCGCCATGAAAAATAGGCTAGGCCCGGTCCACTATCATTCAAGAATAGGTATTCCATATCAGGGGGTGGGATACAATTTCCCTCCCAATCTGATATGAAGTGCAATGACATTTATACCCCCATTTTCCTCAGCTTTGTAGTTTCTATGTGGAAAATAGCCAAAAAGACAAGCCCAAAACCAGTCACCACTGTTGCATAAGAATAGTGTTTTTGTTTGATTGCAGAATTTCATGACAAAAAATTAATAAGAATTCATGCTTTTAAAAAATGACAAAAACTGACAACAACATCTTCAAATCGCAGCTCAAATATGAAGAACAAATGGATTGGAGAATCCGTAGTTTCTGGGTACAAACATGATATGCAAATGAGTAGTTGAAAACACCCAATCTTTGTTGTACCTGCAGGTTGCAACTAATAAAATAAAACAAACTCAAAATTAGACCAATGGGATTGCACAAGTCCAATCCGCTGATCAGATAAGAACCATTGGATTTCTTTTGCAATCTGACGAGGATTAGAACTTTGCACCTATGTCGGTTATGAGTTATGACACTATGTGAATACCACAACTTTGAAGCCTATGTAAGAAACCACAATTCAATCATGATGTATAGTACATACACTCTTCAATGTATAATTTGTCTGTCAACATTTCAACAAAAATATTTCAAAAACTCTAGTAAAATTAAAAATGTTAAATGGCTCACATATCCACTTAAGCTTTTTAAATGAGGTGATCATTCAATATGATATTAGACTTGCAGAGTCGGTCCTAGCTAGGTCTCGAGGGACTGGAGCAAAAAAATAATGGGGACCCTTGTGCATGTTTACATAAAAAAAGTAAAAATAACGTTACAAACGTAATTTCGTTGATTTAACATCCAACTTTAAAATTTCGCTCTCATTAAAATAACGTTGTATAAAAGATCGTTCATTATAATTACCATAGAATAAAAACAAAAAAAACTGTTAATGAATTAATTAGCTATGAAAAGTTGATCATCTTGCATTTTTATCTGCAAATTATCAATCAATCTTTCATAATTATTTTTTTCCGGAAATTCACTCAATTGAAATCAAAGACACTGCAAAGTCAAAGTGACTTATATATATATATATATATATATATTGTAAAGTTTAATCATATCATCATTCAAGGACAACATAAATTCGCTTTTACTTTGTTTTTTGGTTTTGCACCAAAAAAAAAAAAAGATAAGTTAGAGATACGAAAAGGAGGAGAATAAATTAAAGTTTGCAATTGTCAAACTCGCACACAAGAACTATTCAAAATTAAAGATAATCCTCAACCACTTTGCTATCTTGCTTTTTTGTTATTTGTATTAACATTTATAAATATATAACCAATATATATACACACACACATATGCAAAAACTCCCGGGGTATTGCTGGAGAGGGACCTTGTGCGGCGGCACCATCTGTATCAGAGTTGGGTCAAACAAGTGGCCGTCATCTATAAAAATATTTCACGTGTAAGGTTTTATAAACCACCATTTGCGCGTGATGTGATGTGTTAAAATAATTAAATATTAAATTACTCACCTATCCAATATTTTACGTTTTTAAACGAGATGGTCATTAATTCAACTCAGAATAATTTCAGCATTTATTGATATTTGTCATAAACATATAAAATTTATACCCTACTATATGTGTCGGGTATCTATCTGCCTCAATAGATCGATACACGTAGTACCGAAAGAACAAATTATAAACTCAAGAATCCTATTATACAAATTTGTACTCTAGACTGAATTTGCAGAAATGAAAAATACAAAAGATGAACTAAAAGTAATAGAAGTATAACACAAAATATAAAGGGATAAAACCCTAAGATCCGAATATTGAAATTATTCGGCTCAGGACCAGTTTTTCCCAAACCACAAAGTTGTCACCAGAGATTCAACCAGAGAACCAATAAATGGCACCCAAACAGCCAAGCCAACAATAGCCCTCAAGAACCCAAAGTGTTTGAACCCTCGAAACCCAGAAAATCCTAGAAAACCCCTCGAACCACCCAAACCCTAATCTCACTCAGAAAATAGGAAATCAGTCCACAAAGAAGGTGAACTAGTTAGATAACACTCAGATCTAACACAAACACCCTAGAATCACACAGAAATTCAACAAGGTGGTGAGATTTCTAGAGAGAGATATCGAAGAACTCAGAGAAGGATCGAGAGAGAAGAGAGAGAAAATCACAGAGAGATAATGAATTAGGGTTCGGGGTTAGTGGTTTTTATAGGGTTAATGAACGAACCAAATCACAAGGCAAGGATGGACGGTCAGGATTAGAAGGTGAGGATCCGCGGACAAACTTCCGGATCCCGCAGTCCGGATCCAAGACCCGAGTTCATAGGCGGGTCAAACCCATTGGGCTTGTTGCATATTGGGCTGATGATTTGGGCCTAGGAATATTTATTAATGGATCATACAAAATTGGCCAATTAATACAACAATCTCCACCTTTGGCTCATTATGAATCATTAGACAAACTTAGGGAAAATAACTGGTCATCATCATTGCCGGGGTGCCTACTTAGCACACAGCTAAGTAGGGCTTTACCATAATAAGCACTGAGCTCATTATAGTACCAGCAAACACTTAAGTAAGTTGGGGTTTTAGTTGTCAGACTTATACAAGCATAAGCAAGTACTAGTCCAACTAATTTTGGACTTACAAGCAAACACAAAGTAAGCTTGCAAGCCCAGGGTAATCACCAAGGGGCAGTCTAATCTCCAGTGTCAAAATTGAGAATTTTTAAACAAGTTTTAAACTTTGATAAGGGTAGACACTTAGTACCCATATCAGCTGGGTTGTATTCAGATGCCATTTTTTCAAGACAGATAAGACCTTTAGAGACAATGTCCCTTATAAAATTAAACCTAACATCAATATGTTTTGTTCTGTCATGAAAAACTGGATTCTTACAAAGTTGAATACCAGATTGAGAGTCAGAAAATACAACAACCTTTTGTTTTAGAAAACCAATTTCAGAAACAAGTCCTTTTAGCCATAAGGCTTCTTTTAAAGCTTCAGTTACAGCCACATATTCTGATTCTGTAGTAGATAGAGCCACAATATGTTGTAACTGAGATTTCCAACTGATACAAGAATTACACAAAGTAAAAACATAAGAGGTTGTTGATTTTCTGTTATCTTTATCATTTGCATAGTTGGAATCCACATATCCTTTTAAAACAACACCATTTTCACACTTACAAAATTTGAGTCAATAATCAGTTGAATGTCTAAGATATCTCAATAACCACTTCAAAGCATTCCAATGCACCAATCCAGGATTAGACATAAATCTACTAAGGCAAGAAACAACATAGGCTATGTCTGGTTTAGTACTGACCATTAAGTACATAACAGATCTAATGGCATTAGCATAAGGAATGTTTTGCATAGAAGAGATTTCAAGATCAGTTTTAGGAGACTGATCCCTACTTAGCACAAAATGAGAAGCAAGTGGGACATTCACAAATTTTGCATCACTCATAGAAAACTTTTGTAAAACCTTTTCAACATATGAAGATTGATGAAGATAAATCACAGAGTTATTTCTATCCCTATCAATATTCATACCAAGTATTTTCTTAGCATCACCTAAGAATTTCATATCAAATTTAGCACTTAAATAATTTCTCACATAGCCAATAGTCTTAATGCATGGGCCAGTCAAAAGCATATCATCAACATAAATCATCAGGAATATAGGAGACTTTGCATCAAGTTTGAAATACAGACAATGATCAAAATTGGCTTCTACAAAATTTCAAATCAAGCATGCACTGGTCAAATTTTTTATTCCACTGTCTAGGAGATTACTTTAATCCATACAAAGACTTTTTAATAAGCACACATGGTTTGGTTTGGTTTTATCTTCAAAACCCTCAGGTTATTTCATAAAAAATTGTTCTTCCAAATCACCATGTAAAAAAGCAGTTTTAACATCAAGTTGCTTTAGTTCCCAGTCAAACTGAGCCACTAAAGCTAGCATAATTCTCACAGTCACAAACTTCACAACAGGTGCAAAAATCTTAGTGTAATCAATGCCTTCTTTCTGAGTAAAACCTTTTGCAATTAATCTAGCTTTGTATCTAACACCTTCATTTTCTTGTTTAACTTTAAACAACCATTTACAATCAACAACATAGCAGTTAACAGGTTTTGGGACAAGTTCCCAGGTGTTATTAACATACAAAGAAGTCATCTCATCTTGCATAGCACTTAGCCATTTCACAGAGTTCACAGCATCAAAATAGGTTTTAGGCTCAGAATTTTCAATTGATTCAAACACAGAGAACACATAAGAAGTTAAGTAAAAATCAGCAAACTTGTTTGGAATTCTAATGTTCCTTCTAGTTCTATCTCTAGTTAACACATAGTCATTCAAGTTATCATTTTCAGCATGCTCAAGATTGAAATCAGTGTCAACTAGAGGAAATTCATTATGCACATTATCATTCAAATCAACATTGTCATCCTCAATATCATTGTGCACATCATTAGCATTCATATTATCATGCTCAACATCAATCATATCAGGATTTTCATTCACAGGAATATAAGGCACATTAGAAAGCTCCACCTTATTAGGAGTAGAGGGGTTTTGAGTTTCAGAAACAATTTTAGACACCTCAAGGCAGGGAAACTCATTTTCATTAAAACCACATCCCTGCTTATTAACACTTTAAAACCATTTTCAGATTTAGACCATAATCTGTACTCTTTAGCCCCATCAGGGTATCCCCAAAAAACACATTTTAAAAATCTTGGATCAAGTTTGTCAACCTTTTGGTGGACAAAGGCTGAACAGCCAAAAATTTTTAAATTTGAAAAGTCCACGAGCTTGCGGATCAAACTTGTTCGGGATATTTCCTTTCAAAGGTACATATGGTGATCTATTAATCACATAAGCAAAATGCATGAACAACTTCACCCAGGAGAACTTTTTGGAAAGTCCGGATATACTTAACATACTTCTCACCCTTTCCAAAAGAGTTCTATTCATCCTCTCAAAGAACACCATTTCTTTGAGGGGTGTAAGCCTTGAACTTGTGTCTTACAATACCCGAATCAACACAAAGTTGATCCATGAGTTAGTTACAAAATTCCAACCCATTATCGGTTCTCAAATACTTAATCTTTTTTTCCATCGATTTTCTATCATGGTTTTCCAATTTTGAAGTTTTTCAAAAACATCAGACTTGTTTTTCATAAGAAATACAAACACTTTTCTTGAAAAATTATCAATCATAGATAGAAAATACCTATTCCCACCATGGGTGGGAAACGGCAGAGGCCCCAAACATCGGCATGTAAGTATTCAAGTATATCAGTACAGGTAGATTGTTTTGGATAAGAGGAAGTAGGGAAGCTAACTCTTTGTTGTTTACCATAAATGCATGAGTCACAGAAGGGCACACAAGTAAGTTTATCATTACCAAAACAGCCTTCTTTATGCAACAATTCAAGACCTTTAGAACTTATATGACCAAACCTTTTATACCAAAGTTCGGTTTGTCATTCACGAGTTCACATTGGTCATAGATTTCACATTGTTCACAAAATTTTGCATGCGAAAATCAAAGATAGCAAACATACAAATTCCTTTTTCTTTCGCTTTAGCAATAACAAGGGAACCTTTCATGATTTTCATCAAGCCCTTACCCCATCTTCCCTCATACCCATCATGCTCAAGCATAGCACAGGAGATCAAGTTGTTAGACAGATCAGGAACATGACTTACATCATTTAGAGTCAAAACAAAACCAGAATCAAGTTTCAAACACACAGTACCAATACCAATCACTTGACATTTTTTATCATTAGCCATGGAAACAGATCCATTTTGCACAGAAGCATAGGAGGCAAACAAGTGTTTAAATGGTGTCATGTGAAATGTGCAAGCAGAATCAATAAGCCAATCATTTTCACTGAAAGAATTTGAAGGCACAACATTCACAGAATCATGCAATTCATGCACCATAAACACATCACCCATATGATCATTGCCAGTTGTCAAGTTCACAGAATCATTGGTTTGGTTCTTGTTATTCTGATTGTTGTTTTGATTATTGTTCTGGCTATTCCTGGGTTTAGTACATTCTTTTATGTAATGGCCATGTTCACCACAGTTATAACACTTCTTATTGTTCTTAGACCTAGAACTAGACCTCCTTCTGTTTTTGCTTCTCTTTCTACTAGAGTTTCTGTTATTGTTATTCCCATTTCTCTTATTCTGAGGTCTACCCCTGACATGCATAACCTTCCCTGACCCCTGTTCATTCCCCTTAGATATCTTCAAATCTAATTCCTTACTCTTAAGGCCATTAATCACAGTATCAAGGGTAATAGAGTCTCTACCATACTTAATGGCAGATTTCACATCAGCATATGAATCAGGGATGGCATTTAGCAACACAATAGGGGTATAATCATTAATGTTTTTATCACCAGTCAACTTGATGTCTTGTGTCAATTTTGTAAAAACATCAAGGTTTTCATCCATATCCTTTGTCAAATCAAGTTTGAATCTAAAAAACTTTTCAAGTAGGAACAGTTTTTGCACAACTTTCAGTGCGGGTTGCCTATAAGGGGGCGACAGGTTGACCTCAAAACAGAGGAGTTGTCCAATTTGTGTTGAAAATAAACTTCAAGAAATACTCCGAAAAAATAGTAAAAACATTTTAGACCAATCGGGAGTATTAGGACAACATTTAGAAACATAGTTTGGATGTAAAAACCCATTGATACAAAATCATTAAATGTGTTGTCCAATTTTTGTCGAAAATAAAACTTGAAGAAATACTCCGGAAAATATTAAAACCATTTTAAATCATTTAGGAGTATTTGGACAACCTTTAAAACCATTGTTTTGGTATAACAACAAAATCATCAAAATCATGATAAAACCATTTATCAAACATACAACACAAAGTTAGGTATCACAATTATCAAATAGAACAGCAGAAGCAACAAGTAGGTGGACCACACAGAGTCCAATGACAACAGAAAAATAAGAGGCAAATAATGGACACACAGAGTCCAAAGCACAAAGCAAAGTAAGAAAGAAAGGCACACAGGACCACACAGAGTCCAAGAAACCCAAAATCAACAGAAAGAGTTCAAAACTAGATGGATTCCCTTCGCACCTTAGGATTCCACTGCACTCAAGACACAGGGTCAAGAGGCTAATGCTTAGGGTCTCCCTAAACTAAGTACTGACTGAAAATAAATGAGAGGGAAAGGGAATAGAGAATCTTACAACCAGGAGCCTGTCCTGGGTTCTCACCACAACTAAATTCACCAGGGAGCCAATAGATCACCAAGAAGCTCAAGAACCAGAAGCACCAACCCACCACGAGGCAGATAGGTGTTCTGATACAACTATTGGGTATCTATCTGCCTCAATAGATCGATACACGTAGTACCGAAAGAACAAATTACAGACTCGAGAATCCTATTATACAAATTTGTACTCTAGACTGAATTTGCAGAAATGAAAAATACAAAAGATGAACTAAAAGTAAAAGAAGTATAACACAAAATATAAAGGGATAAAACCCTGAGATCCGAATATTGAAATTATTCAGCTCAGGACTAGTTTTTCCCAAACCACAAAGTTGTCACCAGAGATTCAACCAGAGAACCAAGAAATGGCACCCAAACAGCCAAGCCAACAATAGCCCTCAAGAACCCAAAGTGTTTGAACCCTCGAAACCCAGAAAACCTTAGAAAACCCCTCGAACCACCCAAACCCTAATCTCACTCAGAAAATAGGAAATCAGTCCACAAAGAAGGTGAACTAGTTAGATAACACTTAGATCTAACACAAACACCCCAGAATTACACAGAAATCCAACAAGGTGGTGAGATTTCTAGAGAGAGAGATATCGAAGAACTCAGAGAAGGATCGAGAGAGAAGAGAGAGAAAATCACAGAGAGATAATGAATTAGGGTTCAGGGTTAGGGGTTTTTATAGGGTTAATGAACGAACCAGATCACAAGGCAAAGATGGACGGTCGGGATTAAAGGTGAGGATTCGCGGACAAACTTAGGATCCCCGATCCAGGATCAAGGCCCGAGTTCATAGGCGGGTCAAACCCATTGGGCTTGTTGCATATTAGGCTGCTGATTTGAGCCTAGGAATATTTATTAATGGATCATACAAAATGGGCCAATTAATACAATAATATGCAATTGAAAAAAGGCAGGTCTCTTGTGAGACCGTCTCATGGATCCACATCCGTGAGACGGAGCTCCAATTAACCAAACCCAAAAAGACACAACCCTAAATTTAAAAACAAGGCAAAAAAAAATCAGCAGCCATCGTTTTACGTGTTCTCTCTCTCTCTCTCTTGTTCTCTGTATTTCTCTCTCTCTCTCTCTCTCTCTCTCTCTCTCTCTCTCTCTTCCTCTCTCCATCTCTACTTTGGAGAAGAAGCCATTCTATGCCACACAATCTCCATCTCGATCTCGCGAAGTTTGTGTCTCTCTCCATCTATATTTCCGAACAACACAATCGTTGGGGTGCCAATCGTGGGGGTGCCAAGCCACAACACATATTCTTCTACTATCCCTTGTCTTCACTGTTAATTAACGAATCGATATGTTTTCTATCAATACAAATCAAGATGCTGTAGGTAATGTCAAGAAGTGAATGTCAAACTCACATCGAAGGAGTTCATGTTAAAGATTATTAATCTACGATTGTTTTAGTAGTTATTTTTGTATAAGGATTATGTTCATTCTGTTAGTGAGATTGTTTCTCCATAAAAAGATAGTCATTCAATTCTCAGTATTAACACTTCAATACTTTTGTAATAAAAAATGATACTTTTATGCTGAAAAACATACTTTTGGACTGAAAAGTGATACTTCACAACTGAAGACAAATAATTGTAATTGCAATATTTTGTTAAAACAAGGTAATACTTTTAATTCAAAAAGTGATGACATTAATACGAAAAAGATACTTTTAATGGAAAAGTCATGCCTAAAACGTGATACTTTTGTAATAAAAAAATACTTTTAGAGCGAAAATTGATACTTTTCAGCCAAAGAGAACTACTGATACTTGCAACCTTTTTTTTTTAATAAAGAATGGGATACTTTTATGAACAGAAACGATACTTGTAAACCGAAATGTGATACTTTCAACAGGAAGGAAATAGTGATACAATATTTTTTAATAATAAGGTGATACTTTTATATAGAAATCAATACTTTTTAACCGAAAAATGATACTTTCCGAATTACAACAAATAGTAATACTTGCAGTATTTTGTTGCAATAGATGCGTATAATAAGGGGTTAGCTAGACCATGGAAAGGAAAAAGATGGTAATACTTTTAATTTAAAAAGTGATACTTTTACGATGACAAATGATACTTTTAACAAGCTTGTATTGGGTACCTTACGCAAGGTTTGCCTTTTACACTAATTTGATTTGGAAAAAATCTTCTTTGTCTTTTGAACATTCACCATGGTTACCGACGTAGTGAAGAAAGGTGAGAACAAGATTCGATTTTCTGTAAAATTCTATATATATTTAACTTTCGGAAAAACTCAAATAACAAAAGTTCCAGCAAATCTCCAATCGAACTCTACAATGGCGACAATCTAAACTGTAGAGTTTGAGAGGGAGAGATAGAGAAACATAAATCGACATTTGAGAGAGAGAGAGATAGAGAGAGAAAGAAAGTAAAGTAGTAATCAAGTGATATACATAGTAAAGTGCAATGTTCAAAACAAAGAAAACTATGTTATTTACAAAATTGTCACCGCCCACTTTGCAATATCACTAGCGGGTTTGGTAGTAGATCCGTCTCACAGATTTAGATCCGTGAGACCGTCTAACATAAATTATTGTGATTGAAAAAAAGGCTAAGTATGCTAAAAACTAGAGAGAGAAAGTATCTAAATGCGTAAAAACTTTGAGTGACGTAAAAATTTTTGCAGTCAAAAGCCGGCAGATTTCTCAAACTCTATGGGCCCGTTTGTATTTTGGTACATGCAAATGTCCACTGTGAAGATGTACACAATTTTCCCTTCTTTCTCAAAAGGCTTGGAAAAAATATCTTAATTTCCACACGCGCGTTGTAGTTAAAATGCACATTTAGTGGCTACGACAGTTACGGCGGTTTTGGTTATTCATTGATAGTTGACACTCAAATTTCAGTTCCTCTTTTTCTCATCATGGAAGTTCTTTTGACAAAATTAATATTTCAACTTTCAATAATAATAAGGTATAATTACAAATACAACTTACCAGTTTCGCCTAACTACAAAACAAATAATAATAAATTATCTTTCAAAATTACCGATCAAAAAAAAAAATTATCTTTCAAAATTTCAAATGATTTATATTTACCAAATAAATACACCCCTAATGAGTGTGGGAATTGTAAAATAAAAAAATTTGTCAATGATGTATTTTTAATTCAAAAAGATTACTGGATTTTTCATAATTAGGCTAAATATGAGGGGTAATTTTTTGTAATTGTCCTTAAATATTTTAGATTCAATAACCAAACATTTTTTTTTGCATGGTTTCACAATATTTTTTCAGTAAGTTTACATTTACTAATTGAACTTAACTAATATTAAACCCTCTCCCCTCAAAGAAAAAAGAAAAAGAAAAAGAAAAAGAAAAGAGAATTATCTCCGTGTTTTAGCCGTATAATGTACAACTAAGAAAATCTAAGGTGGGGTCAAACATAATTTTCTCTTTACCCAGGAGGATGGTTCGCACGTCGTGACCCGTCAACAACGACCAAGGTGCGTCACATCCCGTCCATGTTTACCTTGGCGCGGCAAAGAATGAGGCCGGGGCTTGTCTCCCGAGATAGTAAAGCGCAGGAAGTTATCAAAAAAAAAAAAAAAAAAAAAAAAAAAAAACTGGGCTGGGCCTTCGTGGGTGGTTCGTATTATTCTGGAAGCGTGGCCCGTTGCCGTACCAGCATATTTTAAAAATATTGGTCAACCACAAATCCGCGTCCTTGTAACTTACAATAACTATATATACCCAAGCAACATTGAAATCAATCATTCTTCACTTCACGATTAAACCAACTCAATTCTTTTCGCATCACCTCTCAACATTTCTATTTATCCCTTTAAGCTTAAACCTCTCACCATATATACTTGAGACACATCCAAATTATATTCAAGTTTTCGCGCGCAGATTTTATTAGTCTCTAAAAATTAATTTCACATTTAGTTTTCAGTTTAGTCTGTGATTGAGATCGTCTGTTAATTTGTAGTGTATTTAGTTTCAATGGAGAGATACGAGCAGTACGAGAGAGTTTTCAACCACTTCGATTCAAACGGAGATGGCAAAATATGTCCGGCGGAGCTACGGCAGTGCGTGGGCTCGATCGGCGGCGAGATGACGGGGGAAGAGGCGGAGGCAGCGGTGGCGCTGATGGATTCTGACGGAGATGGATTATTGTGTTTGGATGATTTCGTGAGAATAGTAGAAGGAGCTGGAGAAGAAGAGAAGGCGAGCGATTTGAAAGCGGCGTTCAAAATGTACGAAATGGAGGGAAGTGGGTGCATTACACCCAAGAGCTTGAGAAGAATGCTTAGTAGATTGGGAGAGAGGAGGACCGTTGATGACTGCAAGTATATGATAGCTCGTTTTGATCTTAATGGGGATGGTGTTCTCAATTTCGATGAGTTTAAGATCATGATGTCGTGTTAATTAAATGATGATTCTTAGCTTTAATTTTTCTCGGCTATTTCGGCCTGTACAAATAATATTGTATTATTGGATTCATTGCCATTTTTTCATACGATCTTCTTTTGTTTTACATTTTTTAATACTTAAATTATCAGAATTAAACTTGACGAAGAACAGTGTATAAACATTATTTTATCTGATAGATTACAAAATTAAACTTGTTAATATTTTATCTTTTTTTTTAAACATGGATTTGGCCACATTACATAACTTGCATGGACCATCAACTTAAGTTGGGAACCGACCTAAATGAAGAAATGCTATAACACCTTCTGTAGTATTGTGGGAAAGCAGAAGAGATGCATGGCTGCTTATAGCTACGTACGCAAGGCAGGAAATGAGAATTAGGGGACGAGATTTTTTTTAGGCGGGCAAAATTTCAATATTTAATAATTATATATACAAACTTTTATTAATTATAAAAAGAATTTGAAGTTGAGGGGTGATGCGGGCGGAAGCAACGAATAAAAGTAATACAAAACTTCACGAAAAAACTTAAATTTCAATGAAAAGAGATAAAGCTAAAATTTTAATATCAATACAACCATCTAAAAATAATAGCAAAGCAACTATTTATGATATTAAACTCATGTCTTAATAAATTAAAACTCATAACTTAATTATGAGACATTAAATAAACTAAAAACACTACTAAAAACAAACAAATCACTTCATAAAATATAAGATATTGTAAAATAATAGAAAATAAAAAAGCACGATATATGTAATACTCGTGTCCCATTAATTGGGAATAAAATTAGTGTTAAATTAGGGTTGGATTAGAACCAATTTTGGGAATGATTTAAAATTTTCGAAACCCTAACTTCCCTAATTTTGAGGATTTAATTTTTGATTCAATTTCAAGAATAAATGAAAGTCAATTTTTACAAAAAGGGAAATCAAATCAAATCATGTTAATAAGAGAACGAAATCAAATATGCATTTACGGCATGTAAATCAAGTATTTTTGGCAATATCATACAATATATTCTTTGAATCCTGGCCTATTAATTAATTCAAAGCCTCTGTTGATATACCACATGCAGCCACAAATTTGGAGAGTCCTAGACTTAACATGGACGAATATAGGGGTGTCACAGATCAATTGGTGACTGAAAATGTTAATCCTATTCGAACAATGGTTACTTATAAACATCCTACATGTGCGACTGCTATTATATCACATGATTCAGTTATTTCTGCCACTTTGGATGGAAAGGGCAAGGAGGATCTCGACGAGCAATGATAGAAGTTTCCACAAGCCTGCCTCTAAATGATTACGTTTTACATTCTAATGAGCCTTCAGAGAGTTTTCAAGCAATGGCGACTGCAGCTCGAAAGAGATGGTCTGATATGGCAGAAGAAGAGGAATAAGAAAAATTGGAAGCTTTAAAGACAAAGATAGGTGATCCCTCCACCACTCCGTTTGTCTTTCCCTCATGTGATTTTCAGAAGCTATGAAGTCTATGGCAATTGTGGCTCGTGGATCCTGGGCCGACATTCCACAGGCTACATTAGACCATCAAGAAGATACTCGAGCACGTGCTAAAAAAATAACTAACTATGCCATTCGAAAATTTTCTAGAAATAGAATGTCCCGTGTCTGCGAAGAGGTCCGTATAGAATGAAATAATATGATTTCCAAGAATAGCCGGATCATCCGAATAAATACCATCGACCATCAGACCATGTATCCCCGATCGTCCATTCTGAATCTGACAACAGTGATGAAAAAATGCCGTGTTGCGATCCCCATCCTTTAACCAAGCCGAGCGGGCTTTCTGCTGAAGAAATTTGGAGTGCATTAACAATGTTTGAGACAACGCATATTGAGCATCAAGTTCCATGTCATGGCGCGCCTCAGTGAAGCCCTCGGACTCAATATTTGCCTGAATCTGATGAACTAACTCCATCTGCCTATCCACCTGATGGTTAACTTCCCCAAAGACGTCCTTATTCCAAACTTTAATAGTCAGTCGCAACCTCTTGAGTTTCCACATGACACGCTTCAGAGGGTTGGGCGACGCACACGGGAGTGCCTAAGAGGCCTTAACAATGTCCTGGAAAGAATCATGCTGAATCCACATGCGCTGAAAATGAAATGGAACCGGACCCTTGGTAATGGAAGATGAACAAGAGACCAAAATGGGGTGGTGATCAGAGCCGATGTGAGGAAGAACTAAGCCCTTAACAAATTGCCAAAAAGATAAAAATGGACAAGTTGCTAGGGCTCGATCCAACTTAGCCTGAAGGAGGGATAGAGGCCTTTGGGGGGAGCACCAAGTAAATGAATTCCCTATAGTCGGTGCCGCAAATAAACCAGCATCCTCCAAAAAGTACCTGAAGTCCTGACAAGAGGCTTGGGATAAAATACCACTGCCAGAGCGCTCATGATGTCCCAATACAACGTTAAAATCCCCCAAGCGAGCAAAGAAATCAAGAAGACCCAAAATTTTCAACTCCAACCAAAGCGCACGCCGAGCAATATGATCACACAAACCATGAGCAAAACCAATATAGAAAACCATATAACCAAATTGAACTTGCAAAATAATACATTGAGAGGAAGACCAAACCTGACTCTGGACCGTAATGCTAGCATCGCAGAAGACCAAAATATCCGGACGTCCATTAGACCTGAAGTTCTGATCCACGAACCTCAAGCCCAAACTATTCCAGTAAGAATCCAAAATCGATGAAATATTCACTTTAGGCTCACAAATAGCCAAAATGGAAGGTTTATGTTTATGACATAACGCCTTAAGAACATGACGAGACGCAATGTTCTCAATCCCCCGGATGTTCCAGAAGATGCTATTGATTGAGACGAAGGAAGGGGTGGTGTCTGTGATGACCTCACAGTAAAAATAGGAGTGTGGTGTGCTGCAGAATCTGACGACTGCGAATTAGCCACTTCATCTGCATAATCTGCCCATCTCTTTGAAGCTGCAAATTCTAACTCATTCGGCCCTGGGCGAGCTGGCTCAATAGTAACGCCATGAATTGCTGGTGAAGGACCCGTAGTAACACTCTGGATTAATCTGGATTTAGCCGAGTCTAGGGAGCTATCCCAGAAGGCACGACTCAGAGTCCGAATAGGCTTCTCCAACGGATGCTGAACCGTAAGAGGCAGAATAATGGGGAGGGGCTGGAGCTGGAAGAAGAGGCCTTGGGAACCGATTCCGTTGCTGGATAAGTGGACTGAGAGTCTGTCGACGGCTGATCGGGGGTGTTATCTGAAGCAAGAGCCTCAAGACGACAAGAAGCCGTCGAGTGTCCCGTAATGTTACACCTGGAACAAAACTCAGGGAGTTTCTCATATGTGACTGACACAAAGGAGCAGTGTCCAATACGTTCCACCATGATGTGGTCCTCCAAATCTGCATTAGCATCATTAAGCATACCATTTGGTCCATTTCCAAAATTTTCATCATGAACGGCGGGTTGCACCCTTGAAGAAGAGGCATCATGGCTAGAGGAAGGGCGTGATACGCCCGTGAGCTTCTCCAAAAAACTACGGATGGAAGCCAATTCACTCTCTAAACGCTCCTCAATAGTATTCATACGGTCGCATAGCTTTTTAACATCAATAGATTGAGTGGCTTTAGACTTCAAACCCGAAGAACAATAGAAAGTCACCTCAGATCCAAATCCGTATGATTTGCCTATCTTATTGTTCCCTCGATTGGCCTCATAAAAGAGAACAAATTCATCCAGTTCAGTTTCACCTTGTGATATTTTACTTTTCTTCAACTTCTCATAAGAACCTTGCACACAAAATACAAAATGTGCAAGAGATAAAATTAAATAATATGAAATTTATGAGACATAAAAAGATATTATGAAACCAAACATGAGATACTTACGTAAAAGATTTTAGCTTTAGAATTCGTCCACTTGCCAGTTTTCTCGTCATAGTTTAGCTTATGATACACCTCGGGTATGGTGGCTTCCCTCCCCAACTCCAATCCCTAAAAGAAACACAAAATATACACATCATATATTCCTAATAAACATAATACACCACACATCTAATCTTGTGTAGAATGTGTGAGGAAATGTAGATAATTAGTCATGTTTGACATACATGTATAAACTTACACTTAAAGTTTGAAATTTCTTAAACTGAGTTATGATACATACATGTATAAACTTACACTTTATTAATTACAATGCTACTGACAACATGGTGAGATGAAGAGGAATAAATAATGTATTCTCTTATATACATGAACAGACACCCAAATCTGCTTCTACTTTCCCCAGAAAGTGGAAGAAAACAAAATAATACACAATTCATTAGGCAACAACAGTTTTTTAAGAGGCTATCATGGGTTGTTCACAAAATGCTTTGAGGCAAAGCTGTGAACATTTCTTCTGCAAGATGCATGCTAGGGCATTTTGGCAGGACATGGTTCTGAATACACGTATGAAACAAATGCTCAAAGCTGCTTTTGTTAACAAAGTCAATAGTAGCAGCAATATATTGAGGGACTTGGTGTACAATTTATTATTCAGAATCATTGTGGAGCTACATAGATTATGTCAAGGTGTCTCAGATAACATCTCAATGAATATGAGAGTAAATATAACCATAGACATATTGAGAAACTATCATTAGTGAAAGAAATCTTCCTTGACCTCAAGCTATATTACATCTACTGAATCAATAACGAACTAGAATTTGAGACCTTATCGCAGTGGTTCATGGCCTATGTGGACCAAATTTTAAAATATAGATCAAACAGGATATATCCCATGGGTGTTTACATAAGTGACTCAATGAGTTGTGGTTGCATATGAACAAAATGTAGCCAAAAACATTAAAAATACAAATATGTTGCCATGAACCTTTCGTATACATCAAAATTAGAAACTTATTGGCTTAATCTATGCTAATATGCTATTGGACAAGTTTTCAGAGAATAAACATGAAATCTAAAGTGATTGATTGAAACTGAGCCCTGTTCAGTAATTAACAATTTTGTAGTAATGAAACTGAGCCCTGTTCAGTAATTAACAATTTTGTAGTAGTTCAAAGCAAAACTAAGCCAATCCAAGATAACAAGTTAAATGAGACATTACTTGCATTATTTATAAACAAAGGAGATTTTACAAGCAGTTTGATACACATAGAAGAGACATTCTAAAACCATTTATAAAAGATATCTTAGCTAGGCATGAAAAACTTATTTGGCTAAGCTTTTCAAGTAGGGGGACCTCCTGGTCCTTCTAAGCTAATTTGTCGATCTATGTTGCAGAACAACAAAAGATTAGAATTCTACCGGAAAAAATATTACTTACTGCACCAATTGGTAAAACTACCACTCACAATTTTGGATTCTTTCTTGTGCAACTCCTCAAGAACCCTATCTAGTAATCCACATTCTTCCAATAAAGAAATCTGAAAGCATATACTATAATTATTTTAAAGAGTGAAAAGACGGCATGAAAATGTAATGGAATTTATCATGACAACTCCTGTTTTTAAACAGAGAAGAAACTATAAAATAGACTGCCGCAAAAGACACAAACTAAACAATCTAAGCAGAAGCTAAATAAATGTCTGAAGTCTACAGAAACGCAAAGATTGTCGTCTAAGTCCAGTCATTCAACATGCGGGCAATAACGAATGCTTTTACTGTAAATGTACCAAAGGCAGGCAATGAGATATATAGATACTCTTTCTTTACTATTTCAGGGTAAAACAAGAAGTAAAATACACACCAGGTCTTTGAGATATTATTTTCCAAATAAGATGTGGACAACAAAACATAACAGAAAACCATATACTTTTCTCCAATTATAAGAATGGATCCTTTCCTCATACATCTAAATCACAACATTCCCATTTCTTAATCCTTGACTGAAAGCATGCAACTATTCCCTTTTCTAATTTTCCTCAATATAGATTAACAAAATAACAAGAGGTATATCAATTTGTGTTTACAAACATAGGCAATCCTCAATATAGATTAACAAAACACAATGAATACTCAGAATTTATTATATTTTTAATAACTACAGATTTAGCTTTCTCAAACCTCAACAATTCACTTACAACTCAATATACAAATAATATGGAAATAATGTTCCGCAAACGATCGCATCAGCACTAATAGATGAAGACATATAGTATTTTTTATTTAACAGCAAAAGCTCTTGAAACGATAGTAAGTCTTGACCACCAATAAGCATAAAAGCAAGCATTCATATAATACTCTATAACTCAAAGCCCAATTCTAATTGTATTTGGAACAAGAAGTAAACATTCGCGAATCGTTTTCAGGCAATTATCAACCAAAGCTTTCTCGGCAGGCCTGAGAAGTGACAGTTCGATTGAACATGAAAGTAAAAAATAACAATAAGTAGCATAAAATCAAGGACAAAAACAAGGCGAAATTCCACAAATAAATCCATTTCGAAAATAAAATCCTAGAGTCCCTAAAACTTACCAACCGAGAATATGATGGTGCGAGCGGGGGCGACGGAAATCTCGAGCTGATACGGGTGGAGTGACGGGCGGCGATGGGCGGAATGACGGGCGGCGATGGGTGGTGTGACCGAAATGAGAAACAGGTTTGAGAAAATGAATCACAATTTCATTTTGGGAATTTTCTGAATTTTGCTTTCTAACTAATGTTGAGAAAATGAATGTTGGAGAAAATGAATGTTGGAATAAACGATATGCGGAGAAAACCTGACTTCAGAAATTATTTGCAAAATAGAAGCAGAAGTTGTTTGCAAAATCACTTTTTTTGGGAGAGTGGAGACTTTCAATCTCTGTTTTTTGTCTGTCAAATGTATTTGCAAGCCTAGAAAAAGGGCTTTAGTTTTTTAACTAAAATTGCTATTGAACCTAAAATTGTTGTTTTCTAACTTGCTATTGAAGTAGTTGCTATTGAACCAAATTTTAGTAATATATATATATATATATATATATATATATATATTTTCGTTATTCGATTCGATTAACCAAAATTTTAGAGAGGAACCGAACTGAATAACGGAAATTACAAAGTAAAAACCGAACCAAAATTTTCGTCTCAGTTTTGGTTCGAACCGATTTTTCGATTTTGGCTCGGTTTGGCCGGTTAACCGAAATGTGCACAATTCTGCTTATTCCAACGATTTTGTTTATCACTTGAATTAGTGTTGCAAATTTATTGTGATATTGAAATTTCTGTTGGAATTTAATATTCCAACAAAAATTCCAACCGTTTATTCTAATAGTCTTGTCTACTGTTGGAATTTATGTTGGAATTTTTCCAATAGTATTTTCAATGGTTTATTCCAACTATTTTATTTACCATTGGAATTACTATTGGAATTTTCCAACGGTTTATTTTGGTGTTGGCATTTTAATTCCAACGGACATTCCAATAGTTTATTCCAATGGTTTTGTATACCATTGGAATTACTGTTGGAATTTTCCAACGATTTGTTGTGGTGTTGGAATTTTCGTTGGAATTTCTAAAATTCCAACAATTTTTTTTTGTTGGAATTATTCCGTTGGAATTTGATTGTTTTCTTGTAGTGTCCACGCTGTTGGTGCTAGCAAGCAGACAACACGTTGCTCATGTTCTTTACCAGTTGAGCTAATATACGGACTATACATATAATTATGAGGTCTTTAGAGATGTTAAACGGACTGGCTATTGGTCCAGCCCTAGCGAGCTTTGGGATTAATAGTCTTCGGACTAAATGGGCTGTCAGTATTAGAACCTAACCTTAACCCTAGCGGACTTCGGGCTAAACGAGCCACTATCGGGCTATAAGTTAAAAAATTAAAAATTATTTTTTTAACTATAAAAATTTAAATTCGAACATATACAACATTTAAATTTAACATTTTAACTTAAAGTATTCATCATAAAAAAAGTCTTGCATAATTTCTAATTTCATTGCATTAACAAAATTCTAAAATTAAATTTTTTATGATGTAAATTAACTAAATTTTAAATATAAAACTATAATAATAAAAGCTAGCATTATATACCTATATAAAATGGAAAAAAATAACACTTTTTCTGAAATTACCCGTATGGCTTTAAGTCAAAATTTTCAAAATTATATATTTAAATCTAAAATTTTAAACTTCATCATATATTACATTTAAGTTTAACATTTAAAATTAATTTATTCATTACAAATAAAATCTTGCATAGTTTATAGTTACATTGCATTAACAAAATTATAAAATTACATTTAGCATATCATTTAGAAATATAATTTATATCATAAATAATCTAATCAAACTTCGTGATATTTTCTTATTTAGACTAAAAATCAGAAAGCTTAGTTTAACAATAAAACAAATAAAAAAAAGAATTTTATCGAGAAACAGTACTTGTTTGGTAAATTTGTTTCTTTTTTTTTTTGATTTTTTTTTGAGCAAACTTGTTTGGTAAAGATGAGGAAGATGTAAAATTTGAAAAATATATTTACTAGCATAGATAATAAAAATAGATATATAATATTATAATTATATTTATTTTCTAAAAAAACAAAAATGCGGCCTAGCGGGCTAGTTCGGTTAACCTTCGGGCTAGCCCTAACAGGCTTCGGGTTATATGATCCGGGCAAAAAAAATCGGACTTGAACGAGCCAAAATAATTCGGCCTAACCCTCTTTTATCCGGTTTAAACGGTCTGGGCCAACGGGTTGCGGCCCTTTAAACATCTCTAAGGTCTCCATTGTGTCATGTGCATTTTCCTAATTATAATTTTATGAATTTTATTTTCTTGCATTGTAATAATTTTAAAATAATATCAGACAATATGCGGGAAATATTAATTATCATTTTTTATTGATGAAGTCAATATATATATATATATATATAATACATTAGAATCATGAAGGTAAATTCAAGACCATATATTTGAATTTGAGCAATCAAACTCTGATTTTTCATAAAACTGCACATGGCGCAACTTCATGGCTCATTGCGTTTAATTCATATTTAGATCCTTAATAAGTGTGAAGATTGATGTCATATGTTTTTCTCAAGGCTTCAATAGTAAATTCAGATGCAATTTTATTTTCGAAAGATGTTCGTATGTAAAAATTGGGGGCAGAGAGTTTTGGAAAAGCTGATCGTGTAACAATAAATGAAAAATTAACACACATATATAGGAGAACAAAGTAGAGTATTTAAGTAAATAGGAGACAACAAAACATAGTTTTGGTGACATTGTAGATTTTATTAGATTTATTTTTTTGGAGATATTTTTATTTTTTGTAGATTTTGTCATGTGTTTTATTTGTTCACGTTGTTAAGTCAATTTTTAATTTTTCAAAATTTTGATGTGGGGGAATGTATTGCATTGTTTGGATTTTTTAATTATCATGTTCTATTCGAGTTTTCATATTTGTATTTTCCATGCACGGACTGTATTTTTACATAAACAACTTTTAGTGATTTGAAAAAGTCTAGAATCTCAAAAAATATTTAAAATATAAATATAAATAATATTGATTATAAATCATATGATTGAAAAATAGAAAAATAAATTATTATATTCTTTGAAAAAACATTTTTAAATAATTTTTTTGGTTAATAAAAAAGTTTGTGAATGTGAATTGTATCTATTTATATAGCAAATTATCTATAAGAAAGTAAAAGTTTGAAAAAAAAAATTAATTGTCCAATGCTTAATATTTAATATATTATATTTTGAATATAATCAATTATAAAATAAATTCCAATATTTTTTTAGGGTTTTGAAAACTGAACAGTTGTTAGAATTATTAAAAGGAATTAAGAAAAAATAATCTTTTATGTCTAGCAACTTTGTTTTAGGGGAAACGAAATATTTAAAAAACAAAAATTATTCTATTTTTATACATGCATAGATGATGGCTCGAAAGCTATTCTAAAAACCTTAGGCAAGTGCACATATCATTTTATGGTTTAGTTTACCGAGTACCGAGTGTCATTTTCATGAGCATTACGAGTACTAGTATTATTACCATCTTTTCGTTATCTAATCTATTAATTTTCAGATGTTTGTGTTGTAAAAAGAAGAAAATAAAGAATCTAATTAATCAACAAATACAAATGATTGAATAAATGCAATATATGAGATTAAGAGATAAAAATGTGTTTGAACGTAAATCCATCTAGAACGTTTTTATGATTTTAACAAAAATAAATACGACCATGAACCCTTAAGTAATTACCATCTCTTTTTAACATAATCTCATGCTTCATGGACCGTAAAAATTCCCAATTTAAGTTAAACCCTCTTTCAAGGTGAAAAACTCCTAATTTCAAGTTGATTAACTAAAATCTCTTTCTAGTTAGAACCCCCAAGGTTACATTATAAGGATTTATGAATTCCCATATTAGGTTTGGCCATAATCTGGAAGATTTATGTCGTCCAATATCTAGGATTGCATGCAACTCCTTTCACTTAGATTAGTTCTTTCTCACCATAAATCTCTCGATTACTCGATGAGGAATAAAATTCAAATCAATATATTCGGAATATTAACTCGAATGAATGAAGCATAATATAAGTGAATCGAATAAAATATAAAGATTATATTAAAAACATACAAGCCATAATCACAAATCTATTCTAGAGTTCATTTTATTCAAACATAAAAGATTTAGCTACACATGATTTTGACAAAAGAATAAGCTACACATGAGGATTTAATTATGATAAACATGGTGTACTTATCTTTTCTCAAAATTTCTAATAGGTTTCTTTTTTGAATGCTTCCAATGATGTTGCTCCAAGCTCCCTCTTCCAATCTCCTTAATCCCAATTCTTTTCTCCCTCTCTTCTCACTATATGTAATTTGGTCTAGAAAATCTGAATATTATGAATTGAATGAATGTATGAATTCTTCTTCAACCCATACTCTTGGCTTTTATAGAAATTATTCTTGTGCAAGAACACATTAACAATGTCATCCTTGATAAACAATTGTTCCACTTCCTTAGTTGGGTTGTTGAATCCTTGTTTTCATGTGATAATGTTGGAAGGTAGGGACTTAGTGCAACAAAACGAGGTGTTAAAGGTGCTCAAAAGTGGTCAAAAAGCTTGGTTGGTAAGTTTTCCACAAATTCTCGCGAGTAAATTCTTGTTTGGAATGTGATCCGGACACGACCATGTTGAGCAATTATGCATTTCTTGAACAATCGGACACGACCGTGTTGGCAATACGGCCTGGCCGTGTCGAGACTGCCTAAGTCTTCAAATGATTCATTTTTGTCATGTTTGAACACGGTTGTGTTGCGCGACACACCCTGGCTGTGTTGGGCTTAAAGGCCCCGAAATGATGCATTTAGCATGGGAATTCGAGTGTTTTTACATCCATAAACCACTTGGTATGTTTTGACATGAATCCATGGCCCGAAATTCACCAAAAATAGCCCCGAATGATCAATCTACTGTTTGATAAATGTTTTTATCATGATTTTGATGATTTTATTTTAATGTGTTTTTACACCAAAATAATATTTCTAAATATTGTCCAAATACTCCCGATCGATATAAACTGTTTTTACTAATTTTTCGGAGTATTTCTTGAAGTTTATTTTCGACAAAAAATGGACAACACTTCTGTCTCGTGTTGGATCGGTCGCCCTATAGGGCATCCCGTGTCTGAAGTTGATTTTAGAAACAGAAAACGGGATGGACACAAAATGCAGGAGGCCGACCGGTCGACCTAGAGGCCGACCGGTGGCGTCGACCGGTCGACCGGTGCCTGCATATGATGGATGTTCTTTGTATTGGAAAATCAAAAGCTCAACCGGTCAGCACATGGGTCGGTCGGTCGCCTGCGGCAATTTTTCAATGTTTCTTTTCAACGTCTATTTCTGCGCGACCGGTCGCTCTACCGCTTTTGACAAAGAAAATTCTAGCCGTTTGACAAAGCATACACATTTTCCTTAATTTGTGGGATTGATTTCTAACAGCTATATTCTTGATTTTAATTGTATTTTTTCAGAGATTTTCAATCCCCAAGAGGAGCCTATCCATGATCAATCATCTCCTATAAATAGAGGAAGTTTTGGAGCTACAAGTACAACCAATATACACAACACAACAAGAGATACACTCAAGCAAATATTTGTTCTTTCATTGTCAATATTCTTGTTGTAATAGCCTAAGGTCTTACACTTTCACATCTTGAGGTCTAGGCTTATTTCTTGATTACACATGCACTCAAAATTGTATTATTCATTATCGAGTTGTAATCTTGAATTTGTGGTCATCATTCAACACAAGATATCCTTGTGAGTGTTCTTGTGGTAAGAACACACTTGGGTGATCTAGGTGTTAGGTGTAAGAAGATTCTGGTAATCTTCTTGTTGAAGAGTTTGGTGCTCTTTGAGGTGCTGGAGAGTTTGGTATTCTTCAAGTTGGAAGATTGTGGTGATCTTCACAAGGTGCCGTTGCAAGAAGATTGTGGTAATCTTCAAGGGAGATTGTGGTAATCTCCAAAGAGGTGTTGTAAGGTGATGTTGTATTAATTGTGGTAATTAATAAAATATTTTTTTATTTTGAAATCTATCCTAGAGATACTGGGGTGGTAGAGGATTAGGCTCTAGGGGTTGAAGCTCTATAAATCGACGTGTGTTGTTTACTTCCCGCACTTCCATTCTTGTCTTGGCTTATTACATTCGAAAAAGAGGGCATACTCGAGAAATGGGCATAATCTATTCACCCCCTCTAGATTATCGTAGCCACTTGGACTTACATCTACACCAATAAAATCACCTCACAGTAATATGAACCATGTGCAATCATTAACCTACGAAACCAACAACAAAACAACTTAAATCATACTCAAATAAACAAGTAAAACATGCATAAAAATACACTTATCAAACCATCTCCAACTTAGAACTTTGCTTGTCCTCAAGCAAAACATAAAACCATAATGAGGGATTCAATATATCACAACACACAAGGAATATATTTTTCTCAACACATTGAACATAAGCTGTCAAGTTCTTAGCCCTCTCAGCCTGAATTAACCATAAAGTAAAAAAAAATAATTTTGCAAAATGATCTATTGTCAAGTAAGACCTTAATATTAGAGGGCATGATTCAGACTTGAATTCATCACTCTACAAATACTGATAGTTATGAACAACTTCAATCAATAACACCATGAAAATACAAGAACTCAACAGATATTTGTAATTAGTCTACTAGTTATATAACTGAGCTTCTTGAACTTTATTAGAAACACAAGCAATATACATTCTTCTTTTTTTTCTTTTTTTAGGACGTTCATGGCATGCTTCCACTAGTTTTAAATTTTGAATTTCAGCTCAAAAGATCCTAGGGTGGTTCTCCATACTAATATTTGTGCCACTTTTTTACGTAAAAGACAAACATCAGACTCGTGAATGCTCCTAGTTACAAAACAATAACAAATAAATGAGTATAACCTTGATTGGTCCATTTTATTTTTGTTTTTGTTTTTTTTTTCTTTTTTTCCTATTCTCTCTTTTTGTTTTCACTAGCTTGGTTTAACAACTAGCTTACCATTACTAAATCGAGAGTTCTTGGAGTTTCATAGTCCTAAGTATCATCGTATATGCTTTAACAAATCAAATATCATAGTGTTAGAAGTCTCGTCTAAATTCAACCCACATCCATGTGAATCTGGTCAAAACAATCAATTGCTTTGTATTTAAAACAATTTATAAAGCTAATTCATGTGTAATTGGGCCAAGTTATTGACTAACAAGCACTCAATTTGTTTCTTTGAAGATTCATTTCTCCCAACAACAGACTCAAAATAAAAACAAGCATATAAACACTCTAAGCTCAAATTCATATGCTTTTTAATCTGAGAACAACTTATGGTTGGATATCTTGGTCAAGTCCGTGGAGTGTCTGAGAGCCATCATTTTCATTTCCCACTCACCTGGGAGTGCTCTTAGAATCTTTATGCACATTTTCTTCTGTGTATACTCCTTGCCTAAAGCTAGACAGTTCATGTGTAATCTCTGTGAATTTAGCATCCAGTTGATCCAGTGATTCTCCTGTCATCATTTTGAAATTCTCAAACTTTTGCACTGCGACTGTAAACTTGTTCTCCTTTATCTACTTTGAGCCTTCACAGATAAGAGTCAGCTTCTCCCATATTTTTTTGGCAGTCCTACAAGATTTAACTTTGTTAAACATGGCTTTATCTAAAGTTCTGTACAAGATATCTTTGGGCATATTATCCAGGTTGTATCTGCGTTAATCCTCATTTGTCCACTCGCATATGGTTTTATCCTCCTCTGCAGGTCTTTCAGCATCATCTCCTGATGCTTTTACAATTGTGTTCATTTTCGTGATTCTAATGGGTCCGTCTTAAATAACAAACCACATTTCACCATGTAGTGTAGAGAGATGTGCATGCATGCGAATTTTCTAATCATCAAATTTGTCAATAATGAACATAGGAATAAATGATAGATTTGGTTCCATGATAATAACTTTGAAAAAAATTTGAAAACTCAAGTGTTGATGTTGTGAAAAGAATGAGATCTAGTTCAGTAACCAGTGCGGAAGGTTCTTTGAACCAACCGCACCGATACCATTTGTAGGTCCCAAATGGTGCGAGTTAAGTCTAGAGGGGAGGGTTGAATGAACTTAACCAAATTTTTTATTTTAAATAAACAGCTAAGTCTCTTGAGAGACAGCTGAGTCAAACTTCAGCAGGAGAGTTAACTAAAGTAACAGTGACTTTGTTACAATAGTACAACAATCTAAGCTTAGCCTTTATCACACAACCGGTTTCACTGGGACTCCACTCTTCGTAAAGCAACCGCCTCACTACTTGACTCTTCAAATTTTCGTGACTTGATCACCCAACCCTTCTTCTTTTTAAACAGTTCGAACTAGAAACCGACTATATCTCCACAATGGACTTCTTGATTTCTTTAAGTCCTTCAATCGTTTTTACCCCATAAAATGAGTCTTCTCCCTCATTTCATGGATGACTCTGCTGTAAGTCTTCAGAAAGACACAACTATTGTACTTGACTAAAGCTCTTTTGATCCACTCAATCGCGACTAAATTTGAATCTTCTCTCGCATTCTTGAAGTCTTCGCATCTTTAAATTAGTTGCTTAATGACTCAACTAATTTTCTAACTATTACAAAGTTGAGATTACATACAGGAATTGGGATGCCAACTTTCTATTACTAAGTTTTCTAATCATCGTCAAAATCTATACAATAAATTTCCTAACAAAAATCATGTAGAGCATGAAAGTAATCTAAAAATGATTTTGATATGTTGCACATGTATTTTGAAATATGTTTAAGTACCAAAAGTTTGAATAAAATGAGCATGATCTAGAAATCTTGCATATTAAGGACATGCATGCTTAAATCTTGTGATTTCTTGTGAAATTCTTGAATAATATTTTAATGCATGTATCATATGCTCAAAATTATAATATTCACTTGTTAAGTATTCTGGAAATATGAAATTGTACTTGATTTTGGATTATTGGACCATTTGTGCAATTTTTGGACTTTGAAGACTATTTTGTGAATACCAAAACTATTCATGGACCAATCTAAAATTATCAAAAACATGAGTTTTACTGGAATATAATAATTATATTTTAAGTTATTAAGAAAGTTTTAAATGTTTGGGTTAAGAAATCCAAGAAATCTAATTATTGGAATTTAAGGACTTAAATGTGAAAATCTAAAAGTTTAAGGACCAAACTGAAATTTCCAGAAACTTTACAACCCATGTACCTGGACAATATATAACCTTTATTTTGTAACATTATGAACCTCTGGTTTAGTTTCATAATAATCGGACTTCAAATGAGTCCTTAAGAACAAAATCGTTTTTTGGATTAGAAATATAAGGGACCTAAATTGTAGATTTTTTAAAAACTATTTTGTCCCATAACTCTACTGTTCTAAATGACATTTTAAATTTGGAATCACACAAAAATTCCTCCCGATTTGGGAGATACGTATTTTTAAAGCTCGGGTAAAATAATATTTTTTTGGAAAATAAGGGACCAAACTGTAAAATTTTGAAAACCTGACTCCAACCTTCTGGAATTCAATCTTTCTGGAATTATTGACGAATTTTGAAACTGATCTCACCTTTTCTCGACTTCTGGACCAAGACTTATCGAATTTTAAAAACAGATAAGAACGATTTTCAATAAAAACTACTTGTAAGATTTTCATTTTACTCAAGATCCTAGAAAGTCTATTTCGACCTTAGCCTACTTATTGACACCAAATACTATCTTTTACATTACAGAACAAGGATATTATTTGTTTATCTTACCCGAACCCTTTTAACGAACCTTTTCATCCGAATAAAGTACACACTCAAAATGGCGACTTCTTCGCCTTGAATACGCGAATATGTTAGTACCTCGGATTTTGCATATATACAGAACCAAATATCTGTCAAGGATAGATTGTCTATCTGATAACTAGCCCGTTAAAGTATACTTTGATAAAGTTGGTACCGGATACTGTGTGACTTGTTCACTTTGGTTATCTTAATGAAGTGTGATATGTCTTGAAACTCTTGAATATTTTCATTAATTTGAACTCTTTCCATGACTCTGATTTGTTAGTACCGGACACTGTGTGATGAGATCAGTCTGAATACCTTATTGACATATTTGTATTTCTATAACTCTTAATGTTCTGGATATTGATCTGATATATTTCTGTGAGGTGGATCAGTCGAGTACGGGATCATGTCCCTTGGGTACAATCCTTTACCAGTCTCCATTGTCCAAATCCAATCGTCAATCCAGTAAAGTGCTTGAGGTCCAACAACTGGTATCAGAGCAGGTCACGAGTTCGAATTTCCTTAGAAGCACGCTGCAGTGGAGATTGTTAGGAGCGGTGGAACTGAGATGCTGGTTCGTTAGAGGTAAACGGACTAGAACTGAAGGTAGGCTTCAAGGTGGCTAGAACTGAGGTAAACAAACTGGAACTGAAGGTGTAGGTTGCTGGGTGGCCGGAATGGAGAGGCTAGCGTGATGCGATGCTTGAACTGAAAAAGTTGGCGTTAGAACTGAGGAAGGTTGGCGGACGGGGAGGTTGCCAAGCATCGAGCGAGATCTTTGGCCGAGAGGGGAATTGTTGGGCGTTGATCCAGCATCCTGCCTGCAATGGGCTTTAAAAGAGGCGCGAGGCGCGGCCCGCGATTCGAACTCGTGAGCACTAGATTGTACAAGTTGAAGGGGAGCTTAAAGGATTAGATTTGGACTACCCATACCAACAGATGCATCTTCTTTTATGGTGCCCATTACATAGAAACTCAGAGGTTAGGCGTGCTTGGCCTGGAGTAGACATGAGATGGGTGACCTCCTGGGAAGTTTTCCAGGGAGCGTGTGAGTGAGGACAAAGCATGCTAGAAACGACTCGTATTGGTTTGTGGGGACATTCGTCAATCCAGTAAAGCACTGGAGGTCCAACAGTAGAGACGTCATGGATTCTCGGATACTGGCTCTGGCACGATCCATTAGATGGATAAAGTAGTTTGTTAGGAGTCGATGTTTGATCAACATGCCTATGCCGAGTAAGGTTGATCTTGTTGCGTCACACTTTGTTCGCAACACTTCTGTCTGAATCTGGGTTGGTGTTATGTTGTATACGCAACAATATCCGTTTGACTAATTCTGTTATGATCTGAAATGCATAATTCATCTATTTTTATAGGAACTGTATTTATGTGGTATTCATGTCTCATGCATCGATTTCATAGAAATGTTTTCTTGCATAACTGAAAGCCGCACTTTAGCACACATCCATCCACCGAGAATTTTTATCTTACTCCCGCCTTTTCAACAACCAGATGGCGAGCTACCGTTCTATGAGGACGGTGCTAATGACCTTCAGGCGACAAAGTGATTTCCATAGTTAGATGCCCGATGTTTGTTTTTTTGAATTGTTATATAATAGACTAAATTCTTCTATTTGGGATTTTGGCTTGTATCATGGGTCTTGAAGACGTTAAGATTTAAATTGTATCTCGAAATAGTTTCCCTGCTATTCGTACTCTATCTTAGTTGTATTTGATTACAATGATTATTTGGGGATAAGTGTTGACTTTTATTTTTGTTGATATTGCGGGCGTGGTAAACCGTATAAATTTGACTGTTTGTGTCACTGCTCCCATTTTTGGGGCGTGACAGTTGTGGCATCAGAGCTCGGCTAGTAAGAAGGAAACTTACACCGAGCTGACCTAGGATAAAACCCTATGCTTGTGTTAGGAATTACCACTATCGATATGTTTAAGTTAGATTTCGTGATATTTGGGAATCTGTAGAACATTTGATACTATAATTGATAGTTGTAAGTTGATTTATTACCAACACTTAGTTGACTTTCCTGATTGAGTTAGTACTAGCTAGTTGTTCTTGCCTCACTTAGTTATTCTATTCTCGTATTTGACAAGCACTAGTATGTTTTGTCCATGTACGGATCCCTAGGAGATGACTTAGTCGATGGTTTGGGAGCTATGAGCCGAGGTTATCTCCAAACTTCATAAGAAGAAGCATCACATGAAGGCATTGGAGTAGCACTTATATAACGAACATGAGAACACGACAAAACTTACTACCCAACTGGAGGAATACAAGTAGCTGATATGTGCCCGGGATGACCAAAATTGGATACTTTACAAGTGACTAGACAATATGACCAAATACGTGTATCGTGGGGACCAAAACGCACCGTGAGCTATTGGAAAATATTGATGACCTTTGTCAACCGTGACGACGGTTTCAACAAAACGTCCAAGAGGATCGAGAACATGCGGAACCCAATAATAGGTGATCAACATCCAAACCAAATATTATCCCAAAAATACCCAAAAATATTATCCCTAGATGGAGAAGATAAATTTCCTCAACCACCTGAGGAATGCGAAGATCCGGAGACCATTTGTGCAATCTTTGCAAACTTTGAGAACTATTTTGTAAATACCAAAACTGTCCAAGGACCACTTTGAAATTCTCGAGAATATGGATTTTACTTGATTGTAATAATTATATTTTAAGGAATTAAGAAAAGTTTAAGTGTTTGGATTAAGAAATCCAAGAAATCTAATTATTGGAAATTTAAGGACTTAACTGTGAAAATCTAAAAGTTTAAGGACCAAATTAAAATTTTCAGAAATTGTACAACCCATGTACCTAAAAACTATTTAAACTTGATTTTATAATATTATGAACCTATGGTTCAAGTTTCATAACAACCGGACTTCAAACGAGTCCTTAAGACAAAGTTGAATTTTGGCTTTGAAATGCAATTTTCAAAATCAGAGGGACCTAAATTGCAGATTTTATAAATTTTTTTCTTAAATCCTACTGTCCTAAATGATATTTTAAAATTATAATCACATTAAAAACCCTACCAGTTTGGGAGATACGCATTTTTAAAGTTCGGGTCAAAAGTGAATTTTTAAAAAATAAGGGACCAAGCTGTAAAATTTCAAAAACCTAACTCCAACCTTTTAGAGTTCAAGCTCTCTAGAATTATTGAAGAATTTAGAAACTGACCTCACCTTTTTTCGATTTCAGGATCAAGAATTATCGAATTTTAAAACCCGATAAGAACGATTTTCGATAAAATATACTTGTTAGATTTTCATTTTACTCAAGGTCCTAGAAAATTTACTTTCAACCTTAGTCTACTTAGTACACCATATATTATCTTTTATATTATCCAAAAAGGATATTATTTGCTTATCTTGCCCGAACCTTTTTAATGGACCTTTTCATCCGAATAAAGTACGCACTCAAAATGCCGACTTCCTCGCTTTGAATATGTGAATACGTTAGTACCTTAGATTTTAGATAATATACAGACTCAAATATCTGCCAAGGCTAGATTGTCCATCTGATAACTCGTCTGTTAAACTACACTTTGATATAGTCAGTACGAGACATTGTGTAATTTGTTCACTCGAGCTACCTTAATGAGTTGTGATATTGTTGGGCTTTGGTCCAACATCCTACCTGCAATGAACTTTAAAAGATGAGCGAGGCGTGGCCCGCGATTCGAACTCGTGAGCGCTGAATTGCACAATTAAATGAGAGTTTAAAGGATTTGATATTGACTACCTATAACAACAGATGCATCTTTGTGTCCATTACATAGATACTCCATGGTTAAACGTGCTTGGTCCGGAGTAGATATGAGATGAGTGACCTCCTGGGAAATAATTTTTAAGGAGCGCATGAGTGAGGATAAAGCGCTAGAAAAAGACTCGTGTTGGTTTATGGGGACAATCGTCAATCCATGGAGGCTGGAGTGACACGACGCTTGAGGCGGGAGAAGTTGACATTAGAATCGAGGAAGTTTGGTGGGCAATGGAGGTTGCCAAACACTAGAGCTGAGATGTTGGCAGGTGCTGGGAGGAAAATTGTTGAGCTTTGGTCCAACATCGTGCCTGCAATGTACTTTAAAAGAGGTGCGAGGCGCGGCCCGTGATTCGAACTTGTGAGCGCTGAATTGCACATTTAAAGGAGAACTTAAAGGATTTGATATAGACTACCTATATCAACAGATACATCTTCTTTTCTGGTGTCCATTACATAGACATTCCATGGTTAAATGTGTTTGGCTGGAGTAGATATGGGATGAGTGACCCCCTGTGAAGCAATTTTCAGGGAGCGCGTGAGTAAGGACAAAACGCGCTAGAAAAGACTCGTGTTGGTTTGTGGAGATAGTCGTCAATCCAGTAAAACGCTTGAGGTCAAACAAATATGTCTTAAAACTCTTGAATATGTTTGCATTGATTTGTACTATTTTCGTGACTACGGTTTTTGTCGATGCATCAGAATGATGTGTGACGAGATCATATGGATACCTTATTGACACCATTGTATTTATGTAACTCTGAATGTTTTGGACATTGATCTAATTTGTTTCTGTTGGGTAGATAAGTCGAGTATGGGATCGTGTAGCTCAGTTGTAATTCCTTACCAGCCTCCATTGTCCAAATCCCAATCTTCTAGTTGGATAAGAGAGTTTGATGGGTGATTGGGTCGTAGTTATGATTATGACGATATCTAGGTCTTACACAATCTACTGTGGAGACGTCGTGCCTTCTGGGATACTGGGTCCAACCATATCCATTGAAAGGATAAGGTGATTTATCGGGGAGTTGATGTTTAATCAACACACCTCTGCCGAATAAGGCCGGTCTATTTACGTCACACTTTGTGCGCAACACTTCTATTTGAATCTGGGTTGGCGTTATGTTGTATATGCAACCATATCTGTTTGACTGATTCTGTTATGATCTGAAATGCGAATTTATCTGTTGTTATAAGAACTGTATTTAGGGGTGGCAATGCCCAACATGACACGAAACCCGAACACGAACCCGACCCAAAGTTACTGAGAGAAACCCGAACCCGAACACGAGAAACACGAGCCCGAAACCGACTAACACGAACACGACCCGATGTTACTAATTTGTCTAAAACATAGTAATTTTAAATTTTCATTAACTTTCGATGTATTTTAAGCATAACCTGAAATCAACTCGAAGCCAAACACGAACCCGACCCGATGACCCGAATTGCCACCCCTAACTGTATTTATGTGACATTCATGTCTCATGCATCGATTTCATAGAACTGTTTTCTTGCAAAACTGAAAGACACACTTTCACGCATACACACCCATCCACTGAGAATTTTTGTCTCACTCCCACTTTTTTAACAACCAGATGGTGAGCTGTCGTGCTATGAGGACGAGGCCGATGACCTTCAGGCTACGAAGTGGTTTTCGTAGTTAGATGCCCGATGTTTTGTTTTCCGGATTGTTATGTAATAGACTAAATATTTTCTATTTGGGATTTTGGCTTGTATTATAGACTTAATTTGTATTTCGAAATAGTTTCACTGCTATTTGTACTCTATTTTAGTTGTATTATGATAACAATGGTTATTTGAGGATAATTAATGTTATGTTTGTTGATATCGCCAGCGTGGCAAATTGGCCTAAGTTTGATTGTATATGTCACAGTTCCCTTTTTCGGGGCGTGATAATATATATTTAAAGTATGAAAATATAACATTATTTAATTAGTCATCATTGTTTTTATTTTCCAAAATTGAATAACTTTATATAGCATTTAAAATGGGCGGAATTTATTTGGAGATACTATTCATAGAGATATCTTTATATATATAGATACATTATATGATTTATAATAAATATAAACTATTTCCTTAATTATAGTAAAATCATTTATGTAAAATATATGTACCAAATTATGAGAGATTAGTAAAATCTACATTCTTTACTAAAATCATTTATCTTTTGTATTAAGATATGTGCATATACAATATATATACACATACGATTGATTGTAAATATAAATATGTTTGGGAAGTAATAATTTACTTAATTTCGTAAAAATCTGCAATATGTGATGTAAATTATGATTTCAGTTAACAATTAGATCATGACTTTTTTAAACTTATCAGCGTTTAAAATATATTATATAAATGGTTAATTGATAATACAAACATGTATGACAAGCAATAATTAATTCAAGTTGTTGTATGACAAGCAATAATAAATTATGAAACCGCGTATAATCAAATTTACAGAAAATTGAGAGAGATTCTGGTAATATGTTATATTTACGATTTTGATAATACAAACATGTTTGGCAAGTAATAATTAATCTCAGCTGCTATAAATATGCACTATATAATTTAAATTAAGAAAATTTGTAAAACACGTATACTCATATTTGCAGCAATTACCATACAAACATGTTTGGCCAGTAATAATTGATTTAAGTTGCTATAAATATGCAATATGTAATTTAAATTAAGAAAGTATGAAATACACGCATACTGATATTTGCAGCAAATTTAGATTAGATTTATTTGCGCCGGTATAATAATAATAATAATAAAACGTTCCTTTTAAAAATCGATAAGCGCGAATACAATTGACAGAATCGAATTACCACTTATAGGTCTAAAAAATGGGCTGGAAAATTTCAACATACTTTTTTAGACCCTTCTCCTTATACATATATATATATAGATTCCGTGTCGATCCTCTGGCCTTTGCATAATTGCATATAACTTGAGCCTTGCATGGAGATCTAGGGGGGCCTCCCTGGCCCCCGGTAGACACCCCAAATTTTTTTATACCATTTTATCTCTGGGAAAAAATAAAAAAAGTATGTTTTTTAATAGAATAAAATAGTTAAGCTAGAAGAAAAAAAATTTGGCTAGGGGTTGTCGAGCCGACTAGCTATGCCCTTGCATGCACAGTTTTGAAATTTTATTTCGTTTCATATTGTAATACTATCTATATTGTTAAGTTACATGTATAATGTTATTCAAATGACGTGTATGATTAGTTTTGTAATAATTAAACGGATATGAGTTGGCGAAACTTTTCACCCTAATACGGTGACGATGCAATCCTGTTACATGTCAGGGTGACAGAAAATTGGATATAGCAAGGTTGAAAATCGAACTAAGATGCTCAATACTCGGCTCAAAATGGATCGTCAAAATTTCGTTTAAGCTCTGTTCATTAACATAACAACCCAAATTTGAACATAAATTTTCATCGATAAAAATAAAGCTAGCTAGCTCAGCTCTAGCTCGACTCGATTAGTAAAACAATTTACATAATATGTGTAAAAATACAAACTACTCAAGTTTGATTCATGTTTAACTCGATTTGATTAATAATCAAACCAAACTCAAACACAATTTTGAAATTCTATAAAAATTCAAACAAGGTCGAACAATATTATGTCCAGCTCTACTCAATTCTTGTACACCCCTACTAGCAGATAGAGCTGTCAAAACCAATCCGGCCCGATGAAAAGGCTAAGTTGCATTTTCATAGGCTCGAAAGAGATCGAGCCTATTTTGGTCCAATAAATTGAGTCGGTCCGATCAACCTAATATGTTTTATGTGTATTTTCAAAATATGGGACAAGCACGAGCTCCAAAAATAGCGGTCCAATGTTTTTCTTTGGCCCGACGGCCACAAACCTATTTGACAGCTCTACTGGCAGCCAATCCAAATAAACAGATAGGTTTGAAGCCATGCACAAACTAGTACATTAATTAATTAACAAAATAGCAAGAGTAATATGAGTTGCCATGTAACTCCTTTTAGTCCTTTTCACAGCACCTATAGTCTATACACAATCCATCCATAACAAAATTCAACCAAAAACTATATTAAGATTCGTAATATTTCGAAGTAGAAAGATGAAAAATGCTATTCTTAATTTTAATCAATCCTTACCTAAACAATCTTCACATTTTTCTTGCAGTTGTCTTGACAAGAGGCTTGCAAGAACTCTCACATACATTAATAAACTGATCCCCATCTGGCAACTCTTCCACCAATCTCAGCAACTTGTCAACAATTTCTCCAGCATTAGGCCTCGAACTAGGATCATCCTCAACGCACGATTTCGCAAGATTAGCCAACATAACAGCTCCATCAAATGAATAATTCTCCCCCAATGCACCATCAATCCATCCCCTCAATTCCTCAGAATCCTCAGATTGCAAAATATGCTTTATTTCATCAGACAGCTTAATAAAATCTCTGTTGTCTTCCTTCTCTTCGTCTAGCGTTATCGGAGGTTTTCCGGACAAAACCTCCAACAAAACAACTCCATAAGCAAAAACATCGATACTCGGAGAAATTGTGCCTTGAGCGAGATACTCGGGCGCTAAGTATCCTTTTTTCCAAATTTTCCCCTGACAGGATTCTTGATCGTCCGCTTCTGTTCCAATGCACCTGGACATACCCAAATTACCGACTTTGGCGCTGAAATCTTCGTCGAGAAATATGTTTCGACTCTTTATGTTTCGAAGGACATAACTAGGATTCATCACATGGTGCATGTATTGTAAAGCAGTTGCTACATCTAAACAGATTTTTATCCTCTGAGTCCATGTTAGAAAACAACTGCAGGATGCAATAAAATGGCTCTTGATTGCTAATCCGCCATGAATCCAATCCTTCAAAGAACCATTTTTCGCGTACTCAAAAACGACGAAGGAATCTGGACCGTCGGTTAGACATGTGCCCAATAGCCTGATCGTGTTGGGATGACGATGAATCCTTTCGTCGAACAGGTGGTAGTCAATTTTAGAAATGGTGTCAGGTGTAACGCGTTTTATCGCCAAGTTTTTCCCTTTGAGACGGCCGTGAAATACAGAGCCCTCAATGAGATTACTGGAGCTGAAATCCTCTGTTGCCTTTTGAAGCTCCTCAAATGTGTAGTTTTCTAAGGGCTTTTTGTGGGGTGTTGTGGTATCAGTAGATGGATCATCAAAATTGTATTGAGATCCCTCAAATGAAACTTTCTTATCACTTGTTGTTCTGATGCTTAAACCTAATTGCTGTTGTACTTCTAAATCTCCATTATTGATTGGCTCCTCATTTTCCTTTTTTTTCCTGTGAATGAAAAAAATTACTGCCCCAATAGCTATGCAAGCAATTAAAAGCCCAATTACAGCAATAGCAATGTAGACTCCAAGCATCTTCATTTTGGGTTTTTATCTTGTGTGAATTTTTAACAAGAATATTTGCTGCTGGATTTCCCGAATTGGGCTCTAGGGTTTTTGGCGAGAAATTAAGAAATGGCTTGTTTTCTAAAGGAAGCAAAAGAGTTGAAAATGGTAAAAGGCTATTTTCTGGTTTAAAAACTGTTTTGGAGTATTTGTTATAAGTAGCAACAATGTTTTCTTGAGTAACATTGAAATTAACTGCCAATTCAGCTAATGTATCAACTTCTTTCACAGGATAAGACAGCAGAATATTAATCTTACTCAATCCAGCTGAAGAATATGGGCAAGCACATTTCAGTGGAATTAAAAGATTAATCTTTTCGACAAGATTCCAGGGCGAAAAACTCGGGTTTTCTCCTTAATAGCCTTGCAAGATGTTAAGCCCTCTAGAGACTCAGCAATCTCATAAAAGCTCTCCCCTTTAATGGTGGTCTTTTTAACTTCTGCCTCAAAAACTCCATCATTGCTGCATTTACAATCAAGTGGGATTAAAAGTGGCTGCTCATTAGAAAAAAATTCGATTTCAGGCGAAAAGCCATTAGCTTCTGCAATCTCAGAACGAGGGATGTTTAAATAAGAGCTCAAATTTGACATTGATGAGTAATTTGAATTAGCTCGTAAAATTGCATATGTTCTGCAATTTTCCTTTTGATCACAAAAAAACTGTGATGAAGATGATGTTGTGTCGCAGTTTTGGCTAAGTAAAGGTACAATTAGTGAAAGATAGAAGAGAATAAAAGCTCTGAGTTTGAGTTTTGTGATCATGTTTGCAGTTAACACTTAGGCTCACATGATTTGCCTAATAGGCTTTAGTTAAAAATGTGTGTACTTTTGAGGTGGTTGAATATTTTTGGGATCTATAACAAAGTGTGTCTATATAATAAGAGAGGATTTTAGGGACAGGATTCTTGGATTTAGCAGTGAGTGTAATATTTTTTTCTTTCTTTTCACTTGGATTCCTGTTGGTTGGTAATCCCTTATCTTGTGCTTGATTTAAAATGGGCATTGGGGTGGCTAATTATCCCTAGTAAAGATTTGTTCTTATGCCACTCATCATGATTATTCTTTGAACTGATAACTTGGAAGAAATTGAAACCTCCTTGGTTTCTATTTTAAATATGGGACAGTTACAAAAACTATCCTACAGTTTAACTCAATTAAAAAAAAATCAATTATCTTTTAGAATAACGAAAAAGCTCATTATGTATTACAAATATTCCTTCAAGTTTGTATTGGTTATACAAATTACCCCTTAGTGGATTGTAGGACCATCTTATGGATGCTATTCCGTAAGACGGATATTATGTAAAAAAATAAATTACGCTTCAGTGGGGAATCAAACACATGTCTATGGAGAAGTAAGGTGGTATTCTACCACTACACCACTAGTGCTTGTTGTACAATTTTAGTATAACCATGTATATAAACACATTCATAAATACACCTGGTAAATTAAAAAAAAAAATGCCTCTAAATTCAGAGGCTAAGAATCGAACCCAAGTCTATTAAAAAACATGATACATTATCTCAATAAATGGATACTTATAAAAGTGTTACTTTAACTACATCATATTTATTTTTTATTTTTCCTCTTTTTTTGTTCTTAGTTTGTAAATGTATTAAGAAATATGATACTTTATCTCAACAAATGGATATTTTTTACTTATAAAAGTGTTACTTTAACTATATCATATTTATTTTTTATTTTTCCTTCTTTCCTTCATTTCTAATTTGTGACTCTATTAAAAAACATGATACTTTATCTCAAAACATAGATACTTTAACGTATAAAAGTGTTACTTTAATCTGTTATATATATTTATTGTAATATATTCATAATTTGTGACTATATTAAAAAATATGTTACTTTATCTCAAAAAATAAATACTTTTACTTATAAAAGTATTACTTTAACTCTATCATATTTATTATTCATCTTTCTTTGTATTTATTATTAAAATATATAATACTTTATTTAAAAAACATATATTTTTACTCTTAAAACATGATATTTTGTCTCAAAAAATATATATTTTTACTCATAAAGGTGTTACTTTAACTCTGATATATTTATTTTACCTTCAATGTAATGTAATCATAATATGTGGCTATATTAAAAAATATGATACTTTATCTAAAATAACCGATATTTTTTCTCATAAAATCATTACTTTAATCGGGAAAAAAAAAAAAAAAGAAAAAAAAAAAAAAAAAAGTTGCAGGTGGCATTGACCCGCGGACCTGGTCAACAGGATCCACGGGGACCAGTCTCTTGGTCGGTGGGATCCGTCTTACAGTTGAGACCGATGTTAGTCTTAGTGGCTACAATAATCTAGAGGGGGGGTGAATAGATTATGCCGATTTTTCGCAAATCACCCTCTTTTTCGAAACAACGAGTAAATAACAAAAATGTAAATGCGGAAAATAAACAACACTCGTTGATTTAAAGAGGTTCAACCCACCAGGCCTAATCTCTACCACCCCAAGTATCTCAGGGATGGATTTCAAAAAAAAAAAAGGTTTTATTAATTTACCAAAAATTAATACAACACCTGAGGATTACCACAATCCTCCTTCACCACTTTGAGGATTACCACAACCCTCTTACACCACCTCGAGGATTACCACAACCCTCTTACAACACCTTTGAAGATTACCACAACCTTCAAACACCTATCACCTAGATCACCCAAGTGTATTCTTACCACAAGAATACTCACAAGGATGTCTTGTGTTGAATGATGACCAAAATCAAGATTACAACTCAATAATGATTGATACAATATGAGTACAAGTGGAATCAAGAATTGAAAGCCTAGACCTCAAATAAGTGCAAGTGAAAGTGCTTAGGCTAATACAACAAGATATATGAAAGTGTTTGCTCAATTGCTTCTTTGCTTGTATATTGTGTGTTGTATCTTGTTGCTTGAATGAAGCCTCTATTTATAGGAGAGGTCTTGGCTTTGATTTCCGGACATTGGCTCCTCCTCGGGGAGTGATTTCTGCAAAAGAAACCATTTAAAATCATCAATATAGTTTGTTAGAAATCAATCCCACAAAATAGGGAAAAGTCAGAAAAACGCAACGGATAGTTTCTTTGATAAGCGGGTTCAATTCTGGGCGCAGAGATAAGATTGAAATTGAATTCTGCGAATTTTTACACGGGGGACCGGTCGAAGGGGGTGCGACCGGTCGCCGCCTTATGCCGGTTGCCCTTGCGTTTTTACGAAATAGAGAAGTCGGAACAAAAATCCAACTTGCAGTGCAATGTCGCCCGCCGGTCGACCGGCCGACCACACCGGTCGCCCACCCGGTCGACCGGTCGCCGCCGCCTGTTTTTCTTACGTCCCATTTTTGTTTCTTAGCTCAACTCAGTGCGGGTTGCCCTATAGGGCGGCCTGGCCGAACTGAAACAAATGTGTTGTCCAATGTTTTATTGAAAATAAACTTCAAGAAATACTCGAAAAATAGTAAAAACATTTTAAGTTGATCGGAAATATTTAGACAACATTTAGGGACATAGTTTTGGTTTGAAAACATATTTGAACAAAGTCGAACATAATCATCAAAATCATGATAAAAACATTTATCTAACAAACTCCCCCTTTTTGATGATTACAAACCAAAACAATTTTCTTGAGGACGATTTTAAAACCAAATAAAATTTCCGGTTTTACAAGTAAACTATCCGTTAGAAGTATTTCATACAAAGCTCCCCCTATTTATGAGCATATCAACAAACGATGATTATAAGTAAGAATCACAAGCTATAACAAGCTTATTTAGATTGCATCATGAGCTAAGAGGCTCCCCCTATCACAAGACTTATAATCAATGTCATGCGAGTCCAAGGTTCAAGCCATGAACTAGGTATTAGAGTCCACAATACTTATTACGAGCTTTTATTAGCTTCTCTTGAGCTAGCGAGCCAATATCCTGTTTCTCCCCCTTTGGAATCATCAAAAAGAATGTTAGAATGGTGAAAACACCATACAATAATATCAAATTGCGCCAAAGGGACGGTTTATGAACCGTTGATCAATTAAAGCATCATAATCCAAGAAAAATGGGAGAAATGTAATATAAAGAAGTTATACACTTGTTTTGATTGGCAAAACGTGATCCCAATAAGTATAGAAAACTTTTGAAAGCAAGAGAATCATGTATAAGTTGAAATTTTCATTGTGACATTTCATCGAACACAATGTGGGCGTGAAAAATAAAAAGAGTTGTATATAGCCCTTGTAAATGATCCAAGCCAAAAAATTTCATCACCAATTCACATCAAACATCATACAGTACCACAATATAATTAAGCTCATCAAGATTATAAGTAAAAAAATATCAAGAAATATACAAGAAAGCCATAAACTCAAGGGTTCAACCCATTTGAGCAAAGTAAGGAAAATTCTTACCATTTGATCGGAAAAGATGAGCAATGATGATGATAAACATGCTATATAAGGTCCAAGATATGAATTGAAGGCATGAAAATCAATTTTGAGTGAAAATTGTGTGCATTTGTCAAAGGGGACGAAAAATGGCCAAAAAAGAGTGAAAAAAAAGAATGCTGAAGACAGAACGAACTTAAACCAAAAATTGGCCTAGGGCGACCGGTCGACGTTGAGGGCGACCGGTTGCCCTCAACCTCTTCAGCCCATTGTTTTGTCAAATTTTTGAAAATCCGAACTTTCAACCAAAAATCCGATTTTTCGCCCCTAAGTTTTAAAAACATGCAAAATGCAAACGTAGACCTTATTCAATATGCATTATGCCTAACCGAGCTCGTATTGACGCAAAAGTCTCGGAAGTTAGCGGTTTTGTAAAAATGTCCGCTAATTGATCTTGAGATGGCACAAACGATATCTCAATTTTTCGTTTTGAAACACAATCCCTTAGAAAATGATGTCGAATCTCAATATGTTTAGTACGGTTATGATGAACCGGGTTTTGAGCAATATTTATTGCGGATATATTATCGCAAAAGATAGGTACGTTTTCAAAAGAGCATTTGTAATCCGCTAAGGTTTGTTTCATCCAAAGAAGTTGAGTACAACAAAATGCGGCGGAAATATATTCGGCCGGCCGTTGAAAAGAGAAACACGCTGTTTTGCTTCTTTGAAAACCATGAAACTAGGCAATCGCCTAAAAATTGACATGATCCTAAGTACTTTTCCGATCATCAATATTACCCGCATTGTCCGAATCACTATAACCTTTAAGAGAAAAATTTTCATTCTTTGGATAAAATAAACCATATTGAATAGTGCCTTTCAAATATCGAAAAATCCGTTTAACTAAGCACTCATATGAGATTCTTTTGGATTGCTTTGAAAACGAGCACATAGGCATACGGCATGAAGAATGTCCGGTCTACTAGCGGTTAAATAAAGTAAACTACCAATCATACTCGATACTTGGATTCATCAACCGTCTTGCCTTTTTCATCTTTGTCAATTTTGACATTGGTTGCCATAGAGTCGAGACGGTTCTTCCTTCTTCAATGTCGAACTTCTTCAAAAGTTCTTTTGTATACTTTGATTGCGAAATATAAATACCTTCTTGGCATTGCTTAATTTGAAGTCCAAGGAAGAAGTTAAGCTCCCCATCATACTCATCTCGAATTCTCCTTGCATTAACTTAGAAAATTTCTTGCACAAAGAATCATTAGTAGCACCAAAGATAATATCATCAACATATATTTGCACAAGTAAACAATCTTGCCCTTTTTCAAAAACAAATAGAGTTGTATCAACTTTACCTCTTATAAAACCATTTTTGTAAAAAAACGAACTAAGTCTATCATACCATGCACGGGTGCTTGTTTTAAACCATACAAGGCCTTTTTAAGTTTATAAACATCATTAGGCCTAGAAAAATTTTCAAACCCCGGAGGTTGTTTTACATAGACTTCTTCTTGAATAATACCATTTAAGAAGGCGGATTTAACATCCATTTGGTAAAGTTTGAAATTTTTAAAGCAAGAATAGGCAAGCAAAATACGAATAGCTTCTAAACGTGCTACGGGTGCAAAAGTTTCATCATAGTCAATACCTTCTTCTTGACAATACCCTTGAGCTACTAACCTTGCCTTATTTCGAACAATGTTGCCTTGATCATCAAGTTTGTTAGGAAAACCCATTTTGTGCCAATAATGGTTTGAGAAGGAGGACAAGGTACCAATTCCCATACATCATTTCTTTCAAATTGATTCAACTCCTCTTGCATCTCTAGAAACCAATCCTCATCCTCAATAGCTTCTTTAGCATTTTAGGCTCTTTTTGAGAAATAAGAGCTTTCTCGGCAAAGTTTCTTCGAGTCATTACTTTATCAAGGGGATCACCAATAATAAGATCTTTTGGGTGATCTCCTTAAATTTCAATGCAACGGGAAGATCCGAGATATCACCTCTATCTTCTTGAGGACCATTTGAAGTGGACGGTTGATCATTTGATGTAGACGGTTGATTATCAATTTGAACAATTTGTTCAATAATATCTTCCTCATCACTTTCATCATTAGGAATTCTTTCAACTCCCGAAGCTTCATTGAATTTAACATGGATGGATTCTTCAACAACTCCACTAGTCTTATTGTAAACCCGATATGCTTTGCTTTTTGTTGAATATCCCATAAATATCCCTTCATCGGCCTTAGGATCAAGTTTGTCCAATTGATCCTTGGTATTCAAAATAAAGCATTTGCAACCAAATATTTTGAAATAACTAATATTTGGAGTTCTACCTTTCCAAAGCTCATATGGAGTTTTATTCATTTTTAGGACGAATATAAACTCGGTTAATGACATAGCAAGCGGTACTTACGCTTCGGCCCAAAAATACTTTGGAAGTGAAAATTCATTGAGCATGGACCGACTCATTTCTTGTAATGTTCGATTTTTCCGTTCGGCTACTCCATTTTGTTGAGGTGTCCTTGGAGCCGAGAAATTATGAGCATATCCTTTGGTTTCACAAAATACTCTAAATTCACCGTCAAATTCTCCACCTCGATCGCTTCGAATAGACTTGATAGTATCTTCTTTTTCATTCTCAATAAGTCTACACAACTTAACAAACTCATTAACGGCATCGTTTTTATTGGTAAGAAAAAGAGCCCAAGTATATCTCGAATAATCATCGACTATAACAAAAGTGTAATGTTTTCCACTTAGACTAGCCGTACCAATATCCCCGTACAAATCAAGGTGAAGCATTTGTAGGGGTTTAGTTGTGAAAATTTCATTTTTGGGCTTAAAACTACTTTTAACTAATTTGTTCTTATGACAAGTGTCACATAAGCCAAGATTTTCAAAATTCAATTTGGGTAGTCCTTTCACATGTTGGTTTTTGTAAATATTTTTCAAATTCTTGTATCCAACATGTCCAAGTCGCCTATGCCATAAACTAGTTAAATCATTATTGGCGACTAAACAAGAAACATTTTGACTAACCAAATCACTTGTACAAATTTTGTAAAGATTGCCTTTTCTATTTGCTTCACAAATAATTTCACCATTTTTAAGAATAAGGCATTTTTCTTTATTAAAGGAAACATCATATTTTGAATCACAAAGTTGGCTAACACTTATCAAATTAAACTTAAGCCCTTCAACTAATAGAACATTACTAAGAGAGAAAGAAGAGTTACCAATTTCTCCATTTCCAAGAATTTTTCCTTTGCCATTGCCGAACATGACCATACCCTCTTCTTGGAGCTTGATGTTGGTAAAAAGTTCTCTCCTCCCGGTCATATGGCGTGAACATCCGCTGTCCACGAGCCATTTTGAATCTTCCATTGTGGTTATGGCCCCTATTACCTACAAAAGAATTTCTTTTAGGTACCCTATAATTTTGGGGTCCATGGGGGTTAGTCTTGAGACTTTTGGGTCTCCAAACATGTCTTGAGCTATTTCTCAATTTGCAATTATTAGCATAATGTCCAATTTTGCCACAATAAAAACAAGTAGGAGTATTATAATTATTAGCACGTACAAAAGTTAGACCTTGGTTATTTTTCTTAAAAACACTTTGAAATGGCTTATAACCAAGTCCCGATTTGGAATGCTCACCTCTTTGTGCATCTAAAATTTTTGTGACTTTATCCGTACTTATGTTGAAACGATGCACGTCATTTTTCAAACATTCAATATCCTTTGTGAGCGATTCCTTTTCGGTTTCAAGAGAATGAATTCTAGTAAGAGTAAGAGCATGAGCTTTGTCTAAAGATTCATAAGAGGTAAATAATTTTTCCTTTTCAACCTTAATCTCCTTATGCTCCTTTTTCAAATTTTTGTATTTAACGATTAAATTTTGAAACTCAATTTGCAATTCATCAAAATCACATTGTAAGTCATCAACTATGGAGGAAGTAGAGGAATTTGAGTGTACCTCATTGTTTTCATCGTCTATAGCCATGAGACCGTGTTCGGTTTCTCCTTCCTCATCGGTTGTTTCGAGTAGTTCATCCCATGTTTTGACTTCCGCATTTAGAGCCTTCTTTTTTGTGAAAGGCTTCCTTTTCTTTTGCTCCTCTTCATCGAGCTTTGGGCAATCGGCAATGAAGTGCCCGGGTTTTCCGCATTTAAAGCAAGCATTATCTCTTGGTTTTCTTGCTTTATTTTTATTCACAAATTTTGCAAATTTTCGAACAAGTGCGGCCGTCTCCTCATCATCATCATCATTATCATAGTATGCATTATTAGAAGAAGAAGCAAGACCTTTAGGAATAATTTGCATACCCGATTGATTTGTGGTTGGTTTGGAATTTTCCTCTCCTTGAGATAGACTTCATAGATGAGTAGGTTTCCAATAAGCTCATCAAACTTGAGTGTCTCAAGATTTTGTGCCTCCGTGATTGCCGTTACTTTTTCGGACCATGAGCCGGGAAGTGCATTTAGTACCTTGGTCACCTTGTCTTCTTCGGAGATGACTTTGCCGAGGGCCACAAGAGGATTGACAATATTGTCAAGCCTTTCCACCATTTTGGAGATGCTTTCGCCATCATACATGTTAAAGTTTTCGAAGTCTTTAACAAGCATGGTCTTTCTTGCTTGCTTGACTTTCTTAGTCCCTTCATAGATTGTCTCCAATTTTTCCCAAACCTCATGTGCCGACCTTATGCCTCTTATGCGATTGTACTCGGTGGCGGTAAGAGAACAATGCAAAATATTTAAGGCCTTACCGTTTAGAGAAAAAGCCTTCTTGTCGTTTTCATCAAACTCCTTGAAAGGTTTAGGAGCCAAGGTGCCATCCTCCGATTTCTTTGTTGGTTGATCAACTCCTTCAATGACCACATTCCAAATGTCGAACCCGCACCCTTGTAGGAAGCACTCCATACGGTCTTTCCAAAAAGCGTAGTTGTTGGCGTCGAATAGTGGTGGCTTATTGGTAGAGGCGCCGGTGGTGAGATGAGCATCATTTGTAGCCATGGATCTTTCCTCTTTACTCGGAACGAGCTAGCCAAAGAGTTTGGCTCTGATACCACTTGTTAGTCTTAGTGGCTACAATAATCTAGAGGGGGGGTGAATAGATTATGCCGATTTTTCGCAAATCACCCTCTTTTTTCGAAACAACGAGTAAATAACAAAAATGTAAATGCGGAAAATAAACAACACTTGTTGATTTAAAGAGGTTCAACCCACCTAGGGCCTAATCCTCTACCACCCCAAAGATATCCAGGGATGGATTTCAAAAAGAAAAAAAGGTTTTATTAATTTACCAAAAATTAATACAACACCTTGAGGATTACCACAATCCTCCTTCACCACTTTGAGGATTACCACAACCCTCTTACACCACCTTGAGGATTACCACAACCCTCTTACAACACCTTTGAAGATTACCACAACCTTCAAACACCTATCACCTAGATCACCCAAGTGTATTCTTACCACAAGAATACTCACAAGGATGTCTTGTGTTGAATGATGACCAAAATCAAGATTACAACTCAATAATGATTGATACAATATGAGTACAAGTGGAATCAAGAATTGAAAGCCTAGACCTCAAATAAGTGCAAGTGAAAGTGCTTAGGCTAATACAACAAGATATATGAAAGTGTTTGCTCAATTGCTCTTTGCTTGTATATTGTGTGTTGTATCTTGTTGCTTGAATGAAGCCTCTATTTATAGGAGAGGTCTTGGCTTTGATTTCCGGACATTGGCTCCTCCTCGGGGAGTGATTTGCTGCAAAAGAAACCATTTAAAATCATCAATATAGCTGTTAGAAATCAATCCCACAAAATAGGGAAAAAGTCATTCAAAAACGCAACGGATAGTTTGTCGATAAACAGGGGGTTCGGTCGCTACAGAGATAAGATTGAAATTGAATTCGCGAATTTTTACACGGGGGACCGGTCAAAGGGGAGTGCGACCGGCCGCCTTAGTGACCGGTTGCCCTTGACGTTTTTACTTAAAAACAGAGAAGTCGGAACAAAAATCCAACTTGCAGTGCAGGTCGCCGCCGGCCGACCGGCCGACCACACCTGCCGCCCACCTGGTCGACCGGCCGCCCGCCTGTTTTTCTTACGTCCCATTTTTGTTTCTTAGCTCAACTCAGTACGGGTTGCCCTATAGAGCGGCGACCGGTCGAGCCTGAAACAAATGTGTTGTCCAATGTTTTATTGAAAATAAACTTCAAGAAATACTCCGAAAAATAGTAAAAACATTTTAAGTTGATCGGAAATATTTAGACAACATTTAGGGACATAGTTTTGGTTTGAAAACATATTTGAACAAAGTCGAACATAATCATCAAAATCATGATAAAAACATTTATCTAACAACCAGTAGGCCGTAAGACGGTCCTACATGAGTTTTTACCAAATAGAAATACATTTAAATTGGATATTTGTAATTTTGAAAAATAACTGAGTTTTTTTTTTGTAATTAGGCTAAACCTAAGGATAATATTTGTAGTTATCCCTAAATATCTACTTTTTTGTATGCTTCAACTGGGGGTGTGCGCGGGACTTGGAGATCACCGAACCCGAACCGATATCCGAACCATAAAGTATTCGAACCGAAAATATTCGTTGATTTTTTTACTTTCCTCGAACCAAACCGTCCCGAAAATTTTCATGGTACGGTTCTGGAGATTTTTCAAATATCCGTACCGAGAAGCGTACCGAACCATACCAAACAGTACTGAACCGAATATCCGAAACTAGAACCGATTTTAAAATAAATTATATATATACATATATAATATTTTTATCTTATTTATATTTTGATATTGAATTAACTAAACATTTCTTTGAAATTCAATACTATATAATACTAAAAATTATCAAATTAAAAATTTGGCATATTTTGTCAATTTATCAAATGAATAATTGAATATATATATAATTCACTAATAGTTACATCATATTAATTTATTTAAATGAATCCAATAAATAAAATTATAAAATCATATTTAATTTGTAGAAATATTTAAATTTGATGATATTTTACTTATTAAAGATCATAACTAGAGCTGGCAATGGGCTGGGTCGGGCCAGCCCAACCCAAATCCATCGGGCTAATTTATAAAATCGGGCCGAGCCGATTTGTGTCGGGCCTCATTTTCCTAGCCCAGCCCAGCCCAGTCACGGGCCACGGGCTATCGGGCCAGATAAGCCCAAATTGAAAATATTTAAAAGATTCTTTTTATAGAGCCGTATTAAAAAAAAATGAAAAGAGATTCACTTGCCATTGTATGATAATCTGCATGGATAATTCCACTATTAAATGAGGAAAAAGCATTGGCAATTGAGAGATAGTCACTGTACCACAGACTCAAAAGCAGCAAAATGAGAAATGAGAAAAAACAATTATCGAGTAAAGTGGTGTGGGATGTCGGCTAGAGCAGGTCAGCAGGCAATAGAGGTTGCACTTGTTTTTCTGAAATTTCAATATTTTAAAAAAAAAAAATAAAAACCGGGCCGGGTTAGCCCAAAAATTTCGGGCTACTTTGGCCCAAGCCCAATCGGCCCGTCGGGCCTGTTGGGCCGGGCCAGTTAGGCCCAAATTTTTTCGGTCATCTAGAATTGAGGCCCAGTCCAGTCGTAATATCGAGTAGGCTGGGCCGGCCCATCGGGTGGGCTATTTTTGCCAGCTCTAATCATAACTAGTCTCAACCTAGAATCAAGAAAATTAATTGAATTAAAATTATTTAAATAATTAGTACATTGCACATAAACTAGATTAATAGTCTAACCAAGAAATTAAGACATTGAGACTATAGATTTTTGTTTCATATTAATTTATCAAAGTTATTAGTCAATTATATTTTTCTTAAGTTAAGAGCCCATGGCAATGTATCCAAGGGCGGAGGGACGGGGGGTCAATCTGGGCCCCGGCCCCCCCATTTAAAAAAAAAAAAATTTTTACACTATAAAATTTTTAAAAAAATTATTTTAAGTAAATTTTATATGATTTTCTTATTCGGCCAACCCCACTTTCGCGTATCGGCCCACCCCGAAAAATTTCCTGGCTCCGCCCTTAATTGTATCAAGATTATAGAATATTATTGTGTTATAGAGGTTACTAAATTTGTCATTCTTTGGGATTCTACACTTTTACTACTAATACAAATGACATAATATCTGGAACATATTATGTCAAAATCCAAAAAGAAAAATCAATACTTTTAACTATAAATTAAATGAAAACGATTTAAAAGTTAAATTGATATTAAACTAATACGTTGTATAGTCTATATCATGAAAAAAAAAGATTTAGAATTACAATATTAAAAATTTAGCACTTAAATAAGAATTAAAGAGATTTTTATGTAGAAGTTAAATATAAAATATCAAAAAGTTAAGCTCGTATAATACTAATAGTTTTAGTATGTATTTTTGAAATTGCACTAAAAAAAGATTGAAAGTATAACCGTTTAATGATTTTTACACTGGTTTTTCGTTTCACCTTTTTGTGTGTTTTATTTGTGAATATTTGAATCTCTGTTTCTCCGAACCATCCCGGACCGTTCCGTACCGTCCCATAAGAACTGAATCTCCGTCCCGAACCGTACCGAACTTTTGGGACGGTTCGGGATGGAGATTTTTTTTTATGGTTCGGTTCTGGAGATTTAATTTTGGGATCTTCGAACTTCGTACCGAATCGAACCGTGCACACCCCTAGCTTCAACATTCACCGTTTGGATTGAAAGTTTTAATGTACTTTGACGAGGAAATAGGGATTTGTTTGTTCCCAAATCCGCGTCAATCACTAAGGTACATGGGATAGAGTTTGTGTTCATGTACTTCCTTTTTGAAAAAATATACATAAGTACTTTATTGGCAAAATTGTGTTTTTGGTCCGTTAAGTTGGTTCAATTTCGCTTTTAGTCTTTTAATTTTTATGGGTTGCGTTTGGCAAACACTAACTTTTCTAAACCTGCACATTTAGTCCGATTTCAAAATTTTGGGGATATCTTATCCCTAAAATGCTGAGTTTGGCTATTTTTCCTTGAAAGAACTATTTTACCCCTTTTCTGGAAAATTAAAATTAAAGAAAAAATAGAAAAATAATAATAAATTAAATGAAATTAAATAAATAAAAAAACTTAAATTAAATAAAATAAAATGGTCGAACATATATTTTTATATTTTTCAACATTAAATAAAAATTAAATAAAAATAGAAAATAAAAATAATAGAAATTTATTTTTTTTTTTTTTTCATTTTTCCTCTTTTTGTTTTCTATTTTTTTAATTATTATTTATAGTAGAAAAGTGTAAATAGATATTTTCTTCCAGTTTTATTTGTTTTTATTTTTTCTTTAATTTTAATTTACGGTGAAAATTGTAAGTCTATATTTTTTTTTTTTTTTTATTTTCTATTTTTCTTTAATTTTAATTTACGGTTGAAAATTATAGATATATATGTTTTTTTGGTTTTCTATTTTTTTTTATTTTTACATATAGTTGAAAATTCTGTTCGTTGTTCATTTTATTTTTTTTAATTTTATTTACAGTTGAAAATTATAAATATATGTTCATATTATCTTCTTTAAATTAAATTAAAAAAATTCGAACATATATTTTATATTTTTCAACTTTAAATAAAAATTAAGAAAAACTAGAAAAAACAAAATAGTACATTATTTTATTTTTCTTTTGGTTTTTATATTTCTTCTATTTCTATTTTTCTTTAATTTCAATTTACAGTTGAAAATTATAGATATATATATATATATGTTTTTTTTCGATTCTATTTTTTTAATTTTTATATATAGTTGAAATTTGTAAATACATGTATTTCTATTTTGTTTTCATTTTTTTTAATTTTATTTATAATTGAAAATTGTAAATATATGTTCAGATTATTTTATTTAAACAAAATTAAAAAAAATTCCAACATATATTTTATATTTCTCAACTTTATATAAAATTATAAATATATGTTCACATTTTTTCTTTAATTTAATTTAATCTTATATTTATTTTTATTATTTAATTTTATTGAGATATTAACACAAGTCATGTGATATGCACATGACCAAGGTTTCCATCCAAAAAAGGGGGCAAAATAGTCATTTCATGAAAAAATGACCCAACTCAGCATTTTAGGGATAAGATATCCCCGAAATTTTGAAATTGGACTAAATGTGCAGGTTTAGAAAAGTTAGTGTTTGCCAAACGCAACCCATAAAAATTAAAGGACTAAAAGCGAAATCGTGCCAACTTAACGAACCAAAAAAGCAATTTTGCCGTACTTTATTTCTAGATAAATGTGATTATGATGTTGAATTATCGACGTAAATAGTGTTTTAATTCTTAACAGAAAATACAAAATTAATAATGAAGCTATATTATTCATTATTTATGTAGTAGTAGGTAATATGTAAAATATGGAATGTTATATAGTTTGGAGTATTGAATTATCTTATGATAGTCAACTTATCTTGAAACAAAGAAGCTTATATAAAATCAAGTCTGATAAGACAATGAGATCTTGAGACTACACAGTGTGGTCTTGAAAAAGGGCCTGGAGCCCCATATCCGAACCGGACTGGAGGAATGGGCCTAACCCGGAAAGGTGGATCATTGATCTCCCTGACAACATGGTATAACACCACCCTTCAGATGATGACACTTGGCGCAAGCACATTCGCCAGGGATATCTATAAATATCATACTACAGTAACTTGATGGTAACTATTCATTCTGTCACTTTTACTACTTACTTTCATATTTACCGTCTCCCTACCCCGTACCTCACGAACCCGATCTGACTTAGGCATCGGAGGGTCTTAGTTCATTTTTCGAATGGACCATCCCGGCTATTTTGAATTTGACGTGTGTTCTTCTATTTCAGGTCACATAGGAACTCGAACCCGGTTACCCGAAAGTCCGCGACCCGAAGGTAACTTACTGCTAAATCAGTTGGCGCCGTCTGTGGGAAACCTATTTTTCCCTTTAACTCGAAAGAGGTACGGAAGGAGGGAGACCCCATTGAAGCATGTTCAAAAGGGGGTGCTAGAGACCCCCAGGAAGGATAAGGAGGTGCTACAGCCAGAGTTCTCGTCGTCTCAATCCATCCCGAACCCCCCGGATATGGGGAGGAAAGACCCAGACCAGATGATCTCTATGAGGAAGGAAGACTTTGAGAAGCTGGTCATGGAGAGAAGTCAGCAGCTCATGAAGGAGAGGGACAGGGAGAAGGGGTTACCCGACCCCGACCCCATGACGGGTCTGACTAAGGATAATGATGGTTGTAAGCGCCTGGGTAAGAGGGGTATCCCAGGAGGTCTCGAGCAAGAGGACGAAGCCGAGAGCAGGACCCCTCCTCCAAGACCCAGATCCTCCGAGAAAGTGGGACTAGGGGTCGAGGGGTTAGGTGTGCCGTGACGCGAGTACCAGCAGGCGATAACTTGCGGGGAGCTCGGTGAACAAATTGAGCCCACCACTAAGAAGTTGGAGGAGATGAAGAGAAGAGGGCGATTCGTCCGCTCGCAAAAGAGAGGATCTCCTTTTTGCGAAGAGATCTTGACGGAGGTAGTAACCCCGAATTTCAAGCTGCCAGATCTACCTCGATATGATGGAAGCAAGGATCCTCAAGAACATCTAACGACATTTGAACACGTGATGCAGCTATACGGGCAATCAAACGCTATTAACGCTCGTATCTTTATCACGACATTGGCGGGTTGAGCGCAAGAGTGGTTCACAAGCTTACTGCCGGGCACTGTGGTATCTTACGAGCAATTGGTGAGGAAATTCTTTTTCACTTTGACAGCAAAAAGAAGGCTAAGAGATCGACCACCTACCTCTTCAATATTCGACAGGGAGAAGAAGAGCCTCTTAGAGACTTCATCAACCGGTTCAACAATGAGGTATTGGAGGTCGATGAGCTGAGAATTGATATGATGATCAGTATCATGATCCACGCCCTGAAAAAGGGACCTTTTGCATCAGCATTAGCTCGAGATCCCCCAGGCGATGTTGAAGGTTTGATGGAGATGGCACAAAGATACACACGAGGAAGAGATGAACTCGCTGAAAGATCGCGAGTGGTCCCAGAATGCGAGAACCAAAGACAAAAAGGAGCCCAATGAGCCGAGCCGGCACAGATCTGAAAAAGATCGTGACAGAGATCCACCTAAGTCGGACGGACCGAAATTCCAAAACTACACCCCCTTGAACGGTCCTAGATTGCGCGCCTTGATGGCCATCGAAAACTCAAGGTTGGTGAGGTGGCCAAAGAAGATGAGGTCCACCCCAAACAGGCGGAACTCGAACAAATATTGTTATTTCCACAAAGACCATGGGCATGACACGGAGGATTGTTTCCAATTGAAAGACGAGATCGAAGACTCATTCAACAAGGGTACCTCCCGCACGAGGCCTGGTGAACCGAGTTCATAAGCAAGACCCGACAAGGAGGTCCAAGAAGTAGGTCGCATGAGCGTAATAAGCGGGGCCACGATAAAGAAACATACCCGCAGATCAGGCACCCCTTCATGGACAAGATAATTTACCTCGAAAGGGGGTAATACACATGATTGATGGCAGACCAACTAACGGGGATTCATAGAGAGCCCGAAAGAGATACACGAGAGCTTACAAGCCAGAGGCCACGAGAGGTCATCAAGTCAACACGATCCAGGGTCCCTCGATCACTTTTGACCAAACAGATCTTCAAGGATTGGACCTGGAACATAATGACCCCATGGTTATTACGATGAATGTGGCAAATTTCGCCATGTAAAAGGTCTTGGTAGACAACGGCAGCTCAGTGGACGTTATATCCCTGAGTGTGTTAAGGAAGATGGATCTTGGGATAACATCAATCAAGCCGGTAGGGACCGCCCTCACGGGGTTTGGAGGTCATAAGGTCGTGCCCTTGGGTACAATCGACTTACCTACCTCTCTGGGAGAGGAGCCGTGTAGAAGAACTTTCATGGTTAAATATCTGGTGGTGGAGGCGCCTTTTGCCTATAACATAATATTGGGCAGACTTGGGCTAAACTTATTCCAATCTGTGGTGTCTGCTTACCACCTCAAAATGAAGTTCCCCACGAAGTTTGGAGTGGGAGAAGTTCGGGGGAACCAACAGATGGCTAGGGAATGCTACAATTTATCTCTGAAAAAGAGCGAAGCAAAGCGGGTCACCCAGGAGCCTGTCAGGCAAGTGTGCTTGGGAGAGTCAAGCTCGGGCAAAAAATCTAAGTCGGAAGATTACCGAATGGAGCCGGTGGAAGAATACCTCGTGGTCCAACTGGACCCGAATGATCCGACAAAGACAACAAGAATCGGATCACAGATGACCCCGACTCAAGAACTCATGATGATCGAATTTTTGAAAAAGAATCACGATGTATTTGCTTGGGAGCCAGCAGACCTGGAGGGAATAGACCCGGAGGTCATTGTTCACCGCCTTAACATTGATCCCGCTATGAAGCCGGTAAAGCAGAAGAAAAGAAATTTTGGGGCAGAAAGGAACAAAATAATAGAAGCCGAGGTCAGCAAGCTGCTCCAAGTGGGGTACATTGTTGAGGTGCAGTTCACGGATTGGCTCTCTAGTGTCGTGATCGTGCCAATGACGGATGGAAGATGAAGAAGTGCTCCCACTGATTTATATCAGTAAGTTACCTTCGGGTCGCAGACTTTCAGGTAACCGAGTTCGAGTTCCTATGTGACCTGAAATAGAAGAACACACGTTAGGCTAGCCGAGGGGTGGTCCCGACTAAGACCCTCCGATGCCTAAGTCAGATCGGGTTCGTGAGGTACGGGGTAGGGAGACGGTAAATATGAAAGTAAGTAGTAAAAGTGACAGAATGAATAGTTACCATCAAGTTACTATAGCATGATATTTATAGATATCCCTGGAGAATGTGCTTGCGCCAAGTGTCATCATCTGAAGGGTGGTGTTGTACCATGTTGTCAGGGAGATCAATGGTCCACCTTTCCGGGTTAGGCCCATTCCCCCAGTCCGGCTCGGATATGGGGCTCCAGGCCCTTTTTCAAGACCCCATTGTGTAGCCTCAAGATCTCATTGTCTTATCATTATTCCCCCGGTTCACGTAGTTGCTCGGGGCTTTAAGGACGTTTCTCTAGGAACTTCGTGGTTGTTAGCTACTTCGTGAACCTTGTCCTTTGTTACGCATGCTAGAGGTCATAATTTGGGCCACGCACTTCGTTCTTGGTGACTATGCGGTTGAGATCTCGAGATCGCTTGGGGGCCTAAGGTCACTCGGGTGCTCCATGTTCCGCCCCGGTAAGCCCAGGTTATTCATAGTCTTCGAGATCGCGCATGTTTATACCATGCCAGCCCAACCTTGGAAGTCCACTTAATATATGAAGAAAGCCCATTTTGAAATTCTCAAATTCACAACCCAAGAAACATTTAGGGCCAATTATGACAGGTGGCTACTACACAACCATTGAGGTGCGCATGCAATTTAAGTTCAGACCACTTTGACAGGTGGCCACTACACAACAACTGTTGTTTGCGGATCTTGGGGTTATGCGGGCTCGAGGTCACGCCATTGGGGTTCGTGAAGTTCGAGACCACGCGGGTTAAGGGTGTTCGCAAAGCTCGAGGTCTCGCGGAGTTCGAGATCACGTCAGGCAAACGCGCTCGCGGAGCTCGAGACCACGTCAGTCAAGGGCCTTTGCGGAGGCCGAGGTCACGAGATCGCGAGGTCGTTTGCCGAGCCGGGCTTAAGATCACGCCAGGCCAAGTTTGTTTTTTTTTCCGAAGATATGCATCCCCTAGGGTTTGACACCCTCGTAATTGCCGCCGTCACCTGTCTTGTCATTGAATGACGGGCCTTTTCAACCTTCCTATATATATAGGACTTTTTTAGTAAAAATCCACTCATTTTTTACCTTTCACTGTAAAAATAAGATCTCCCAAGACCTCGAGACCTCCTCTAAGGCGACTCCAGATCATCGTCGCGACCTCGAGACCCATCGATTTCGAGATTTGTCCTAGGTAGATTGCCGCCTTCAGTTTTCCAGGTAGCTTTGTTTCCTCTTCAAGATTTTTTACCCCTTTTTCTCTCCCCCTTTTGTTTCGTTATTCTTTTCTTAGCAATAAATGGGCTCTAGAACCACTTCGGATCACTCTCGTAGTAACCTAATAAATGCAGCTCTTTCGAGCTCTATTGATTTCGATTCCCAATCAAGTTCGAGCTCTTCTAGTGGTGATGTAACTGGCCCGTATCGCCCGGGTCATGATGTAAGTAAACCTGACACGATTAGCTCGATCCCAGTATCCACTGGCCTTGTTTGTAGAACTAGTGATGCTCCTGGCTCTAGATCCAGCGGTGCCTTCGACCCGTCTATGCGAGACCGTGGGAGATCATCGTGTCTATAGTACGCCGAGATGATAGTTCACATATTAGATACCGCTACTTTATTCCTCCGGAATATAAAATAATAATTCCTAGTTGTGAGGATCGTATGCACAATCCTCCCCCCAATTGCCTTTCTTTCCATTTGGCTTCTTTAGATGCGGGGTTGCGTTTCCCTTTGAACCCTGCCATAGAGGAGATCTTGTTCGGCTAGGCGTTTGCCTCACCCAGTTCGCTCCTAATGCGATAAGGCACATAGTTGGGTTCATTATCCTGATGAAGTATTTTAAGGTCGAACCCTCAATAGCCCATTTTTGGTCTCTTTACTCAATCACCACCTCCACAAGGACCAATGACCGCGGCTTCTTCTACGTGACCCCTAAGGCCAACTGTAAGTTTCTTACCTCCCTGCCCTCTTCCTCGGGCGGTTGGCGCAAGAAGTTCATTTTCATTAAAGTGCCACGCGATCGCCCTTGGAAGATCCCTAGCAGGTGGTGGTTTTCCAAACCTCGTGTCCTTACTCCTTCTTTAGGAGAGTGTGCTTGGGATGAGGATTTTGTCATGAAGAAACTAACTACCCATTATTATGATATCCGGGAGCTCACTAAAGAAGAGGTCTTGTCTTTGGCGGGTTTAAGTCTTGTTGTTGTTCCCAAGACCATGACACTTGGTAATTTAATAATCTGCATCCCCCGCCCCTCTTTTTTTTTTTTTAAATAGTCTGCTCAATTTACCTGGTGTTCTTTTCTTTTTCAGGTATGGCTGTTAGGTCGTCTTTGGTTGCCAAGATGATTAAGGACAGAAAGGAAAAGCTTGTTGCCGCGGCCAATTCTTCGGGTTTCAATATCCCTCTTTCCCCTTTGGTTCACTCCAGCGACCCGAGCTCGGCTACCCCCACGGCTCCATTAGGCGGATCCCAAGGTGGTGAGCCGATCGCGGTGGCTCAAGCCCCTGCCCATGATCTCCACCCCTTGGTCACTGAAAGCCCCCAACCTTTGCTTGCCATTGAAGCAGGGGAAGCTATCGACCCCAAAGGGAAAGGGAAGAGCAAGAGCAAGAAGAACAAGGATTGTAGTCGAAGTGGCAGTAAGAGCAAGGGTTCTGGAAGTAGCAAACAGAAAAAGAAGGCCCGGGTTGAGAAAGAAAAACCTACTGACGAAGAAATTTCGGTGGCATTAGCCGAGATCGCGAGTCGCCAAAAGAAGCTACTAGAAGCTCGTGAGCAGGTGCGTGTTGAGACCTCTCGACCTCGACCAAAGTTCTCTGGAACCCGCCTCATTCCCAGCTGGAACATTTCACCTGAGAGCTCGATCCTGAAGACCCGAGCCGGGGAGGATTCATTAGAGCTCTATCAGGGTTGTCTCACTTTGCCCATGGATTAGTTCACCCTCGCTCGATCGGATACCAAATTGGAGGACATTGTTGCGCATGATCTCATGAGGGTAACTACGCATTTTATTTTTTTCTTTCTCCACTCTTCGCATGTTTAGATTTTTCGGTAACTTTCTTTGTTTGTTATCCAGGCTGCAAATGTGGCGCACAACTTGACGCTTTGGGGTCACCACTGGAGGGTGCGTTGTCTTGACGCCGAGGCCCATGTAAAGCGTCTTGAAAAGGAGAAGGCCGTCATAGAAGCAAAACCAAGTCCGAGTATGAGGCTCGCGTTAAATTTGTGGAATCAAGGTTAACGAGCTCGAGGTCCGAACCATGAAATCAAGGCTTCCTAAAGGTTGCTCAAGATGAAATCTCGCGCTTGACCCGTGAAAGCCAGGGGAAAGTTTTATTCTTTGGTTAGGAGGCTTGGGAAACAAGAGGTCCTCAACTCACCCGAATATGCGAACCGACTTAAAGAAGCTCGTCTTAAGGGGGCGATAGACTTCAAAAAGTCTCGCCATTTTTAATCGGCTAGTGGTTGAAAAAATTTGCCGAGTTCGAGAGTAATGGGGTTCTTTAAGTGCGTCTCGATTTGCGAGAAGTTTGGGGTTTTAAGGTTGACTTCGATCTAGTAGATTGGACCCGAGCTTGATGGCAATGGTGAGAAAATTCCATTTGAAAAAGGAGATGAGGAGGAAGACCTCGAGGTCATGAGTTCGGGTTTCTGCTTCAAGATCCAAACCCCGCAGCTGAAGATGAAGAAGTGTTCCCTCAACAAGAAACAGCGGGCCAAGCCGAGGAAGTTGATGACATGCTTGACGTTTCTTGCCTCTTGGGGCCTACCTCGTGAGCTGCCACACTTGCCCTTCTTCTGACCTTCATTTTGGCATGTCTTTTGTTCTTTTTGAAGATATGGTTCTTTTGTAAGGGGTGTAGACCCCGGGTTTAGGTTTAATTTGCCTTGGTCAGTGTAACTGCGCATTATTTCAATTGCTTTTGAACAACTGTAATTATGCATTTCTTAAGACCTTGTTGCACTTTTTTGCTAATGAGTATTTCATGCCTTATATAGTTGCTTTGGTTCATGCCTACGTTTTTTTTCGAGCTCTTCCTTTTCGGGTCGCAAGTTCGTGTGACCTTATCTGCGAGTCCGACGGCTCTCGCGATTTTGACCTTCATTGGAGCGGGGTTCCCAGGAGTTCTTGGGATCTCACTTTTGAGGTGGGGGATTACTTAGGATCCCTCCTTTTTAATTATTTTTCGCACAAGTTACCGAGATCTTGAGATCTCATGATCCTCCTTTTATTTTTAGCACAATTTTTGAGATCTTGGGATCTCACTTGTGAGATCCGCGAATCACTTGGGATCCCTCCTTTTTAATTATTAGCACAAGTTTTGAGATCTCGGGATCTCACTTGTGAGGTGGGGGGTCACTTGGGATCCCTCTTTTTATTTTTAGCACAAGTAATTGAGATCTTGAGATCTCACTTGTGAGGTGGGGTCACTTGGGATCCCTCCTTTTTATTTTTAGCACAAGTTTTTGAGATCTTGGGATCTCACTTGTGAGGTGGGGGGTCACTTGGGATCCCTCCTTTTTATTTTTAGCACAAGTTATTGAGATCTTCAGATCTCACTTGTGAGGTGGGGGTCACTTGGGATCCCTCCTTTTTATTTTTAGCACAAGTTTTTGAGATCTTGGGATCTCACTTGTGAGGTGGGGGGTCACTTGGGATCCCTCCTTTTTACTTTTAGCACAAGTTTTTTGAGATCTCGGGATCTCACTTGTGAACTTGAGTTCTCCGGAATGAACTTTTTGCGCAAACAAAATTTACCATTGAATATGTACATCATTTCAATTTCCAAATAAGGGATCCAATAACTTGGTCTCCACAACGTTTAGCAAAATACGGGGTGAAGGGATATCAACTTACGCGCACGCGCCCCTTGTAAGTCCAAGCGGCTACGATAATCTAGAGGGGGTGAATAGATTATCTCCATCTTTTCGATTATGCTCTCTTTTTCGAATCAAATACGCCAAAACAATAATAAAGGCGCGGGAAGTAAACAACACGCGTCGATTTATAGAGGTTCAACCCACCTAGGGCCTAATCCTCTACCACCCCAGTATCTACGGGATGGATTTCAAAAAGAAAAAAAGATTTTATTAATTACCAAAATTAATACAACATCTTACAACATCACCTTGAAGAGCACCACACTCTTCTACAACACCACCTTTGAGATTACCACAATCTCTCTTGAAGATTACCACAATCTCCAATGGCACCTTGTGAAGATTACCACAATCTTCAACCTTGAAGAATACCAAATTCTTCAATACCTCAAGAGCACCACACTCTTGAAACACCTATCACCTAGATCACCCAAGTGTATTCTTTCCACAAGAATACTCACAAGGATGTCTTGTGTTGAATGATGACAAAAATCAAGATTACAACTCAATAATGAATATTACAATTTGAGTGCAAGTGTAATCAAGAAATAAAGCCTAGACCTCAAGATGTGAAAGTGAAATACTTAGACTATAAATACAACAAGAGTGTTGAATATGAAAGCTTGGAAATTTGCAGATTTCTTGTTGTGTATTTGCTTGTGTTGTTCTATCTTGTGTCTTCAATTCCTCCTCTATTTATAGGAGAGTCTTCACCAACATAGGCTCCCAACATAGGCTCATTCTTCTTCACTTTTGTCTACAAAAAGAGGATCACAAGATGTAGAAATATTGTACAAAATGGAAAAGCAAATCTTGTTGTCAAGGAGTTCAACGGTACAAATTTTGCTGTCAAAAGATTACACAGCGCGACCGGTCGCTCTGTATAAGATTTCGAACGTTTGAATGAAAATAGTGCGATCCAGGTAGGGGTTGCAGGGGGGTGCGACCGGTCGCCCTAGGGTGCGACCGGTCGGCCTCACCCTTGACCGGTCACCCTCCCCTTTTTTTCACAGAATTGGTTTCTGTTTCATTTTGTGCGTTCTTCAGGTACCGCTCGACCTTCTGTTCGACCGGTCGACCTCCAAATTGAAATGTTGTCCGATTTTTATCAAAAATAAACTTCAAGAAATACTCCAAAAAATAAGTAAAAACATTTTAAATCACTTGGGAGTATTTGGACAATATTTATAAACATAGTAAACTCATTTAAACAAAACCATCAAAAAGTGTTGTCCATTTTTATCGAATAATAAACTCTAAGAAATACTCCATGAAATTAGTAAAAACATTTCAAATCTTTTAGGAGTATTTGGACAACATTGTTTTGGTGTAAAAACCAATTAACACAAAATCATCAAAAGTGTTGTCCAATTTTATCGAGTAATAAACTCTAAGAAATACTCCAAAAATTAGTAAAAGCATTTTAAATCATTTAGGAGTATTTGGACAACATTTATAAACATTGTTTTGGTATAAAAACTCATTTAAACATAATCATCAAAATCTTGATAAAAACATTTATCTAACACCCCTTACCTTCTTTTAACAAAAAACGCCCATAGAGAGCTAAATAAGTTTAGGTCCTATACTTCGTGACCTCTATAACTTTTAACAAAACATGGGGTTATAAAATTTCCCCTAATTTTAGTAAGATACCAAGATAAAAAGTCGACAAAGAGCCAATCGCCCATTCTAAGCGTAGAACCTTCGGCAGTTACGGGCGTTCAGGCTGAGGAGCTCCTTGCCTTGCAAGTCTTCTAAGCGGTAAGCCCTTTTCCAGGACGCGGACCACTTTGTACGGGCCTTCCCGGTTGGGATCTAACTTTCTCACGTGCTTATATACCTCAACCTTTTTGGGATGAGGTCTCCAACTTGAAAGTTTTCTTCTTCACTCTTTTGTTGTACTCGTTCATCATTCTTGCCTTAGCTTGATTGGATCCTCCCGTAAGCACGTTCTCTTCTCTCCTCAATGAGGTCTAAGTCATTTGCTCGGTTCTCTTGATTACGCTCTCCGTCAAAGTTTTCGATTACGTGAGTGGGCTCGCCGATTTTGTTGGTATTACGGCCGGAACCGTAAAGCAAGTAGAAAGAGCGTCTCTCCGTAGTCGTCTTGGGGGGTTGTCTATAGGCCCAAGTAGTCCTGGGAGCTCATCGACCCAATAGGACTTCATTTGTTCTAAGCGCGTCTTTAGATCTTTGTAGGATTATGCGGTTTGCGACCTCCGTTTGTCCGTTGGCTTGCGGGTTTCCCAGCTCGAGGTAAAGTTCGCTGGATCTTCATTTCTTTGCACCATTCCACTATCTTCTTTCCTTGAAAGCGGGTTCGTTATACGAAATCAAGATCCAGGTACTCAAATCTACACACTATATTCTTCCACAAGAAGTTCATGACCTCGGTTTGTGATCTTCGCGAGGCCTCCGCTTCTATCCATTTAGAAAAATACTCAACAGCAACAATGATAAACTTCTTTTGTGCGGGCTAGTGGGAATGGCCCCAGATGTCGATCCCCGGCTGGTCGAATGGGCATGTTATAGGTATCGAGGTCATCGGCGTAGCTGGTTGATGCGGCGGGTTTGAGTATAATTGGCACTTCTCACATTTTCTAACGTACTCCACGGCGTCTTGAGCTAATGTTGGCCAAAAGAAACCCTGGCGCATGACCTTGCTAACGATCTTGCACCCGAGTGGTTTTCGCAACACCCCTCGTGAATTTCTTGCATCACGTACATATCCCTTTCCGGGGCTAAGCACTTAAGCATGATCCCAGTTACTGATTTTTTATAGAGACTGCCATCATACATGCAAAAGCGGGTCGCTTTTACCCGGAGGCGTTTAACCTCAGTAGTCTTACAGTAAGTGGCCATGCAAGAGGTAGTTTTTGATGTCCTCTATCCAGGTCTCTGGACATGAGATCTTGAGTACAAGACCTGCTGTGGGGCATAAGCCAATTAGGTCTTTTTCAGATCCGATCTCAGGTTCTTCAGTTGTTAAGACGACCACTTTTCTGGAGCTAACCCCCGTGATACTACTTGCAAATTTTGCCAATGCATCGGCTCGCCCGTTCTCCGCCCCCAGGACCTGATGCAACTGAAATTGCTCAAAGCCCTTGGTTAATTGTTTTACTCGCTCCAGATAAGCTACCATGGTCTTCTCCTTAGCCTCATATTCTCCTTGGACTTGCATTGCAACCAGCTGCGAATCCGTGTAGGCTACCAACTTTTTCGCTTGACATTTTTGGGCCAATTTTATGCCCGCTATCAAGGCCTCATACTCCGCTTCTTTGTTAGTGACTCCAAACACTAACTTTAATGCAATTTCTAGCTCACAGGTCATTTGGACCTGCGGAATTCGGCTCCTCCTCCTTCGCTGCAGCGGAACCATCCACATGAAGCATCCAGTCTCGAGATGGGCTCGATTGGGTTTGACATTTCTATCAAAAAATCGGCTAAGACTCCACGCTTTTATGGTCGTCCTCACTTGGTATTTGATATTGAACTCTCCTAACCCCACTTGCCCATTTGACCAAGCGACTGCGAGATCAGGCTTTCCCAAGATCTGCCTTAGTGGGTGATTGGTCGGGACTATGACCTCATGTATTTGGAAGTAAGGTCGGAGTTTCCGCGGGAGGTCACTAAAATTTAGAGCTAGCTTCTCGACCTCAGAGTATCGCTCCTCCGCCCCTTGAAGAACCTTACTAACATAATAGGTATTTGGTGGGCTCTTTTGTTCTCTCTTACCGATCTTGAGCTCTTGCATGAGGTGACACCGCCAGTCTGGGTAGAGGGCTCTCCTCTGTCGGCCATGAGCAAAGGAGGTTAGGTCAGTGCGTCTTGAGCTTTTGAAAAGCTTTCTCACGATCCGTCCACTCAAAATTCTTCACATTTTTAGGGTAGCAAATAAGGGTAAACTACGATCTCGGTTGGAAATGAAAGCGGTTCAAGGATGCTACCATTCCGATTAAACTTACGGACCTCTTTGATGCTCTAGGGGACACCATCGGAGAACCGCTTTAATTTTTCGGGGTTTGCCTCTATTTCGCTCTAACGAGGTAACCCAAGAACTTGCCACCTCTAACCCCAAAGGTGCACTTTGCCGGGTTAAGTTTCATTTTGTACTTTCTCGTACCGCGAAGGACTCAGCTAGGTCGTTCAGTGATCATTCTCATGTTCGCTTTTTACTAACATATCGTCCACATATACCTCCATGGTTACGCCCGATGAGGTCCTTGAACATCATATTGACGAGTCTCGGTAGGTGGCTCCACATTTTTGAGCCCGAAAGGCATAACTTATGATGAGACCCGATTATGCATTACAAGCGAGGTTTTCTCTATCCTCCTCGGCCATTGATATCGATGATAACCTTGGTATGCATCCATCATCTTAGCAATGCGCACCCGGCCGATTGAGTCCACCAATAGGTCAATGCGAGGGAGTGGGTGCGGGTCTTTAGGACAACGGACAAGCGGAGGTCGCGAACGCATAATCCTACAACATCTAAAAGACGCGCCGGTATTTTTGTCATAATTGGCCCTAAATGTTTCTTGGGTTGTGAATTTGAGAATTTCAAAATGGGCTTTCTTCATATATTAAGTGGACTTCCAAGGTTGGTGGCATGGTATAAACATGCGCGATCTCGAAGACCATGAATAACCTGGGCTGTCGGGCGGAACATGGAGCACCGAGTGTGAGCCCCAAGCGATCTCGGATCTCAACCGCACACTGATCACAAGAACAAAGTCGTGGCCCAAATTATGACCTCTAGCACGCGTAACAAATGACAAGGTTCACGAAGTAGCTCGCAACCACGAAGTTCCTAAAGAAACGTCCTCAAAGCCCCGAGCAACTACGTGAACCGGGGAATAATGATAAGACAATGAGATCTTGAGGCTACGGTGGGGTCTTGAAAAGGGCCTGGAGCTCCATATTCGAACCGGATTTGGGGGAATGGGCCTAACCCAGGAAAGGTGGACCATTGATCTCACGACAACATGGTACAACACCACCCCCGGATGATGACACTTGGCGCAAGCACATTCGCGGGGATATCTATAAATATCATCTTCTGAACTTGATGGTAACTATTCATTCTGTCACTTTTACTACTTACTTTCATATTTACCGTCTTCCTACCCGTACCTCACGAACCCGATCGACTTAGGCATCGGAGGGTCTTAGCTGAGGACCACCCCGGCTAGCCGGGACGTGTGTTCTTCTATTTCGGTCACATAGGAACTCGAACCCGATTCAAGAAAGTCTGCGACCGGATGTAACTTATTGATCTAAATCAAAGTCTTTTTCTATTTTCTGTCCTGGTACTCTTTTCTATTTCAAATACCTTTGTGAATACAAAATCCGAGAAGAACCATATTAAAAGTTCACATAAAAATGCACGGCTTTCCTCGTGAAATATGTAAAATACTTGACCTCTGTTTTTGGACCATATTTCTTTGTTAAATGGAGGTTCATGCATTTGGCCTAATGGTCTTTATCTACATGAACACGAGAGATGAAAGGGAAATTATACAAAATAGTTACGCATTTTAATGCAATATCATGGAATTATAAATTGTACTTTTCAGATCTTAAACTTCATGGTCAAAACAAACATTAGAAAATGGTTCCTCTTTTTCATTTTTTTAAACAGAGTAGAATCATTATTTAAATTGTCGACTCTAGTTGAAGGTGTAAAGAACTAAAAAAATATAACTCTCTTTAGAATTAATGACTACATTCACGAAGTTCATTGCATCACAAACATCCCATGATGAAACGGCACGGCATTAAATAAACCTCAAATGTTACATGAACAAAATAAATATAAATATATACGTATGATTACACTTACAGAAATAAAAATAAATAAATATAGTTAAATATGTAAAAACTTATTTTCCTGAAAAATTAATGATGATAATGTAGAATTTGGAGAGGTGATGTGATGAATGTTATGCGGCAAAAAGGATTGGAATATGAATAAGCATTGACAACAAGTGGGTGCCTGGTAAAGCATAGGCAATATTAAAACAAAAAACATAGACGAATTGATGGGCTTCAATTCTCATTTGCACTTGATTGATTGATTCTCTAAAAAAAACAATTTTGCATGCCTATCCCATTTTTTTAAATCATAAAGAACTTATGATAATATAGTACTGGACCAGAAACAAACAATTCACAAAAGTAAATGTCGGTTCTAGAGACGTTATTTATTTACTTATTATGATTATAAGGATTGACATTAATGAAAATAAAAAAAAAGCAGTAGTAGAGGAAAGGCCTAAAAGAATTGGCCACTGTTGATAACAATAGAAGAAACAAAGTACACATTGCAAGAACGAGTCCAGATATCTTGTCCACATTACTCTTCCACTTCATGTTCCAATGAATTTGATGAATGACATCGTGTATAATTATAAATTTATATTGTACACGTCACATTCACCCAATACAATAGAACAAGAAGTGGAGTAAAATTATCGAACATAAAATCTCAATCCTGCTAGAACCAAAAAAACTTAGTGAAACACCCATTTGATTAGGGTTGGTGACTGAAAAAACATGAATGCTCCATTTGGATTATTGGATTTGGAGCTAAGGATTTCAAATTCATAATAACATTAATCCATTGTGTTTGTTTGGATGAGGTTATTCTACAATAAATTTCGAATGCCTATTTTTGGAGTCATTTTGAAGGATTTCAAATCCATCTTATTTGGAGTCATTTGAAATTCTTCTTCCAAATTTGCTCCTCAAATCTAAATCCTCTCATCCAAATGCAACCGAAGAGATTTCTTGGTTGATAATCTAACAAAGGCAATCGAATAATTTAAAGATTATTGTTAAAAAAAAACATAAAAAACTTATTAACTTTATAATTTGACAGTACAACTTCTTAATAATATCATAAGAAACAATGTAATAAATTAGTAAAGATGTTCTTTATATTTTAATAATGTACTATTATAGTCTGCCGAACTTTCAAAGACGTGGAAAAAAATAATATCTGCATTGATTCTGCATATATGATATCTGGACAAGATCATTCTCATAATAACATTCAGCGTGATGTAAATGATTACTTTGTTGAATTCCATACGACTATGCAATTATTCAGGAGTCCGGAGAAAATATAGAGAAAAATATTTTTTGTCATCCAAACTATTCGAGTTTTCAACTTTATCACCTAAATTTTTTCTGTGACTTTAACTCTTAAAGTCCATGAGGTTTTCAATTTGCCTCATCTGACTCACTATTAGCGAAAAATTTAACCAAGAATCCCATCATATGAGCATAACGAGAATCCAAATTTGCCACCTTAAAAATCCAATACGCATATCATATCATGTGATTAGATTCCAATTGAATTTTTCACCAGAAATGAGCCGGAGATGGCAATTTGAAATACACATGGACTTTAAGAGGTAAAATATTCCCCCCCAAAAAAAGAAAATCGAGTGACATTGTCGAAAAACTTGAATAGTTCAAATGTCAAAAGTTAATTTCCTCTTAAATGGACAGGCTAATTTACAACGTGGAATGAAAATAGTTTCAAATAGCCTTCCTTTTAATGATTACGTCCTTAGCTCCAATGATCCTTCCGAGGGGTTCAAGGCTCGGCCGTTCTTTTTAAAGCGTTGGTCAGATATGGCGGATGAAGAAGATCAAGATGATGCAGACAAATTGGAAGTTTTAAAGGCCAAGTTAGGCGATTCAACTGCTCCGATTGTCCATCACTCAAGTGATTCGTCAGAAGCTATGAACGCTCTGGCAATTGTGTCTGGAGGATCCTGGGCCAATATTCGCGGGATCATCAAACCATCGGGAGGATAATCAAGCACGTGCAAAACAAACACATGCCAATGTCCTCGAAAATCCTCAGAAATAAACGTCCATCATTTCGATTGAAATTTTAAGTTATTTATGTTGTTTTCTTTTTATAAGTCTCTTTTTTCCTATCAAAGGTTTTTCAAATGGGTTTTTACTTTGATAAGTTTTAACGAGCCTTTTTTAAAAAATTTAGTTCTTGGGCATGTGATACATTATATTTTTTTTTTTTAATAATATTTTGTATCTATTCAAAAAAGAGGGTAAGAATGTTTCAAAGGTTAATCAATGATGCTGTAAACCACTGGATTTTTTTTTCCTTGATGAATTTAAACCACTCGAATTTTCATTTTCTCATCTCATTCCTAGCCACTCAAAGCAACACCAAAATTTGGCACTCCAATGGGCGGGCGTGATGCCCAAAAACCCCAACAGTGTTGACTCTCAAGAGGAAAATTGAAAAGTGAAACACTGTAAACTGGAATCAAAGCCCACTGGGGGCATAAACACGTGACAGCATGTGCAAAACACTCCCATATGCTCACCCATAATCATATAGTATTAATATTCTGAAAGATTACAAAAAATGACCCAGTTTTACACCTGGATATCAGAAACGATCGGGGGGTGTTTAAAAAGTTGAGATTTATTTTTAAATTATCTTCCAAAACTTTCATATGATGTAATCTCTAACGGTGTGATCAGAAGCATAAACAACAATGCACAAGCATGCCAAACAGGTAAATGATCCTCACTTGATTTGTTGAAAGACTTAATTTTGGTCCCATAAGTAAAACACGGTGGCATATTTGGTCATGTAAGTATTCTAGGTAGCAATCTTGGTTTTTAAGTTTTGACTTTTGCACAATTTGATCTAATAAGTTTTAATTGTACAGTTTTAGTCCCAAAAGTATGAAATAATGAAATACACCTCCGGGACTAAATTGCACAAAATTATAACTTATTAGGCCAAAATTGCACAAAAAAAAATTAAATTTGCGGGACTGAAATTGTAACATAGAATACTTATCGGACCAAATATATCACTCCTTTAGATTTACAAAACTAAAATTGCGCAAAAATCAAAACTTATGGGACTAAAATTGCTTCATATATTACTTATAGGACCAAATATGTATTCCCCTTATACTCACAGGACCAAAGTTGCAATTAAACTATTGTTGAAATATTAAAATGGAATATATTTATCAGCTCTCTGACCACGAGCTTGTAGCTCAAGTGGTATGGCTCACCCTTTGTAAGAGTGTTGACCAGGTTTCGAACCATGCATCTTTCAGTTTCTTTGAAATTTATCTCCTCCCCTCCAACCACTAATCCCAACTTATTAAAAAATGAAATCAGCTCTCTCATTGTTAGTAGCCTATGATGTCCCTGGTTTTGTAGATGTTACATTTGGTATATTATATACAATTCATTTCTCCAACCTTTTAGGAAGTGTGATATTTTTGTAATGCATCCGCATACTAAGCATGACATATGAATAGTATGTACTATGCCAAGTGTATTGCTCTAGGTGCAACCAATGTTTTTAAAATCGGACCGACCGGTTTAACTGGGAACCGGTCACGACACTGGTCTGGTTATAAATGTAACCGGGTCACAAACAACCCAGTCCCAACCGGAAATACCCGGAAACCGCAGCCACTTTTGACCCGGCTGGTTTGTTTTCCTTCATCTCATCCAAATCTTTGGAAGGAAATAAAGAGGATAAATAAAGGGAGTTGAGTATTTATATGAGTCTAGAAAATAAGGAAACAAAATCATTGCCACTTCTTTTCACGGTTTTAAATTTGCATTCAGTTTTGTCCTCGTTTCTTCATCTGCGATCCAGCTTTGTTTTTTTTTTTTTGTATATATATATATTTCTTTGTGTATAACAAGTTTATTTTTCATGTACTTTTTATACAAACAAATTCTTTTTGTATATCTCTTGTTTTGTTTTCTCATCGGTGACTTGATCAGTTTTAAATTTTAAGTTTGGGGGAGTACGTTGATGTTGATGAATTTTATTAGCATTTGTTAGTTTTGTTACCTTGTGTTTATATATCACATGAGTGTGTGTAAATATGTGTATATGCATATGGGTTAATCGGTTTTTAGAAATGGTTTAACTGGTTGAACAGGTGACCCGATGAACCAATTATTAATGCGGTTCAATGTCGATCCGGGTTTCGATACATTGGGTGCATCATCGCAAAACCGATGTTCACGACTAATTTGGATCCACGAGAAATAGTGAAAGATCTTAGACTCGTGATCACATTCCAATGCTTTTTAAATAGAGATAATTACATAGACTATCATTAAGGTTTAACCTAATTACAAAAAAACATGTTATGTTTCAAATATACATATGTCTCATTAATATTTGTTTCTATTTTATAAATTGCACTCTCAGGATGAGTATTTGTTAGGTAATACAAATTTCCTGGGTCAATCAATATATAATTATTCTAATAATAATTTATTGGGCTAAAATGCATACTTAGTCCACTATCTTTGGGGTACTGGCACAGTAGACCACTAATTTAGGGGTGTGGCAAATTAAGTACAATAATTTATAATTTATGGCAATTTAAGTCCAAATTATGTTGGAGATTAAGAAAACTTTTTTAGGAAAATGGCACGTGACCCCACTAATTTGGGGGTTTTTGAATTTTCCGGTGATTTTTGACACGTTGGCAATAGATACATTAAAATAAATGCATAAACCCATCCTAGGTGGAAAATATTTTGGAGGGAAAATAATTACACACATTAATTAATTAATTTGGTACCAAATTAACATAAACCCTAGAAATCAAACCTATGGAGAAAAAAAAACAAACCCAACCTTCGATTTCCTCTCTTTCTCTTTCCAAACTGCCGAAAAAACCAAAACCAACAAATTTGAAGGTCTAAACCCAGAGAAATGGTGCACATTAGGAGCGAACAATACTGGATTTTGCCACCACCTCGATATCGTGAGTTCTCTTTCTAAGTTTCTTTTTTATACAATGTGTTTTGAGAATATGTTTTAGAAAATGGTCCCCCTTTTCATTTTATCTTGTATTGTTAGTTTTTAAAATGGTCCACCTTTTCATGTTGCGCATGGTATTTGTGAAACATGTGGGGTTGAGTTGTAATATTTTAATGTGCGGTCAAAGAAGCGTAGTCTGGTTTGGTTGTGAGTTTATTAATGATTTTTTTTTATTTTCCACAGACCACTGATTCGGAATCTATAACAGTAGTCTTATATTATGGGGGAATTTTTCAAAATGTACCTCATGCAAAGTACATTGGTGGTAGGGAGATAGTGTTTGAGTATGTAGATGTTAGGAATATAAATATTATAAACTTTGAGTTGTGGGGTAAGAACCATATATGTGAAGGTAGCAATTTTTTTTATGTGTTTGAGGAAAATGGTTTTAAGTTAGTATGTGAAGATGCAGATTTGTTGAAATCTTTTAAAAAATGTAAAGCTGCCAGGGAAATGCATGTATTTGTCCAGATTTTATTATCCAGAACATGAGTCTAGTGTAGAGGACATTGAGAGTGGTGACATTGGGGATAATGATAGTGGTGATAGTGAGGAGGCTGAGAGTGACAATGATAGTGGTGACACTGAGGAGTACATACAAAATTTCAACATTCTTTGATGATGAGAGGGTGACATTGGTGATAATGAGAGGGGAACATTCTTTGATGATGAGAGGGGTAACATTCTTTGTGGATTGGATCTAGATGACAATGATTTCAACATGGGGAGTGATAGTGTAGATGATGATGCCCTGTTTGATGAACATGTATATGAAATGGCATCTAGGTGTGAACATAGTGACATTGCTGAACATGAGAGGGGGAATATTGTTGATGATTCACATGGGGAGCGAGAGTGTAGAAGATGATGATCTTTTTGATGAACATGTAGATGAAATGGCATCTAGGAGTGAACATACATCTGAGTCCTATGAATCTGAGTTCCTTCAATGTTTCAATCATTTTAGCTATATAATTTATGGTTCTTGTTATGAAATGGATGTTCTCATTCAGAACGCATAGAAACATAGTATTCATAGATGTTCAAAACACAGTAGAAACATTAATACCTACCAAAAAACTAAGATTTCTTACAATAACAGAAGTTTTGAACAAGGTTCATTCCAACATAACTACATAACACCACACCATACCAACATGGGAAAATTGGCATGTTTTCCTAATCAATCTTACATATTACATAAATACTACACCAACAATAGTCTTGCTATAATAAATGAAGTAGTTCCAGCTTCTTTTCCATTCTTCCCAACAAGCAATAGCATGCATATCCACCCCAAAACAATGCAGAAAACTATCATTCCATAGATCAATCTCCATATCTTTTTGTTGCTATGTTCCAGTGTTTTCACTTTAGCTTCCATCACATTCATGTTCCTCAACAAACCAGGTATAATTTCTTTGGAACGACGACATATTGGGGGTTCCTCCCAAGAAAAAAAACCTACATCCACCTCTTTAAAAAATACATATCCAACAAAAAGAAATTAAAAAATTAAACTAAAAATTTAGAAAAAGAAAAATCTCAACCAAAATAAACTATAACCAAATCATAGTCAAAATCATTGAGACACGAATCAAACCTCATAAAGACCGAAAAGAAATAATTATACAAAAACTTCAAAATCCAGACACGAATTAAAACAATAATACATAACCTACCTTATAATTAAAACACGAATGTAACCACCTCCCAGGGTTATCTTCAGTCCATGACGTGCACAAGACTGCCCTCGTTCCACAAAAGCAGTCGATTGAGCTTGTTGTGTGAGACATTGAAAAGGGTTCTCAAATTTTTTTGCCTAGGGTTCTTGGTGTGAGAATTGGGGGGAAATGGATGTTTTGCAGGTTAATATCGATTATATTCCCCCCAAATCTGATTGTGTAATTAGTTTCCCTCCAAAGTATTTTCCACATGGATATAAGCTATTATTTTAATGTATTATTTCCACCTAGGATGGGTTGACTTGCCAAGGTGTCAAAAAAGGGCCAGAAAATTCAAAAACCCCCAAATTAGTGGGGTCACGTGGGGGTCACATGCCACTTTCCGGTGAGATTTCTTAATCTCCGATGTAATTTGGACTTAAATTGCCATAAATTATAAATTGATGTACTTAATTTGCCACACCTGAATTAGTGGTCTATTATGCGATTACCCCAAAGATAGTGGACTAAGTATGCATTTTTGCCTAATTTATTGTTGCTTGCTATTTGCGAGAGTAATATAATTCTTCAATTGAATAACGAATTCAACCAAACCATCGTGCAAGCACCAGTACATATGATATAACAAGTCAAAAACAATAAAGTGTTGTGATAATTGTTCAATTATGTGGACTTTAACATCAATTGTATAAACTTTAGCAAAAGTAGTGGAGGAAGCATCAATTGTATAGACTTTAGCAAAAGTAGTGGAGAAAATTGCCAAACACATGGTTGAATAGTCATACATTTTGCCTATAAATTGTTGAAGTTCGTTGAATGAAAACACACCGAAATACATATATCTCTCTCTTCTCTTTTGCTTATTGTTCGATTCACATATTTCTCAATATATATTTGTATTATCATTATAGAAAATAAAAATTATCTATAACACGTTATCGGCCACGAGTTATTGCTCGAGAAAAGGTTTGTATATTTCAAGTTTGAATTTCTTGTGCTAATTTATTTTATTTCCTTTGTAGAAAAATAACCGGTATCAAAAAGCAAAAATTCCAGATCCTCGATACCACTGGCGATAATTATTTATCATGGTGCCCAGATATTAAGTTGCACCTTCAGGGTCAAGATCTGGCTAAAACACTAAACCCTGTAAAAATCAAAGAGGCCGTCAGTCATAAAAGATGAGGCGAACGCAATGATATTTATTCGCCATCATCTATCTGATGATTTAAAAAATGAATATATATACAAATTGAAAGGCCTTCTGAGCTCTGGTAAAAGCTCAAAGATAGATTTGATCACACCAGAATGGTGATACTCCCGCAGGCACAATATGATTGGCAACAATTGAGGTTGCATGACTTCAAGTCCGTGGCCGACTATAATTCAACATTATTTAAAATTGAGTACCGACTGGCTCTCGTGGGACAAAACTATCTAGTAGATCAAAAAGAAATCTAATGTGTTTTAAGGATGTGCGTGATAATGGCTATCACTTGGAGACAATAAATGAACATAATAAGTAGTGTCTGTGCATCACATCCTATAAAATGAGAAAAAGAATTACCCATGAGAAATTTGAAGCAACAACTTATGAATTGTATTGTGTCCAAATTAAAGCTTTTGAATCCTACACCACCATGCCTTGGAAGCTGGTGAATCCTGATATATTTGGGTTATGACATGTTCACCTAGGACACACAGGAACAACTATGATGCATAGGATTGTTGAACACACTAATGGACATCCATTAAAAGGCACGAAGATGCTAATGTCCAAAGATTATTTCTGTAAATCGTGTTCACAAGGAAAATTTATCACTAAACCTTCCATGGAAAAGGTTGATTTTGAATCACCATCATTTTTACAATGTATTCATGGTAATATTTGTGGACCAATACATCCCGCAAGTGGACCATTTAGATATTTTATGGTCTTAGTAGATGCATCGTGTAGATAGTCACACATATGTGTATTATCTACTAGAAATGTTGCATTTGCTAGATTATTAGCGCAAATTATTAAATTCCAAGCACATTTCCCTGATATTCCATAAAGAATATAAGAATGGATAATGTCGGAGAATTTAAATCAAAAAGTTTTAATAAATATTGCGCAGCAATGGGAAATAATGTTGAACACCCAGTAGCACATGTTCATACTCAAAATGGATTGGCAGAATCCCTAATTAAACGAGTTTAAATCATTGCTCGTACATTATTAATGAGATCAAAGCTCACTAGTGCAACATGGGGTCATGCAGTATTGCATGCATCATCACTAATTAGATTACGCCCCACTGCTTATCATATGCACTCCCCAATGCAATTAACTAATCTTGGTTTTGAGCCAAATATTTCGCACCTACGCACTTTTGGGTGTGTCGTTCATGTGCCGATTCCACCTCCTCAAAGGACAAAAATGGGTCCACAACATAGACTTGGTATATATGTTGGATTTGATTCTCCGTCAATTATTCGGTATTTGGAACCAATGACGGGAGATTTATTTACTACTAGATTTGCAGATTGTCATTTTGATGAGATAACATTTCCACAAATGGGAAGGGTTAACGATATTTTAGATAAACAAAAACCAGTTGAGAGCATCTCCTAGAATGAACAAAGCTTATCCCATTTAGATCACATACTTACGAATGTGAAAGTGAGGTGAATAGAATCATTCATTTATAGAATATTGCAAATAGGCTTCCCGATGCATTTAATGATGCTAGTAAAGTCACGAAGTCTCATATTACTAGTTTGCAAATGCTCGGCTAGGATTATTGTTCCTGATGAAAATAAGAAAATTGTAGGTCCCAAGGGGTGTGAGTAAGGTTTAGAAGGGGGGGATTGAATAAACCTTACCAACTTTTCGATTTTAATCCTTTTAAGATTATTAGAGAGTTAACTCAAACAGTTGTGTCCTTGAGGGACAGCTAAGTTGGTTATTGTGAGTTAGCCACTCAACAAACTCGATAGATTTGTTGATAGAATAACTCAGCTGTTTAACCTGAACTTTAACTAGGTTGTTGGTTTTATCAGCGGAAGACTTAACACCCTTTGTATTGTTTTAAACTTGTTTTAACATTTGATTTTAAGCACTTGGTTATTAATCAGTTGGATACCAAATATGAGTTTTTAAATGAGATATGATGTAAGTATGCGAGAAATGTAAATGTCTTTGAAAAATAAATGACACTGATTAATTTTTAGAGGTTCAAAGATGTGGTAATTCTTCTAAACCTCTCTTCTCCAACTCTGGAGGAATCCACTAAATAATGAGATCAATTTACAAAGTGGTGAGCGATCTAGAAGACAACCTTGGTCACCACGGTGAGCTTCTCTTACGACTCGGCTTCTTCACAGGCAATTTGCCTTGCTACTTCAACTCACTTTCTCAAGCTCTTGGATTTGATCACGAAGCCCTCCAATAACTTGATACTGGTTCGACCTTGAACCTTCCTACAATCCTCCTTGGAAAATAGACCCCTTTTGATTCTTCAAAGTTTCATCTTCAACAGATTTGAAGTTGTATTTCCTTCATAGCTTGTGTTGGATCGATTTCCTTCGAGTTTCAGGCTTGAAGATGTGCTTGAATATATTTGAGAATATTTGCAGGGTAATAGCTTGAATAATGCTTGCTTGTTCGTGGTTCAGATAACCTTTTCTCAATGAAATTCCTTAGCCTTTTATAGTGAACTTTTGAAATTTTGCCCGTTGAAGAGATAGGCTGATTTCAAAAGTCACTTGTGTTCGTTGGCTTGTCTTGTTGCAGTCTTTGATGTTGACATTTCCTCGTATTAAATGTCTTGCAGCATTGCAGCGTTTCTGACACTTGGTGCAAGTCTTCCCATTGGTTTGTTCCTTTTGCACACAACTGGAACTAACACTTTATCTTTGACAACTTTAACTTGTTACCATTCTGAGTAACATTCTTGACTTTCATCAACGGATCTTATTCAGTTGTCTTGACTTGACTGTAGTCTTTTATTCCCCAGGTGACTTGAGTTAGTTTCCAATCCTTGGATGACTCATCTGTCACTTCATCTTGAGACTTGGTTTCTTGAGTTGACTTGACTGACTGTTCATACAACTGTCTCACAGCTGATACATCTTTAGTTGAGTTCTTGACTTCCCTTCTTAGCCATACTCAGCTGTTTCACAGCAGAGTCTTCACTTCAGTCTTCAGTTGACTTCTTGTATCTCCAGGCGTAGCTGACTTAACTCAGCTTTTCCAGCCCTATCTATTACAATGCAAATTACAAGGAAAATGGGGTGCCAACTTTCTAGTTTAAGTTTTACATGGCATCCATCAAAATCTATAAAATAAATTTCCCAACAATTTCCCCCTTTTTGATGATGCCAAAACTTAAAACACATTAATCAACAAATAAACAACAAAGATACATACATACAATGCAGTAACAAAGAATGTATGCGTAAAATAGATCATTTTATTGATCATAACATTCTTGTCCTTTACACATCTGTTTACATTTGGTATCAGAGCATTTTTATATCAAAGCAAAAATACACATCTATGCTAAGATACAAGAGAAAATACAAAGTGAAAGATTACAGGGAAAATCACTAAGTATTATAGATGACTTACAAAAATGTATTTACGTAAGTAATATACATGAAGGGTTTGCAACGACACTTCATCGCCTTCGCTGCTTCCTTACTCTATCTTCTTCAGCTCTTTCGTAGTCATCAAGTCTCTTCCTTTTTGTTTCTTCTTCTTCATGCTTCTTGTTCTTTTCATAGGCTCGTTTGGAGGCATCATCCCTTCACTTCCTCTCGAGCCATTTCTATGTTTGCCTGTTGTTCTCCTCTTCCTGTCTTCTTAGTGCCTCTGCATTCTTTCTTGCCACTTCTAGGTATGCCACTTCATCATATCCGGCCCAAGTAGATCCTCCCTTCTTTCCGGGATCTACATATTCAATATTTTGGGTTGTGGCCGAGGTCGAAAACCTCTTCCACCACCACTTCTTCCTCCTCCTCTGGGTGTATACTATCTGAGAGAGTCTTACGCGGTGGTGAGGAGTTCTGGTAGTCTCTTTTTTTCGCTTCTTCGCACAATGCAAAACCCTTATCCCAGTACAAATCCCAGTCTTGGGCTAGTGACATTCCCTGAAAATAGCCTTCGGATTCAAGCGTTTTGAATTCTTCAACTGATCTCGGCTCGGATCCATTGTTAGGTGCAGCATTTTGATCTTTTCCTGCCGGAATGCCACCATACTGCTTCATCACTTCTTTGATGCGGGCATCCGTCTTTTTGTCGAACTCCTCAATCTCTACTTCGATAATTCATCTCTTCTTCGACATTGGCACATCAGAGTGCCCAATGGGTAGGGTTATGGGGAGTTTGCTCAAGATGGAGGCAGTAATTTGATTTCTTTGAGGGTTTCAACTATCATTAACGTAAGATCTTTTGAACGTTCCCCCTCAGCTGGCTTTCCCTTCATCTCAGCTGCAGATTCTTTCAATTTCCTTAGGGACTCCTCTTCCCCCCTTTTGGCATCATCAAAGGAGAGAGGGACCCCAGAGAACATGCATTCAAGCATGAAATTGAGTCTTCTAAGAGCAGAAGTTTGTTTGGAGTCTGCTGCAGCATAAGCTGTCCGAAATTCTGAGCGAGTTGCCTTGGACTCGGCTACCACCAACTTCATTTCAACCATGAGTAGGCTGAATTTGTCATTCATTGCGTTCCCAAGGCGCATAATTTCTTTTCTTTGGAATTCTTGCAGCAGCTCCATTTCTGTTTTGTGAGACTCATGTAACCTTTCGATATACGCCTGCATCCTTTGCTTTAGATCAACATTGTCAGCAATCCAGGCGAGCATTACGCCATATAGTGCTTTGAAATAATGAACTTGTTTGAGTCGCATGGCAGATTGCTGTTGAGACCATTCTCGGATTCGCACCACTATCCCTCTCAAGTCTGCTGTGAGGGTAGCATCCCTGTTGTCCTGTCTTAAGTCGAGTGAGGCCTGATGTCTTTCAATCTTCTCAATCTCTTCACAGATCTTCTTGAAGATCTCACGAAACTCAGCTGTCTCACTTGATCCAGCTACAGGCCACTCTTCAGCAAAGTTGAACTCGACTGGAACAATGGTGTCAGTGGGAACGATTGGATCTTCTCTCACAAAGAATATTCGTTGTTCAGCAGCGGTCTCTTCTTCCAAATCTAGTAGGATTGGCGTGAAAAGAAATACCTTTGGAAAGGCATCATCACTCACATATGGGATGGTTTTGAGGTTTGTGCCTGTGATGACGCAACTCTATTTGCCTCAGCCGCGGTAGCTACATCGGCAGTGGTCACAGCTGTGGGAGCCTGTGATGGAGCTGGTGTAGTCGTTACTGCTGCAGTTTGTGGCTTTGCAATGGCAATGGCTGTGGATTTGGTGTAGTTATTCTGCTGTATGTTTGTGGAAGCCTGTGATGGATTATGTCGTTGGGGGCGATTGAGAGATTTTGCCCAGCTAACTGAGCCTCAACTGTTTTAACAGCATCTTCGGTCTCAGTGGATTTTTCTAAATGAATAACCTATTCATCTGCTGCATCATCAGCGTCATCGGATGATGATGAGACCTGTGGGCTCGGCTCATCATCGAAATTAAATTTTTGACGAGCAGCTTTGTCACTTAGCTGGCTCGTAGTTTTGAGAACATCCTCAGCTGGGTCCTTTGGATCTACAACAGGAGTGGACTCAGCTTCATCTTCAGACCCCAAGAATGATATATCAAGGTTCACCTGGGAGTCATGAAGTGCGCTTATCTCCTTCTCAATTTCAGCGCTCTGAACTGGAGGAATGTTCTGCGTTTCTTCACCCCTACCTAGGGAAGTCTCAACCTCCCTTAGGCCTTCAATACCTCCAACAGACTCAACTACTGCGAGGCCTTCAACGTTCCCTTCGACAGTCGCAGCTGTCTTAGGGTCTTCAACCATGGCATCCATAGGAGTCTCAACTCCTTGGATTGCACTTTCACTGCCCAGAGTGTTCTTCCCGGAGCATCTCCATCCTGTGCCTCATTTGTAAGAAGCAGTGTCATTAGCCTTCAAAGCGGCAAACATTTGGTGAGTACGGACTGTTGTCGAGCTTCGTCAATGTCAATCTGTTGTGGTTCTTTCTCAGTTTCCACTTCACCTCCTTGCTTCAAGTTGGAGTCTTCCGCAACATCCTCCAACCCTGTTGTGGTGGAGAGAGCTTCCCCCTCAGCTGGCGCACTAGGCCGAGTGACTATGATGGGGTCACTCTGCTGCTCCGATTCGCGGCCTTTTCCATTGAGTGCTCAGCCGCTGGGGCAGGTGGTAAAACACCTTCTTTAGGGGTTGGCTGAACTTGGGTGCCCAAAATCCCAGTGTCATTGCCAATGCCCTTGGATCCATCCCCAGATTGAACAGGGGACGTGGCTGCAGCGACGATTGAGGCAATGTGTTGTGCCACTCCCAGAGGGTCGATCTGCAAGAGAGAGTGAGACGATTCTCCTGGTCCTTCAAACAATTGTTGCTCGTGCATGTGTCTTGATTCCCTCAGATCCTGCTGCATGTCTGACTTCTCTGCTGCAGCGGTGAGATCCATATCCTCGTCACTATATGTGTACTCAACAAGAGTGCTATGAGTATGCTCGTGAGTACCAGTGAACATGCATATCTTGGACTTTTCTAGTGCACGGGCTTCCTCTCTTTCTCATCAGCTTTAATGATGCGGAGGAGATCCATACAGTTGTTTTCGTCAAGGGCCTATCAAACAGTCGAGACCCCAAGAAAACGAAGCAACTCTTCTTCCTCTTCAATGTACTCAAGATGAGCGAACTGCATCCTTGAGTGATCAAGTTTCCATGCCCTCCATTCTCGTAGGCGTCTCTGGATGTCTGGATATAGTGGAGAGTACATGATGACATCGTCATCATCATTTTCTTCTTCTTGCGCTCCTTTTTCAGGAATTGAAGGCAAGAGACTCTGCTCCTGTTCGCCTTCAACAACATCTGTAGCAGGTGGAGAGACAACCTTTTCAACTGAAGGTTCAATTGTCTCTGCTGCTATACTTCCCTCTGCTGTCTCTCGCATAGCTGGGTCTCCGGATGGTATCTGCTGCACATCATCAGCAGACTTAGTCGTTTCATCGATTACTTCAGGAGACTGCACTTCCTGAGTGTCAGCAGCCTCGGATGCTTTCTCCAGCTGAGTTGCAGATTCAGTTGTCTTCTCCAATTCAGACTGCCTAACCAATCGTCTCCTTTTGGGTAGCAGGGGAACCTCTTCCTCAATATTTTCTGGTTCTTGGAAGGAGATAGCTTTCACAGCTGCCTTCCTTGTCTTGGTAGAGCGCTTCTTCTTTTTGAAGAGGAGAAGGAGTATGGTGTTCCTCCTCTCCCTCGGCTGCGGGGGCAGGAGTCTCGGCTGCTCGGGCAGGCGACTAGGCTGCAGTGGCAGGTGCATCCTTTTTCTTAGCTGCAGGGGCAGCCTTCTTCTTCGGTGCTGTAGGGGCAACTTTCTTCTTTGGAGGAAGGGTAGCAGTTGTGTCCTCATGGTCAGCTGATTCCCCCTCACTTGTGTCCGCCTTCTTTGCATGGGCTCTCTTCTGGGCACCAGAGAGGTTAGCCCGGAACATTCTTTTGTTGACATGGAAGGGTTCGCCATGTCGAAGGGCAATACCCTTCACTTCCAGCAGGTGGCCAATTACAAGGCCATATCCAAGAGATCCTCCAAAGGATCCATCTTCCTTAAACGTCTTATTCATCACATTGAGTGATCTGCTATACGAACTCGGCCAGATTGACCTTTTTGCCTGCATGATCCCGGCCATGATGATCCGCTTAGTCTTTGACAGCTGGTTGAAGCTGCCAAACTTTATATCAATACACTTGGAGACGATATCCATCAGCTTATGTAGACCACCTTGGCAACACACTCTGGTTTCTTGTCAGTTGTGTAGACCACCTTGGCAGCACACTCCGGTATGGCTATCTCTTTCCATGCAGCAGCCAAGTCTATATCAGCTTCATGAATCTCCTTTATGCCTTCCGATGGCAACAAACAGTGCTCCGCAAGGTCCTTAGCATGTATTATGATGTCCTTGCGGTGGACAGAATACTTGATCCCTTCGTCCTGCACTTCCGCGTTAACATAGAACTGAGCTACCTCCTCAAGGTAGGTGTGCGAGTATTCCATGGTTAGAAAAGCCTTAAGACCTGACTTTTCTATCATTTCAGCGATTTTCTTGACAAGGGTTTCATCAGAACCCTGCTTTACCATTCCTTCAAAATCCACTGACACTCCTGAGTGGATTTGCTTTAAGAGCTTGACGAAATCGAACATCGGTGCCATTTTCAGTGATTTTTACCGATTAAACCTGACGAACTTGCTTGAGAGTACTTTAGGGTTTCCGAGGGAAAAAAATATAGCTTGCTTTTGCCTTGCTTGAAGATGAGCAGGTTTACGTAAGTGAGAGAGAAGGTGAAAAATGTATTTATATAAGGGTTATGAAAGGACATGTCTTCGGATTTTGAATTTTTATCGAGATCAACAACTCAGATTGAAACGTCAAAACCGCATTTAATTCCTCGCATTTAATGCAACAACATTTATATCCAATCATATGCTTACTGTGCAGCTTTTTACTGTACCCGTCATTATTATGCTGACGTCATCCTTAAAAACATTCCGCTCATTTAAACGCATTGTGTTTTTGTCACTTAGCTCATAAATAATTCAGCTTATATCCAAAGTGACTTAACTCTGCTTCTCTCTTCTCATCCAGTGACTCGGCTATCAGCTAACTCGATACAGCTGACTTTCCGACATGGCTGTTTCACTTGGTTGATTTGTGAGACTTGCTCTTTTCTCATTTTCTCATTGACTATCTCTGCAGTTTGAGTCTTCTGAGTGTTAACTCAGCTCAATTAACCCTAACTCATTTTTAAGCTCTTCAAATCTTGATTCACATAGGGGCTTAGTGAATATGTCAACTAACTGCTTATCAGTTGAGATATACTCCAAAGTGATGTCTTTCTTTTCAACATGATCTCTTATAAAATGATATCTGACATCAATGTGCTTTGTTCTTGAACATAACCACGGGGTTACGTGTGATTGCAATGGCACTAGTGTTATCACACATAATTGTAATTTCTTTCTCTTCAATCTCATAATCTCTCATTTGTTGTCTCATCCATAAGACTTGGGCAGGCTGCTTGTGCCCGCCAACTATATACTACTGCAGCCCATTTGTGGATGTGGCTATTGAGTTTTGCTGCGATGCGAGTAACCAATAAGCTTGAATCCATCTTCCTTTGGATACCATAAGCCAACTTCACGGCATCCTTCAAATACCTTAGGATTCTCTTAGTCATGATCATGTGGCTCTCCTTTGGTGCAAATTGAAATCTTGCACATACACCTCTTGCAAAGGTGATGTCGGCTTTCTTGTTATTAAGTAGAGCAATGATCCAATGAGTGCTCTATATCTAGTCTGATCTACAGTATTGCCATTTGCATCCATATCCATCTTGACTGATGTGTTCATTGGTATTTTCACAGAAGACTTCTCTTCCATACTAAATTTCTTCATTAAATCTCTGGTGTATTTTGTTTGACTTATGAAGGTTCCATCCTTCAATTGCTTGACTTGAAGTCCTAGGAAGAAAGTTAGCTCTCCCATCATGCTCATCTCAAATTTACCTTGCATGAGGTTAGAGAACTTATCACACAACTATTTATTTGTGGATCCAAAGATGATATCATCCACATATATTTGAACAAGTAGTATACTCTCTCCATCTTGAATTCTGAAGAGTGTTCTATCCACTTTGCCTTTGGTGAATCCATTGTCAGTTAGAAATTGAGACAATGTATCATATCATGCTCTTGGTGCCTGTTTCAATCCATATAATGCTTTCTTGAGCTTGTACACCTTATCTCCAACAGTCTTCTGATCAAAACCTAGAGGTTGTTCAACATAGACTTCTTCTTCTAGCAGTCCATTTAGAAATGCATTCTTCACATCCATTTGATACACAGTGAAGTTCTTATGTGCAACATAGGCAAGAAACATACTTATGGCTTCCAATCTTGCAACATGAGCAAAGGTTTCATCAAAATCTATTCCCTCTTCTTGGCAATAACCTTTGGCTACCAATCTTGCTTTGTTTCTCACCACAGATCCTTCCTCATTCATCTCGTTTTTGAACACCCATTTTGTGCCAATAACATTTTGATGGGTTGGCCTTTGCACCAATTCCCATACCTTGTTTCTTTCAAACTGATTCAGCTCTTCTTGCATGGCTTGAATCCAATGTGTGTCATCCAGTACTTCAGACACGTCTTTTGGCTCTATTTGGGAAATAAAACAAGTAAACATTACTTCATCTTTGCGTGCTCTAGATCTGGTTCTTATGCCATCTCTTACATCTCCAATAACTAACTCTGGTGGATGGTCTCTTAGCCATCGCACATCAGGTTGGAGCAAGTCAGCTGGATTCAGCCGTCTCGTAGCTAAGTTGTCTTGAAAAACTCTTTCATCTTCATTGTTTGTAGACATTCAGTGCTCTCGAGATTCATCTATCTCATCATCATCTGTGTTGATTGCTCTTATTTGACTTCAACATAAGGACTCTTCTGCATAGTTGGGTGATTCGACTTTGTCGGCCTAACTCTTCAATGTCTTCTCCATTCACATTAGGTTTATCAGAAACCACATGGATGGATTCTTCTGTGACCATAGTCCTCTTGTTCAACACTCTATAGGCTTTGCTCTCAGCTGAGTATCCCAAAAAGATACCTTCATCAGCTTTAGCATCAAAAGCCTTCAAATTATCTTTGCCATTGTTGTGGATGAAGCATTTACATCCAAATATCCTGAAGTATCCAACATTTGGCTTTCTCCCTGTCCAAATTTCACAGGGAGTCTTGGTTAATTGCACATTAATCATGCATCTATTTTGAGTATAGCATCTTTGTGTTAATGGTTTCACCCAAAATCTCTTAGGCAATCCAGCTTCAACTAACATGGTCCTTGCAACTTCCTTGAGAGTTTTGTTCCTTCTTTCAGCTACTCCATTCTGCTGTGGAGTCCTTGCTGCAGATAACTCATGAGAAATACCATTTTCAACACAATACTGAGTAATTATCCCATTGACAAACTCAGTTCCTCTATCAGACCTTATCTTTATAATGGTTTGACTCTTTTCATTTTGAACTCTTTTCATCAGCTAAGGTAACTTATGCAAAGTTTCCTTCTTTTTGCACATGAAGATTGTTCATGTATATCTTGAATAATCATCCACCACCAATAAGGTGTATTTCTTTCCACTTATACTGGCTGGTTCAACTGGACCAAATAGATCCATATGCAACAGATGGAAAATCCTTGTTGAAGAAGGACTTGGCTTATCCTTGAATGAAGATTTTATTTGTTTTCCCATCTGGCATGCATCACATACACTTTCCTTCTTGTACATTGAGTCTGGAAATCCTTCTATAAGATGACTCCTTGCAAGCTTGTTGATTGTCTTGAAATTCAGATGACTCAGCTTCTTGTGCCACAACCAACTTGATTCGGCTGTGCTCTTTGCTAATAGACAAATGCTTGGTGTGGCAGTAGACCAATCTACCACATATATATTCTTCTGTCTTGTTCCTTGCAGCACTATTTCATTTGATTCAGCATCTTTGATCTGGCACTCTCCCATATTGAATCCAACATTATAGCCCTTGTCACAGAGTTGACTAATGCTTAACAGGTTGAAGTTGAGGCCTTCAACATAAGCAACATCTGTGATTTCCAATCCATTCTTCTTGATTGATCATGTGCCTTTGATTTCCCCTGGAGCTTCATTTCCTCCAAATATGACTTTTGCACCTCTAATCTCCTTGAATCTTGACAGGTTTTTCTTGTTTCCTTTCATATGTCTGGAACAACCACTATCCATGTACCAAGTTCCTTGGCACTTTCATTTGCATTCCTTGAACTGCAATCAAGGAAATTAGTTTTAGGTACCCATACTTGTTATGCAGGTCTGAGGGGTTAGTGCTATAAGATGATCCAACCAACCTATAGCCAAAGGACTTGACTCTAAGAGGTTGCCATCTATCAGTGCCATAATCATAGTGCACAGTAGTAAATTGCTTGGGGGTTCTAGGTTCATACAACTATCTCTTTTGTCTGTATGCCTGTGTGTGTGGTTTAGCAATTGCTTTCTTGGGATATTTGTGATATTTCTGAGTGTAGTGCCTGGGTGCATATGTGTGCTAATAATAGCTCTTTTCCCTTTGGAATGACCTTTGCTGAGATTTAGGTCTTTGCCATTTAGGCTTGCATTCCATTGGTCTTTGCTGATATTTTACATTGTACCAATCAGCTTGGTTTGGGTAGTTTCTACCATTCCCAACATGTGTGTTTCTCTGATGAAACTTCTGGGGTTTTTGGTAGCTCTGTTTGTTCTTCATAGAGTACTTTCTATTTGGAGTTTGCTGAGGAACTCTGCTGGATTTCCTCTCAGTTGTTCTCTCAGCATACTCGACTGGCTGTTTTCCTTTCCCTTTATATCCAAGGCCAATTTGTTTGTGATTGTGCTTAGGAGTGAATGTGGGTGCATCATTTGGTGTTTGGGATTTTTGAGATGTTTCATTGCTTGAAGATCCTTTTTCCATAATCACTATTGGAGTTTGACTATGCCCAAAGGAATTGAATCCTATGCCTGTCTTATCTCCACATTCTTTTTGACTCATTATAAGATAATCCAATGATTTGGATGCCTTTGTAAATGAGGCAATCACGTTCTTGAGGTCTTTTCCCTCTTTTCTATAGCAGCTATTTCTGCTATCATTTTGGCATTTTCAGCCTTCAGCTCTGTGTTCTCAACAACTATGTGACTTAGAGTACTGAACTCCTTAGTCAGCTGTGAGTTTTGGCTTTTGAGCTGCCTGTTTTCCTCATTTAGAAGTGTGTGTGAGGACTTAATGTGCTCAAAATCTTTCATCATTTTACCTAATGAATCATAAAGATCAGTGGGTGATGAAGTGTGTGTATCACAATCACTATCACTTGAATCTGAATGAGATGAGTTAGAGTGTACCTCATCTTCTTGGTCTGGCTGATCTTATTCTTTAGCCATAAGACAGTTCATGGCTTCTTCTTCAGAATCACTTGAGTAGTCAGCTTCACTACTCTCGAGTCACCGCTTTTTAGACTTACTTTAGACTTCTGTCTCGGCGGCCAACATGGCTTTCTTCTTTTCCTGTCTTCTTTCTCTGAAGACTTTTCTTTCTTCTTCATTCCTATATTTGTTAACTGGTGGATAGGAACAATCAACTGCAAAATGTCCTGGTTGTCTGCAGTTCCAACACAGGTTTTCAGCTCTTTGATTAGCTCTTTTTGTTCTTGGGTTATCAGCTCTCTGATATTCAACCCTTTGATGCTCAGCTCTCTTGGGTGGCCTTTCTTCCCTTGACTTAGAGGGAGCTGAATGTCTCCTGGAGGTTTCACCCTTGTTTTTTTTATAGTTCTTATTGAAGAACTTGTTGAATCTTTTAACCATTAGGGCAATCTCCTCCTGGTCTATGGCTTTCTTTGGTTCAGCTCTATTTCCATCCTTGACTACCAGTGCAGCTGTCTCCTCTTGCTCTTTTCTTCTCAGCTCAAACTCATAGGCTTTGAGGTCTGAGAATAATTCATGGTTGGATGTTCTTGAGAGGTACATGGAATGTCTTAGAGCCATAGTCTTCATTTCCCATTCAGCTAGGAGGCTCCTCAAGATCTTCATACACATCTCCTTTTGTGTGTATTCCTCCCAAGAGCTGAAAGCTCATTTGTGATCTCAGTGAATCTTGCATCCAACTGATCCATAGATTCTCCTGCAAATATTTTGAAATTTTCAAATTTTTGAACAGCAACAGACAATTTATTTTCTTTAATTTGCTCTGATCCTTCACAAATTAAAGTCAGCTTATTCCAGATTTCTTTTGCTGTTTTGCAAGATTTGACTTTGTTGAATATTGCTTTGTCCAAAGTCTTGTAGAGTATATCCTTGGCCACATTGTCCAAGTTGTATCTTTTCCTGTCACCATTTGTCCACTCAGTCCTTGGTTTTTCAATCATGGCTGGTCTTTCTTCAGCAGCATCTTCTTCTCCTTCACCGCTCTCTTCTTGTAGTGTTCACTTTCAATATTTGCAATGGCCCATCCTCTATCACAAGCCACATTTCATCGTGTAGAGCGGATAGATGAGCACGCATCACGAATTTTCAATCATCAAATTCTTCAATAGTGAACATAGTAATGCGTGTCAAATTTGCATCCTTGATAATAACTTTGCTAAAAATGAAAGATTTTGAAAATGCAAGTGTTTAA
>JABTTQ020001781.1:0-50000 GCA_016081115.2 Rehmannia glutinosa
CGTGCAAGCCTTGGGTCCCTTTTATAGATGTTTGGAGAGATCACATGTAGAGTTGGAACGGGAAAAGAACTCCGAAAAAATGCGTCTATAGAGTCCCACACGGTCAGACCGTGTGACACCACACGACCGTGTGATGTTTTGTGTTGCCCAATGCCACGCCCGCGTGGGTCTAGACAGTCTGGCCGTGTGGCTTGGTTCCCCTGTTTTTGTCCCTTTTTCACACGGTTGTGTCACTTTCACACGGGTATTTTCACACGGCCGTGTGAAGTGTTTTTGTCCATTTTCTTCGTTGTTTTGATCTTCTCTTCGCATTTGTCCGTCCTATCCGGGCATTCTAACTGATATTTCTTCGTTTACAGCTCCATTTCCTATAAAAAGTTACAAGAATACGCAATATCATGCCCTTCTAAGGAAACCAAGTAAAAACACACTAAATATTGTTAGATAAATGTTTTTATCATGATTTTGATGATTTTGTTTTAATGTGTTTTTACACCAAAATAATGTTTCTAAATGTTGTCCAAATACTCCCGATCGATTTAAAATGTTTTTACTAATTATTTGGAGTATTTCTTGAAATTTATTTTTGACAAAAATTGGACAACACTTTTGATGATTTTGTGTTAATGTGTTTTTACACCAAAACAATGTTTCTAAATATTATCCAAATACTCCCGATCGATTTAAAATGTTTTTACTAATTTTTCGGAGTATTTCTTGAAGTTTATTTTCGACAAAAATTGGACAACACTTCTGTCTCGTGTTCAACCGGTCGCCCTATAGGGCAACCCGTGTCTGAAAGATGATTTCCAAAATAGAAACGAGACATTTGATATTTTCCTGGAGGTCGACCGGTCGCACAAGTCATCATTCGGTATCTGAAAGAAGAAAGAACAAAACAGAGAATCTGTTTCTCTTAAAAACATCTAGGGGGACCGGTCCCTATGGGGTGCGACCGGTCGGACCCTAGGTCGACCGGTCCAACCCCCTGGATCGGTCCCTATGTGTATTTTTGCTGTTTCAGTTTCATTTCTGTATTTGTGCGCGACTGGTCGCCATACCATTTTGACAGCAAATTCTAACCGTTATGCAACAGACAACTTTTCCCCAATTTATGGTGTTGATCTCTAACAGCTATATTTTTCATTTGTCTTGTAATTTTTTACAGATTTCAATATTCTAGGAGGAGCCTATCAAGTTCAAGACATCCTTTATAAATAGATGAAGAATTGAATCAACACAACAAGAGAGAATACTACAACACAACAAGATACATTCAAGCAAACACTTTTGTTCTTATATTTCAATACTCTTGTTGTAATAGCCTAAGGTCTTACACATTCACATCTTGAGGTCTAGATTTAATTCTTGATTACACTTGTACTCATATTTGTATAATTCATTATCGGGTTGTAATCCTGAATTTGTGGTCGTCATTCAACACAAGATATCCTTGTGAGTGTTTTTGAGGTAAGAACACACTTGGGTGATCTTAGGTGTTAGGTGTTAGAAGATTGTGGTAATTTTCTTATTAAAGAGTTTGGTACTCTTTGAGGTGTTGAAGAATTTGGTGTTCTTCAAGGTGAAAGATTGTGGTAATCTTCACAAGGTACCGTAGAAGATTGTGGTAATCTTCAAGGGAGATTGTGGTAATCTCCAAAGAGGTGTTGTAAGGTGATGTTGTATTAATTGTGGTAATTAATAAAATCTTTTTTTCTTTTTGAAATCCATCCCGGAGATACTGGGGTGGTAGAGGATTAGGCCCTAGGTGGGTTGAACCTCTATAAATCGACGCATGTTGTTTACTTCCCGCACTTCCATCCTTGTCTTTGATTATTACATTCGAAAAAGAGGGCATAATCGAGAAATGGGCATAATCTATTCACCCCCTCTAGATTATCGTAGCCACTTGGACTTACAAATATGCGTGCAAATGCATCAAATATATATCATTTTAAGCCTCAAAATGCACGTATATTTTACACACATTAAAATCCTCCAAACTTAAAGCATTGCTCGTCCTCGATCAAATTAAGAAAAATAATATCAAGGGGTAAAAAGAACACACAAGAACACTATTAACATTAAATAACATTTGACTCCATGCTTAAGAAAACCATGTAATTCATAATCAAGAAGTCATCATTCATAAACTTGGCATAGTTAATACTCTTTTGGGTACTCGACATCGCGACTCACAAGTAGTAATAGTGTATCACCCGACTCTCAAAAGTGTATGGATAATGTTTACGCTCAAATCAATTCAGTGAAAGTAAAACTACCATAGGCTTGCAAATCGTCTAACATCTCGACCACTTTTGTGTGCACAATCTAAGAATCAAAAAAGACTTTTCATTTGGTTGTAATGTAGGCTCTTTGGTAAGGGTAGGGGAAATTTGGATTAAGTGACTCGACTTGAGCAAATAGAATTTTAGTACACAGACTTGCAATTCACCAACCCAATTTCATCATAAACTCATTTTCTTTTTTTTTTCTTCGATTCCACCCTTATTTGTCAATTTTCATTCTTAGGCCATGTTGCCTATTTTTCTTTTTCTTTAGCCTCAATCTCTCATTTTTTTTCATAATTTTCAGAATTTTTCTTTTGCTTTGCTCGATTTTCTCTTCTTTTTCAGATATCTTTCTTTCTTTTTCGAGCTTCATGATTTTTTCATTTACCTAGATACAGCTCATCCCTTTTTCTTTTGCCAACATCATCTCTTTTTTCATAAGTTTTCACCGCATCTCCCCCAAACTTATTCATTTTCTATAAGCTCAAGAAATTTCAGGGATAAAATCATTTTGCAATTTTAAAGATCAATGTGGCTCAGAATAAAAGTTTTGGCTCAAAATTGGCTAGCTAGGGAATCATGATTTCATAGGTAGGCTTCTTAGGCTAAATAGGCTAAACAAAGATGACCTTAGATCATTTTCAAAAATTGCACACATACATGGCTTCAATGAAGATACCAGAGCAAGTTCTAGAGTTCTATCAATCATGAATGACACACTCAAGAAAAAAATTAATTCTGCATAATATAAAACAGTTTAAGGCACAAAAGCTCACAGGCTTATTTTTCGCAACATGCTCAAATACCCAATTTTCTCAACTAATGCTAACCAAATAAATTACATCTTCCCAACAATTCATCGCAGTATTCCCAGAAGTATGTTATCTCATTCCATAAAATGCTCCTAGTAAAATCATACGGAAGCTGGGCACTTTCAAAAACATTGATTAAAAATTACACACAAAAATAATTAAACGTGCTAAAATAGAAATATAAAAATCGAAAATATAAAAAAAAATTGAATTTTTTTTAATGCAAAAATGCTCTACATGCAATCCTAAATTGTTAGGAAATTTATTGTTTAGATTTTGATGAATGCCATGTAAAACTTAGATTAGAAAGTTGGCCCCAATTCTTGTTGTAAAATGCATTGTAATAAATAGAGCTGGCCAAGCCGAGTTAAGTCACCTACGACCTAACATGCAAGAAGACAATCAAGACTAGAAGGAATACTCCATTGCGAGACAAGTGAGTATGGCAAAGAAGAGTAGACGGGAACTCTCTTTCAAGAAGCAAGGCGAGCAAAACAGTGGAGTATCGGTCAAGTCAACTCGAGAAAAGCCAAGTCTCAAGTTGAAGTGACGGAAGAGTCATCCATGATTGGAAGCGACTCTAAGTCACCTGGGGGAAAGCAAAGAAATGCAAAAGTCGAGATAATCAAAAGATCCGTTGCACGTAAATCAAGAGAATTACTTAAACAAGTAATATCTCCATACCACCTTTCTCGGAGTGCTCGGTCCCGAAGCGTGCAAAAGGAATGAACCAATGGGAAGCACTACACCGTGTCGAACTCGAAAAGGTGAAAGAACAATTCATACGAGGAAATGTCAATTCCAAGGATCGCAACAAGACAAGCCAACGCGCAAGTGACTTTCAAAAATAAGCCTATCTCTTCAACGGGCAAATTTTTGAAAGATCACTATAAAAGGCCGAGGAGTTTGTTTGAGAATACGAGACACATAAGACATATGAGAGTGACACAAGTTACAGACCTGAACAAAAACAACGTTCAAGCAATTATTAGAAAATCTGAAACATTCTCAATTCTCAAGCCTACATTACGAAGAACATCAATCCAACACTCACCTGTGAAGGAAAGATAACTTCAATCAGTTGAAGAGGAAAATACTAAAATCAAGGGGTCTACATTCCACGAAGGATTGTAGGAAGGTTCAAGGTCGAACCAAGTCTTAAGCTTTTGGAGGGCTTCGTGATCAAATCCAAAGAGCTTGAGCAAGTGAGTCAGTAGTAGCAAGGCACAATGAAGAAGAAGGCCGAGTCGTCGAGAAGCCAACCGAGTGATCAAGGCATCTCGATCGAGTCCCAAAGGATCAAGTCAATTTGTGTGATCAAGACTTGTATCCGGACTGCTACCACTTTGTATTCGATCATTACCTAGTGGATTCCTCCGGGAGTTGGAGAAGAGAGGAGTAGAAGAATTACCCCATCTTCGAACCTCTATAAAAATTTCATTGTGTCATTTACATTTCAAAGACTTTAATTCTGCATTTTTAATCGCTTATATCTGTGATAAATTTGCTATCCACTTGATAATTTATAAGTACTAAACCAAGCACTAAACTCTTGCTTAATCAAACTTAAGGGTGTTAAGTCTTCCAGAAAAACAAAACCACGTTGAGTTAATTTAGAACCAACAGCCAGTGAGTTATTCCATCAACGGCTCGATTGAGTCTGTTGAGAGATTAACTCTCTTGAGTGGCTAAATTGATCGCCCATCAAGGACTTGGTTGTGTAGTATCAACTCGTATATTTAAAAGGACTAAATCGAAAATTTGGTAAGGTTTATTCAACCCCCCTTCTAAACCTTACACTTACACCCCTTGGGACCTACAAGTGGTATCGGAGCGGTTGGTTCATTGAACCCTCCGCACCGGTTCTTGAACTAGATCTCCAAACTTTTCAAAGTCTGATTTAGTACTTAAACTTTCAAAACTCTTTTTATCATTAAAAGTTATTATCATGGAAGCAAATTTGACACGCATCCCTATGTTCACAATTGAAGAATTTGATGATTGGAAAATTCGTATGTGTGCTCATCTATCAAGATTACATGATGAAATGTGGATAGTAATAGAAGATGGGCCACCTGCAAATCTTAAAGGTGAACACATACTGTAAGAAAGAGTCAGTGAAGGAGAAGAGGATGTTGCTCCCAGGACCATCGGTTGAAAAACCAAGAACCGAGTGGACAAATGATGACAGAAAAAGATACAACCTGGACAATGTAGCCAAGGACATCCTTTACAAAACCTTGGACAAAGCCATGTTCAATAAAGTCAAATCTTGCAAAACGGCTAAAGAAATGGGACAAGCTAACATTGATTTGTGAAGGCTCGTGAGCAAATCAAAGAAAACAAATTATCGGTGGTACATGTCAGAAATTTGAGAACTTCAAAATGATCTCGGGAGAGAACCTGGATCAACTGGATGCTCGGTTCACAGAAATCACAAATGAGCTGTCTGCACTTGGAAAGGAATATACACGAGGAAGAAATGTGTATGAAGATCCTAAAAAGTCTTCACTGAATGGGAAATGAAGGTCATGGCACTGAGACATTCCATGGACCTATCAAAGACATCCAACCATGAATTATTCTCGGACCTCAAAGCCTACGAGTTTGGTGAGAAGAAAAGACCAGGAAGAGACAACTGTACCCAAAACATTTTGCTCTAATTGTTAAAGATGGGAAGAGAGCTGAGGTCAAAGAAGTCATTGATCCGAAGAAATAGCCACGATGGTTAAGAGGTTCAACAAGTTCTTCAATAAGAACTACAAGAAAGGAAAGGGTGAATCTTCCAGAAGACACTCGGCTCCTTCCAAATCAAGGGAAGATAGGCCAACCAAGAGAACAGATCATCAAAAAGTTGAGTATCAAAGGGTGACAATCCAAGAATGGAAAGAGCGATCAAAAGGCTGAATATCTATGTTGGAACTGAGACAACAGGTCACTATGCCATTGATTGCTCATATCCTGTAGTCAACAAATACAGGAATGAAGAAGAAAGAAAGGTCTTGAGAGAAAGAAGACAAGAAAAGAAAAAGGCAATGATGCTGCAGAGACTGCTGAAACAGCCAAGTCAAGAGAGACAAGTGATTGAGAGAGCAAGTGAAGCTGACTACTCAAGTGACTCGAAGAAGAAGCCTGATCCGCTTGATGGCCAAGGAACAAGATCAACTGACCAAGAAGATGAGGTACACTCTAACTCATCAAACTCATACTCTAGTGATAGTGACTGTGACACACACACACACACACCTCATCACCCACTGATCTTTATGATTCATTAGGAAAAATGATGAAAGATTTTGAACACATTAAATCCTCACACACACTATTAAATGAGGAAAACAGCCTACTCAAGAGTCAAAACTCAAAGCTGACTAAGGAGCTGAGTACTCTAAGTCAAATAGGCGATGAGAATGAAAGTTTAAAAAGTGAAAATGCTAAATTAATAGCAGAAATTGCTGCTATAGAGAAGAGGAGAATGACCTCAAAAATGTTATTGCCTCATTCACTAAGGCATCTAAATCATTGGATGATCTTATTATGAGTCAAAGAGAATGTGGAGACAAGACAGGCTTAGGATTTAATTCCTCTGTGCCATGTCAAACCTCAAAAGTAATTTTGGAAAAAGGATCTTCAAGTCATGAAGAGTCTGAAAAATCCAAAACTCTAAATGATGCACACACATTCACTCCAAAACACAAGAACAAGCAAAGCTGGCCTTGGTTATAAAGGAAAAGGAAAACGACGATTGAGTGCGCTGAAAGGGCAGTGAGAAGAGATTCAATGAGTACCTCAAAGCAAACTCCAAACAAAAAATACTCTGTAAAGAAGAAGCAGAGCTACCAAAAACCCAGAAAATCTATAAGAGAAATACATATGATGGGAATGGTAGAAAATATCCAAGCCAAGTGATTGGAATAATGTAAACTATCAAAGATAGACTTATGGAATATAAGCCCAAATGGCAAAGGCCTAGAACTCAAGAAAGGCCATTCCAAAAGTATAAGAGACTTCATCAAGCACACATATGCACCTAGGCACTACACTCAAAGACACCACAATTACCCAAGAAAGGCAATTGCTAAAACACATATGCAGGCATACAGACAAAAGAGACAATTTGTATGAACCTAAAATCCCCAAAGCAATTTGCAGGATTAATTATGATTATGGCGATAGATGGCAACCCCTTAGAGTCAAATCATTTGGCTATAGGTTGGTTGGATCATCTTACAATTCTAACCCCTCAGGACCCGGACAAGTATGGGTACCTAAAACTTAATTTCCTTGATTGCGTTTGAGCAGTGAGTGCCAAGGAACCTGGTACATGGATAGTGGCATGTTCGGACACATGACAGAAACAAGAAAAATCTGTCAAAATTCAAGGAAGTAAAAGGAGCAAAAGTCATATTCGGAGGAAATGAAGCTCCTGGTGAAATAAGAGGCATTGGATCCATCAAGAGGAATGGATTAGAAATCACAGACGTTGCATATGTTGAAGGACTCAACTTCAACTGCTAAGCATCAGTCAACTCTGTGACAAGGGTTACAATGTTGAATTTAACATGGGTATATGCCAAATCAAGGATATTGAATCGAATGAAGTTGTCTTTTTGCAAAGATGTAGAGAAGAATATGTATGTTGTGGATTGGTCAACTGCAACACCCAACACTGTCTGTCTACTAGCAAAAAAAGCAATTTGAATCAAGTTGGTTGTGGCACAAAAAGTGAGTCACCTAAATTTCAAAACGATTAACAAGCTTGCAAGAAGTAATCTTATGGAAGGACTTCCGGACTCGATTATACAAGAAGGAAAGTATATGTGATGCATGTCGAAAAGGTAAACAAATCAAATCTTCATTCAAAGAAAAGACATGTTCATCTTCAACAAGAATATTGCATCTGCTACATATGGATCTATTTGGCCCAGTGGAACCAGCCAACATAAGTGGAAAGAAATACACCTTGGTGGTAGTAGATGACTACTCAAGATATACATGGACAATATTCATGTGTAAGAAGAAAGAAACTTTACAAAAACTACCACGACTAATGAAGAGGATTCAAAAGCGAGAAGAGTCAAACCATTATCAAAATAAGATCGAGACAGAGGAACCGAGTTTGTCAATGGAATAATAACTCGTATTGTATTGAAAATGGTATTGGTCATGAACTATCAGGGCACAAGAACTCCACTTGTGAGAATGGAGTTGCGAGAAAGAAGAAAGCAGAACCCTCAAAGAAGCGGCAAAGGACCATGTTAGGTTTGAAGCGGGGTTACCAAAAAGATTTTGGGTGAAGCAATCAACACGACTTGCTACACCCAAAACAGGATGTATGATAAAGACGGTGACAAAGACTCCTATGAGATTTGGTTTGGAAGAAAACCAAATGTTGCATATTTGAGAATATTTGGATGTAAATGCTTCATCCACAACAATGGCAAAGACAATCTAAAGGCTTTTGATGCTAAAGCGATGAAGGTATCTTCTTAGGATACTCGGTGAAAGCAAAGCATCTGAGTACTCAATAAAAGGACTATGGTTGCGGAAGAATCCATTCATGTGGTATTCGATGAGCCAAATGTAAATGGAGAAGACATTGAAGAGTCAATCGATAAGTTGAATCATCCAACCATCTGACGAGAAGAGTCCATATCTTTGCCAAGTCAAGTTGGAACTATAAACTCGAGAAGAAGATGAGATAGTGAATCTCAAAAGCAATTTGGAAAATTTGCGGCTAGGTGATCACGAGAGAGCGACCAAAGCAACACATTTGCAAGTCGATGAATCGGCTAACTTACTCCAACTTTGATGTAAGATGGTGAGAGACCATCCACGAACTTGTCATTGGAGACATAAGAGAAGGTGTAAAAACAAGATCAGAACTCAACAAGAAGCTATGTTCACATGCTTCATCTATAAATAGAGCCCAAAGACGTGTCACAAGCATTGGACGACACACATTAGATTCAAGCTATGCAAGAAGAGTGAATCGAGTTTGAAAAAAATAAAGTATGGGAATTAGTGCAAAGACCCATACATCAAAATGTCATTGGCACCAAATGGGTGTTCGAAATAAGATGAACGAGGAAGGTTCGTGGTAAGAAACAAAGCAAGGTTAGTAGCCAAAGGATATTGCCAAGAAGAAGGGATAGATTTTGATGAAACATTTGCCCTGTAGCAAGATTGGAAGCTATAAGGATGTTCTTGCCTATACGGCTCACAAGGATTTCATTGTATATCGATGGATGTAAAAAGTGCATTCCTAAATGGTTTATTGGAAGAAGAAGTGTATGTTGAACAACCTCAGGATTTGAGCGAGAAGACTCTTGGAGATAAAGTATACAAACTCAAGAAAGCTCTATATGGATTGAAACAGGCACCCGAGCTTGGTATGATACCTTGTCACAATTCCTAAGCGAAAATGGATTCACAAAAGGAAAAGTAGATAGAACACTTTTTAGAATTCAAGACAAAAAAGAGTATCTTGCTTGTTCAAATATATGTGGATGACATCATTTTTGGATCTACAAACAAAAAGAGTGTGAAAAATTTTCAAACCTCATGCAAAGTAAATTTGAAATGAGCATGATGGGATAGCCGACATTCTTCCTTGGACTCCAAGTGAAACAAGCGAAGGATGGAACCTTCATAAGTCAAACAAAATACACGGAGATCTAATGAAGAAGTTTGGTATGGAGGAGAAGTCTTCGTGAAAATACCAATGAATACATCGATCAAAATGGACATGGATGCGGATGGCAAGCTGTAGATCAAACAAGATCTGAGCACTTATTGGATCATTGCTCTATCTCACGGCAAGCGGGCGGACATCACCTTTCTTTGTAGGTGTATGCGCAAGATTTCAATCTGCTCCAAAAGAGAGCCACATGACAACGGCTAAGAGAATATTGAGATACTTGAAAGGAAGCAAGAAGTAGGCCTATGGTATCCAAAGGAAGGTGGATTCAAGCTAATTGGCTATTCGGATTCGACTATCTTTGGATGCGAGTGGAGCCGAGTGAGAAAAGCACTTGAGGCACATGTCAAATGCTTTAGGAAATAGGCTGATTTCTGGTTTAGCAAGCAAAATTCAATAGCCACCTCTACAGTAAGGCGAGAATACATAGGCTGGGGCTACTATTGTGCCCAAGTCTATGGATGAGGCAAGTGAGAGACTATGAAGTTGAGGAAAAAGAAATTCCAATCATGTGTGATAACACAAGTGCGATTGCCATTTCTCAAAATCCCGTGTTGCACTCAAGAACAAAGCATATCGATGTCGAGATATCACTTCATAAGAGACCATGTTGAAAAGAAGGACATCATCTTGGAATATATCTCAAGCGATAAACAATTGGTGACATCTTCACAAAACCATTATGTGAGTCAAGATTTGAAGAACTCAAACATGAGTTAGGGTTAATTGGTGAGTGACACTCATAAGAATCAAAGAAAAGAAATGAAACACAAAAAGGATGAAAAAGAGTGAACACACAAATCATTTCGATAAATCATTATATCGGAAAGACAATTACACCGTAAAGTCGGTAGCCGAGTCACTAAGAGAACTGTGAGAAGTAGAGTTAAATCACTAAAGGATATTTGAGTCACTTATGAGCAAAGTGACAAAAACGCGGTCGTTTTGACAAAGCGGGAATGTTTTAAGGAATACGTCAAAGATAATGATGATGTGTACGGACATAAAAAGCCGCACACCAAGCTTATGATTGGATACAAATCTTGCCGCATTAAATACGAGACATTAAATGCTAAATAGGCGTGCAAAATCTAAGCCGTTGATTTCGATCACATTTCAAAAACCACCCGCACGTCCTTTCATAAACCATACTTAAACCATTTCCGTCCGTTTCTCTCTCACACTACCAAAACTGTTCATCTCTTTCTCTCAAAAGCAAAGGCAAAAATTCTCTCGAAACCTTATCTATCTTCAAATCAATCTCTTAGTTTTTCTTTGATAAAATCTGAAAAATGGCACCAACCTACGACTTTGTCAAATTAGGGAAGCAAATCCACACCGGGTCTCTTTGTGGATTTCGGACGGAATGGTGAAACAGGTCCGACGACACCCTAGTGAAGAAAAATCGAAAAATTGGAAACGTCATTTGAAACCGTTTACGACGTTAGATTATCCGATGACCTATGTGGAGGAGGTCGCGCGATTCTATGTGAATCTTTGAGATTCACGATGAAGGAATAAAGTCATCTTCACGGAAGCGGTGACTATCTCGCGAGATTTGGTGACCACCGCTCACTACCAAATGAAGGAGCCTCGTAAATCAACGAAGTCGATGTAAATTTGGTTGATGCTTGGAAAGAAATAGCCAAGCCCGACTTTGCTTTGATAAAATAGTATACACAAACAAACAAGAGATCAAGTTGAAGGAGGATTATCACAAGTCTGTTGGACATAGTTGCCAAATGTATTGACATCAAATTTGGCGACTTTGACCAATCACAAAAGCAAAGGCGATTGTAATGGCTGCAATCATCGCGAGAAAAGAAAATAAATCGAAATTTGAGTTTTGTCTACAGCAGACTCGCGAACGTAGGGAACAAATCCTTCAAGGAAGATGGCTCATTTGGAGGATCCTAGGATATGGCCTAGTGATTGGCCGGTGATGGAGGTGAAAGGAGTCCCTCTTAGACATGGAAAGGCATTCCATGTTAACAAGAGGATGTTGAGCAAACCTCTCTGGCGCACGAAGAGAGCCTACGCCAAGAGAGGCGACACGAGTGAGGGGAATCGGTGACCTCGAAGATACAACTGTTTCCTCTCCACCCAAGAAGAAAAGCTGCCCCTGCAGCTGAAGAAGAAGACCTGCCCCCGCAGCAGAGTCACCCGCCCCTGCAGCCGTGTCTCCCGCCCAGCTGCAGCGGTCGAGAAGGACTCACAAATACCTTCTCCGATCGTCAAAAAGAGGAGAAGCGAGAAGCCAAGACGGCCGGCTCCTCGAGAAAAAGACACACCACACGGCCCCGCCGCCCAAGACTCGAGAGAAACCGTCTCTCGAACGAAATCCCTCCTGGTACAAACTAGGAGACGAAGAAGAATCATCAAGCACTCCGAGCTTGAGAAACCGGCCGAGTCACCACTGTTGGAGCAGAATCAGGAGGCTGCTGGAGAAGTAGAGTCTCGGATGTAATTGATGAAACAGACTAAGTCTCTTTGAAAGCGATCAGCAGAGGCAACCGGAAGACACATGTTGTAGTCCACGGTGAAACACAAGAAGAAGGCGATAAAGCGGATAGTGATGTGATGATTCTATCTCCACCTTACCCGGACATCCAACATCGTCTGCGTGAGTGGAGAAATGGAAATTGAGTCGATCCAGGAACAGTTCCAACGGCCGAGTTTATAGAAGAAGAAGAGGAAGCGTTGAGCTTCCTTGGGCCCGACTCATGTACTCAAAGATTGGATGAAGACAAGCGCACGGACATCCTGCAGATCTTCAAGGACAAGGAGAAAGAAAAGCAAGCGAGAGGAAAGCGAGGCACGTGAGAAGGCCGATGATCGCCTATCTCCGAACCACGAACACACACATCCTCTCCTTGATGTCTTCTCTGATGATGAGGACGGAGAATTTCGCGCCCGAGAAGAGTTGCAAATACGGCAAAGCATTGCACGAATCAAGAATCCTTCACGAGCAAAGATTGATGGAGGGACCAGGAGAGTCCTCCGAACACACCGAAATTGATCCAATGGGAGTGGTTGACAAATCGCCACTCGTTGTTGTTCTTGCTACCACTTCCCGACTCACTCGGAAGAAAGGCAATAAGGAGGCTGGCGATGAACCGGGATAGTGGGGACCCGGTCGAGCCAACCCCTATTGAAGGTGTGTTACCACCTCGCCCCAACGGTGAACATTCAATCGAAACAGTAGGGAGTTTGGAGACGAGTGACCCCATTACAAGTCACTCGGTGGTGCACCGAGGGGGAAACTCCCTCCACCTGCGGCAAGGTCGGAGAATCTGCGCAGATGACTCAACAACGAATCAAGGAGGCGAAGTAGAGAAAATACAAACACAAGAAGAACAACAAGTTGCCATCGACGAAGCTCGAGACGATTGAGACTGTCTCGGTGAGGTGCCAACCGCTACGAAGGCTAATGACACTGCGATGCGATCGAGGCCTGAGATAGAACTGACCGGGAGTTAACACTGCGGGTGATGAAAGTGCAATCCATGGGGTTGAGACTCCAATGGATGCCACCGCAGAAGACCCTAAGGCAGTGACCGTCGAAAGGGAGGACAAGGCCTCATTTGCAGAGAGGCTGCTGGAGGTAATGAAGGCCCACGGGAGGTTGAGACTTCCGGGGTAAAGAAGCTGAAGTAGAGAACATCCCTCCCGCTATCATCGACCCATCCGAGAAGGAGATAAGCGCACTTCATGATTCCCGGGATAATCTGATGTAACCTTTCCGGGATCGAAGGCGAAGAAGAAGGCTGAGTCATCCCCGTGTGAGATCCAAAAGACTCGACTACGGATGTTCCAAGCACGAGCAAGTCGATCCCAAGACTACTCGTCAAACCTTTAATTTTGATGATGAGCCACCAATGGAAATCTCATCATCGTCCGATGACGCTCGATAAGGCCGAGGACGTCTACTCAATTGGAGAAATCAAATTTGAGACCAACGAAGTTGTTGAGGCAGTGAGGCTCAAAGAACCGGGTCCACTTCACAACAAAACCCGGTGAACCGAGTCCACTCGGAGCTCTGAAAGGCTGCAGCAGATCGATTCCTAAAAGAACTTCACGCGCACCGCTCATCATCGAACAGATCGGTTGGCGGTGATGAATCCTTTATAGAATCTTTTCCTTTTTCTCTGGAGGTACGACCTCCATGAAGAGTCGAGAAAAATGAACGCGCACGCTACCACAGACCAGCTCCCATTTTTCAATCAGCACCATTGTTCGGTGATTATGATTTTGATCTTTGCATGGCCATCACCGCAAAGAAGAATCAATTTGAAGTCCGCGAAGTGTTCAAGGCATTATTCGCTGAGATTGAACGGATGGAGAGGCATCGAGGCCTCTATGGATATGCGGATGGACAACAGAGATGCAAATCTCACTGCTGATTTAAGAGGCATAACAGATCAGGATCAGGGAATGGTGGCAACAGCAGCAAACAATGCGTGTGGAACAAGTTAGATACTTCAGGACATTGTTCAACAAGCTGCTGGTATGGAGAGTGAAAATCTTTGATGCAAAAACGAAGTTTGAGAGAACATATTGAGCACATGCATGCATGAAGCTCACATTGCCGAGATAAAGCTGCTGCGTGAGCAAAACAAGAGTGATCTACGAGCGTTTGGAAGAGACCATGAATACAAAATTCAGCCTTCTCATGGTGAGATGAAGTGATTTCAGCAGAGTCCAACGCTACTCGATCCGAATTTCATCGCACACTCTGCAGCAGACTCGAGACAAAACTCAACTATCAGCAGGCTCGACTTCCTGCTTGCAAGTCTGTTTCCAGGCGTTCCTCTCTCCTTTGATGATGCCAAAAAGGGGGAAGAGGAATACCTAAAGGCGCAAGGGGATCCGAAGTTGAGAAGGAAGGAAAGCATTGCGAAGGGAAAATCGGTGAGGAAGTGTTGAAACAAAAGAAAGGAAAATCTGCTTTGAGGGGGAAGGATCGAAAGATGTGACCTTGATGATTACACAAACCCCTCAACAGGGTCACATCACGGTGACATTATCGCAAACAAACTCCCTGTGACTCTGCCACTCCAACACTCTGCTATATCTATGGTGAAAAGAGAAAAACAATTGAAGCGGGGATGAAGGAAGTGGAAGGAAGAATGGATGCCCGAGTTATGAACATCTTGAAAGAACATGGAGGCATTCCCAAAGAGACAAAGACACTTATGCCATTTCGGATGTCGGGACGAGCCACGATCAGTTGATGAATTTAAAACGCCGCATCCGAAGGATACTTTGCAAAAATGTCTATGGCTCAAGCTTGGGACTTATCTTGGGAAAAGGGTCTCACGTTATGTGAAGAAGGCGACACGGCGAGACTCTGGCGATCGCTCTGTGATCACTCATTTGGTCAATCGGTGGAAAGAAGAAGACCCCAAGACAATACACGCCAGAGGTAGAGGAAAAAGTAGTGGTGGAGGAAGAGGTTTCGGACCAGGCCTCCGCCCAAAAATATTGAATACGTAGATCCGAGGAAAGAAAGGAGGGATCTCTTTGGCTTGACCAAGTAGCAAATTTGCAAGTGGCTAAAAGTAACGCTGAGTATGCAAAGAATAGAAGAAGAAAACAAGAGACAAACTCGGCTATGGGAGGAAAGACGGGAAAGAATAAGAAGAGATGAAGTGCAGGGGAAGGCATATGAAAAGAAAAAGAAGGCGGTGACGATGAGAAAAAGAGAAGAAGAGAAGAAGATCTTGAACAAGATGAAAGAAGGAGACAACGAAGGAGATGAAGTGTTCTTTGTCCACCCCTTCGTGTATTTTATTATGTAAATACATACAATGTAAGTCTTACGTAATAAGGCTATAAATTCTTTATTTTTTGTAGACAAATATGTGCTCACGATACACCTTGCTTGATTGTGTAAAAGAACAAGAATGTTATGATCAATAAAAGGATTGATTCTGCGCATACATTCTATGTCAAAACACTATCTGTATGTATCTTTGCTATTTGCATTTTTGAATGGTTTAAGTTTTGGCATCATCAAAAGGGGGAAATTGTTAGGAAATTTATTGTTTAGATTTTGATGAATGCCATGTAAAACTTAGATTAGAAAGTTGGCACCCCAATTCTTGTTGTAAAATGCATTGTAATAAATAGAGTGGCCAAGTGAGTTAAGTCACCTACGACCTAACATGCAAGAAGACAATCGAAGACTAGAAGGAAGACTCATTGCGAGACATTTTGAGTATGGCAAAGAAGAGTAGACGGGAACTCTCTTGAAGAAGCAATCGAGATGCGGTGAGTGGAGTATCGGTCAGTCAACTCGAGAAAAGCCAAGTCTCAAGTTGAAGTGACGGAAGAGTCATCCAATGATTGGAAGGCGACTCTAAGTCACCTAGGAAAGCAAAGAAATGCGTCAAGTCGAGATAAGCGTAAAAGATGCATTTGCAGAAATCAAGAGAATTACTTAAACAAGTAATATCTCCATACCACCTTTCTCGGAGTGCTCAGTCCCGAAGCGTGCAAAAGGAATGAACCAATGGGAAGCACTACACCGTGTCGAACTACGAAAGGTGAAAGAACAATTCATACGAGGAAATGTCAATTCCAAGGATTGCAACAAGACAAGCCAACGATGCAAGTGACTTTCAAAAATAAGCCTATCTCTTCAACGGGCAAATTTTTGAAAGATCACTATAAAAGGCCGAGGAGTTTGTTTGAGAATACGAGACACATAAGACATATGATAGTGACACAAATTCTGAGACACGAACAAAAACAACGTTCAAGCAATTATTAGAAAATCGAAACATTCTCAATCCTCAAGCCTACACTACGAAGAACATCAATCCAACACTCACCTGTGAAGGAAAGATAACTTCAATCAGTTGAAGAGGAAAATACTAAAATCAAGGGTCTACATTCCACGAAGGATTGTAGGAAGGTTCAAGGTCGAACCAAGTCTTAAGCTTTTGGAGGGCTTCGTGATCAAATCCAAAGAGCTTGAGCAAGTGAGAGTAGTAGCAAAAAGCTGCCCTGTGAAGAAGCCGAGTCGCACGAGCTTGGTGAGTGATCAAGGCGTCTCAGATCGAGTCCCAAAGGATCAAGTCATTTGTGTGATCAAGACTTGTATCAATTTTATTACCACTTTGTATATCGATCATTACCTAGTGGATTCCTCCAGGAGTTGGAGAAGAGAGGAGTAGAAGAATTACCCCATCTTGAACCTCTATAAAAATTTCATTGTGTCATTTACATTTCAGCACTTTAATTCTGCATTTTTAATCGCTTATATCTCACGATAAATTTGCTATCCACTTGATAATTTATAAGTACTAAACCAAGCACTAAACTCTTGCTTAATCAAACTTAAGGGTGTTAAGTCTTCCATTGAAAAACAAAACCACGAGTTGAGTTAATTTAGAACCAACGGTGAGTTATTCCATCAACGGCTCGATTGAGTCTTTGAGAGATTAACTCTACCGAGTGGCTAAATTGATTTGTCCATCAAGGACACAACTGTGTAGTATCAACTCTGTATATTTAAAGGACTAAATCGAAAATTTGGTAAGGTTTATTCAACCCCCCCTTCTAAACCTTACACTTACACCCCTTGGGACCTACATAAATGCAATGCAAAATGCAACAAAGTACTAAATTACGCATTATTGACAACCCCCCAACCTTAAAATATGCTTTGTCCCGAACATATGAGGAAATTATCAAAAGAAAAGAGGAATGCGTTATAAGTACTTACATGGATCACTTTGGTGGTGGAGGTGTAGGGTAGTGGCCCTGTGAGACATGCCACTGGTCCATACGAGACATCATCTCGTACATATGCTGCTGCTGCTAGGTTATGGCATCGAATCGCTGTGAGTATTCCTTGTGGTACTCATTAGCCATAGCTGTCAACTGATACGTGTCATCTATCAATCTGCCCACGTCAGCTTCCACCCTTTCGAGCCTCTCACTCATAGTAAATGGCCGATTACTCCCTTGTTATTTTTCTCCAAAACCTATCCTTATCAAACTCCTCGTGCTCCTCAACCCTATAAATCGGAGTTTTGTAAATTTCATTCAAATCATCGATACTTAACTCCCTCAGCTCATTCCCCAATCGAAACCTAATTCCCAACAAGTTTCTTTTATGAACCATCAATTCAAAGCTACTCAAAAATTCAAGTGTGATAACCGAATAAGTGGCCCAATACCCATTTAGAAATTCATGCCAATCAATTCTACCACACATAGGTCTAAAATCCTCCAATAAACCTAAATTAGTAAGAGTAGGTTCGTCGGGATACCTTGTGTTCAACAATGGACGAAAGTAGAGTCGGGCTCCTCGGGGTCAAATATTGGTTGAGGCTCGGGTTCGGGCTCTAGAGTCGGCTCCTTTCTTCTTCTTGTATTTCTCTTTGGTCCTTTTTTATCTCTAGAAGCCATGAATTCCAAGCTTTTGAGGTAAAAAAATCTGATTTATAGGCACTACAAGAAAAAAGCAAATAGACAGCGGTTAAAAACCGATGTCGAATGATGTAAAAAAGCGATGTTGAAAGCCCTGTTGTTAAAAGAGGGTTTTCAACATCGGTTTTTCACCGATGTCAAAACGTGAAACAACATCATTTAATAAACGATGTTGATTAAGAAATATAAGTGATGTTAAAGCCCTTGTTGTTAAAGTGTCAACCATTTAACAACGTTTATTAACCGATGTTATTTCCTTTAACAACATCAGTTTCAAACATCGGTTTCTATTCGATGTGGATACTTGAAACCACAACGGCTAAAAAGCGTTGTTGTTTCGGTTTAGCTAGTTCGGAAATGACATCGGTTTTGAAAACGATGTCTTAATTAGCATAACCGACGTCGTTTGCATTTTTACACAACACTTTAGAACCGATGTTGTTTGTTTTTTTTAAATGATTTCATTTCGTTGAACGAAAGTCGCCCTCGACCCCCGTAACGCAACTAACCATTTTATCTACGACCTACCGAGCACCAATATTCACCAATCTAAAACAACAAACAATTAAGTGCAATCGAAATTAACAAATATAACCTGCATTAAGCCATTCATTGAAAATGTGCACAATAAGTATACGTAAAGTCCAAACGTGGCTATACAAACGAGTACTTAAAGGGCCTTAATGTTGCAACATCCTCATAGTTCCCAATTTGTCAATTTACATTGCAAATCCTCACTAGTAATGTTTATAAACAAAATCTAATTAGTACTACTGAAAATAGAACAAACACGTCCTGAAACATCCTTCCACGCCTTGATCTGGTAAAACAACCTGAAAACATGGGTATAATATTAATTTTTAAGTTGAAAAATTTGGAAATATTAACATAAGCATCACCCAACACATAATTTAACTAAGATTTTCACTTTAAGAGAAATTATAAAATAAATAAATAAATAAACATGTAGGTCAATTAGGGGCCAAAAGGAGTCATACTGACACATTCAAATGCAAGACATGTTTCGTGCTCCTGCTTCATTTTTTCTGGTGATAGTAATTTCATATGATTGAGTTACCCTTAGGTTTGGCCTAATTACTTGAATTGGAGGCGAACAGAGCTTCTGTAGTGGAGAAAGTCAAGCTTGAATTGCAAAATTCAAAATCTGAGGAGGAGATTCTGAGATTAAATTTGGAAGAAAATCTGCAAGCACGTAAGCAAGAGAACGAGTTTTAGCAAAATTGGTAAATTGCAGGAACAGATTTGTGTGCTTGATTCAGTAATTTTAGCAAAATCAGAGGCTGCATAAAAGCTCAGTCAAGAGAAGGATGACTATATCAAATTTGCTGAAGATAGGAATTAACTGCAGCATCAAAAGTCTTCAGAATGAGATTGCTCAACTAAAGAACGAGTTGGCTGAAAGAGAAGCTGCAAATATTGATCTATTAGATACACACAACACTCTTAAACTGCAAATGCAATAGGTTTTAGCTGCCGATCTTCCAGCCACTGATTATATACGAAACTGACAACATGAATTGTGATGAAAAAGTACACAACATAATTTCATATGATCAATAGCTCTGTTCATTGCCCAACTACCAATACCCAAAATTATCATGATCCCAAAATATATATACAGAGTCAATCTTCCAGTTTGAAATATCCAAAAACATAACCAAAACAACTCATCAATAAACATATTCACAAAACAATAAACCAAACAAATTTAACTATTCACAAACAAAATTCTAGCCAAGTCAAGGGTGGCTTGAATACCTGTTCTACTCAAACATGTGATCTTGTATGCAATTCGCCCACTCCAAACACACTTCATCAATTTGTGCTCGAGTGTATGGACCTTTTTTGAACTAAGAACACAAATTATATTAGTAAAATCCAACTATATTAATCTTGCTTAAAAAAACCAACTATTAATCACTTTGCAAAATTATAAATTACACAATTTTAAACTATTTTAAAACTTCAAATATGAAACTGTATATTTTACCAATGATCACAATAGAGCTTTGTTAGTGTCGAAGCATTCGTGAAGTATCTCTCTCATGTATCGCAGTACATAGAAACCACACTGCTTTTGATCCGGATGAATAGGAGCCTATATGAGGGAAAAAAATTGTTAGTTACTTATCCAAATTACATTGAGCAACATATGTTAATCACAAGGACATACCGCGATTATATCCCATAGGGGTTGCTTTTTTCCATTCCTTCTATTCCCAACATTAAATAAATTTAAAGCCCTTCAAACATCATAAGACTGATTAACAAGTGAAGCAATATTTAATTTATCCACTTGCATGTGAAAAAAACTTACAGATTAACAGCATCTCTCCAAGTATCATCGCGAATGCGGGGGCCAAGAGGATCCAAAATATATACAATCTCATTGTAAGGGTCGATCACAGTCAAGATCCAATGATAACTGACACAAATGAATGATTAGTACTTGCAATTAGACAAGTTAAGAATATGCAATTGAAAGTGATATTGTAATTCTTACTTACCCTATATTACATGGCGCCAAAACTAATTGATTAATTGATGCACTGCCCAACCTATTTGCTAAAAAGCGTGCCCTGGATTCTATTAATTGTTGGATATAATTTTTATCTGTTCTTGTTGTCGGCACATGCCCTATACCATACGGATCCACAAATAAAAACTTATCCACAAATTCTTCCTTCATCTTTTTGTAAAGGTGCCTACAATTTTAAAAAGAAAAATGAAATTAGTATAGAAAATTATGAAGTATTTGCAACTTATAAAAATAGTAGATAAAAATTGAAAGGTTTACTATATGTACACAATTATAGAAAAGCATGAAATTGGCTCCAATTCACAAAAGTGAGTGATGTCTGAAATGTCAACATGGATCTCCTTCTCAATGCCAAAGACATCATTATCTAAAGTCATACGTACACTCTTTCCATCAAGCACATTCTTGCAACAACAATAGAACATGAACAACTCTCTTGGCATGTTGGAATTGACAACTTTACTATTGTTTTTCCCATCGCCAACTTTGATTGTACCAGATTTCTAATTAATGCAATGTACAGATGTTAGATAGGTGTCAAACAAAAAATTTGAAGCATTTAAACATAAATCTTATATCACAATTACCTCATTTTTCAGTTTTATCAAGTGTGCATGCCAGGCAACATGGTTACCTACAGCATCACCAAGACACGCACACGTCCTAGGGATTTTAATTGGCAAAGGAGCTGATTCATCCATTGCTTCATTGATGGCGATGCACGTGCAATTTGTCGGTAATGGTTCATCATAAAGAAAGTTTCCAGGTCCATCGACATGGACAATCGTACCAAATGCAACAATCTCGTTTGTAAACTCCAATGTCAATGCTACTGCAGAGCCCTAAAAGATGAATAATCATCAGTTAACTACAAAACAATAATAAAAAATCTTTACACAAGAAATACATGTTCATTGTTGTAATTAAATATATACCTCTAAAGCAACTTTTCTGTCAAGAATTACGAAATCAGCTTCATCATCATCTTCATCTTTGTTTGGATTGATGTTGAGAACAACTAGCTTTCTCTTCATCTTTGTTTAAGATTGCTTCTAATTTTTCTAAGCGTTCATTTTGCTTTTCTAAGCGTACATTTTGCTCTTCAATACGAGCACCCTGTTCAACAATCAATTTCTTAGCGTCAACCAGCTCTTTTCTTTGCTCACTTCTTACCCCATGGTCAACTTGCTTCTTCCCAGGAACAAAGTTGAAGTACATAGATGGGGTAACATTCTTTCCAAGACCCCTCACCCGTCCAGGATGTTCTAATTTTTCAAGTGCCTTTGTTAGGATGTCTTCTTTTGCGCCTTCGATTTTCAGCTTACCCGCTTTTTTAGCTCTATATAATTATCCTGTCATGCAACAAATGACAAAACAATGCATTAATACCAACACAACACATTATAACAGGTGTCATAGAGTAATTAAGCAATGAGGGTGTACACAATGATTATATGCAGCATGTAGGCTCTATACATATGCAGCATAACATAACTAAACATTCAGGTATTGAATGGTATAAGTCAGGATCTGACCTGCAACATGAAGAAACTAAGGTATAAGTCTCAATAAACTAGAAAAGCCTCATTCGGTTCAATGATTCAAGTACTACTGTGAGGACTCTCCATAACAAAATTGAAATTTAAAAGCATTTCAATAAGCGAGAACTAATTAACATGTTCTCCAAAAACAAGTGATAAGCCCACTGCGAGTATGTTCTCGGTCAAAAGCAGTGTGACGGTTTCTTAGTTGCTTTCCAAAACTTGGAATGCATTGAGCATTATTTTTAAGGTCACATGATTAAGTTGTAAGCATATCTTCTCCACTTCTCTAAGATGTATTTCAAATAGCCAAATCCGCATTAATTTTTTCTTCTTTTTCATTTTTATTAAATTTTTGACTCCTCTTTCGGTCAAGAAACATTATACGACCACAATTTTGATTCTCATTGGCCATTACAATGCAAAGTCAGAGATAATTCAAATACTCAAGCCAGTAACATCAGTAAAAAGAAAAAGCAGACAACAACCAAAATAATCAATTTACTAAGAGAGTGTCCACTTTCCACAAACTAAAAATCAACCCAAACCCACCTCGCACAGTATCACGGTCAATGCGAATAAGTAACAAAAACGGATACTCGGGTAAAAAGATGGCTGCAAAACGATATGTAATTTTGAAATTCGACAAAACTGAAGTCATACTTTCATCTTATTATCCCGATAAGCCACTGACACTGAATTCAGAATTTGATTATTATTCATGTTATGGAAGGAATGCCGATAAATTGAAATAATAACAACATGAGCATTATGAATTGAAAGTGGCATTCAATAACAAATACAAACAACCGACCATTCAATAGTGGATGTAGTGTATTAGAAATATATAACAATGTAAATTCTATAGAGGTTCAGATTGGACGGAAAAATACTGACATGTAAGTCTGCCTCCAAACTGGATACATATGCCTTCAATTTCATAGTGACATAAGGTGTTGTTAAAATCAGGGGAATAAATAGAAGACCAAAATGCCTTTTTTTTGTGTGGGTAAAAGCCAACGAAATACTGCTCCCGCTGATGGTATTTTCTCATATTGAGTCGCAAGTTTCTTATAATTATGAAAGGAATTTAGTGCTTCTCGATGGGAATCTTCGATAAACATAATAAGTTATTATTATGAAGTTTTTTTAGTAAAATAATTTACTATTTTTTTCCGGCCAAAATTGTCCTCAATGTGCCGAATTACATAAATAAATGGCCTCTTCACAAAGATGGCCATGCCTACAAAAATGAGGTTAACTTAATATTTTGGTCTTCATAAAAAGGTAATATAATTCAAAATAACAAAATACAAAAACAAGCTATTCAGTCTTCACCTTCCCAGAAACAACCGAACATAAAGTAGTTTGCAAATCTAAATTATATTGACGTGGAAAAATCTGAGTTTTATTTGAGAATCAACTTGTGCAAGTCTACAAGATCATAGCTTTAGCCTTTAAGTAGGTTCCTACTTTCAATATAAATAAGTTAATATTAGGAATGATAAGATTGTCTTATTTGTAAAAAGCTCATGTAAAGATCTAACTATTTATTATTTGTTTATATGAGGATTGTGTTGAGTGTCCTTGAGCAGTTGAGCTTGAACGCCTTAACCCACTGCACTTGGGCCTTAACTTGGGCCTTTTAATATACTTTAGAAAAGAAATAATTTATTGAATTAAATTGATGTTTTATGTTCGGCCTTTAATTCTAGAACTACATTCAACATTGTTTGATCTGCAGCAGTAACTAACAAGAATTACAGCTGGTCAAACATTTCATTTATACAAAGTGCAAAATGTTCACTAATTACATATACATTTATACTAAAAATAAAATTTAGGATTTCATGAGTCAAATCTACAAAAATAATGGAAAATGCAATAGTAAGTGCATTTAAAAGTAATTCTAGAAAATAGACTTCTTAACAAGTGACTTTTCAAAAAGTCTTCAATTTTGACTTCTATATTTGGATTTTTTGGTGAATTGATTTATCCAAAAGTTCAGTTTATTTTAACGACCAAACAACTATTATTATGGAAATTAATTGTTGAAATTTGACTGGAAGATCTGAAGTCTGAACACTAAATAACTCAAAGGCACGATTTGTGGGATATCTCTCTCAAGATACAATATAATTTGTTTGATTCAAAATTTGATTGTTTTTTATCAAACCGAAAATACACTCTTATGTTATATAACCAATGATGATGCTTAACTTCGAAAATAACATTGTATCAGAAATCTGCAATGTGAGCTCGGTATATATAGCCATTACATTATTCTTTTGAAGAGACATAACTCTTTGAATCAACACGACTCTTCGATAGAAAGTCGTATATATTCGTATATAGACTGGCATGTTCTTCTAATATACTCGGTACCAAACATGTTTAACTCTATGATTAATTAGCAACTAATCATGATTATAGAAATGGAAACAACAGGAGGGTTTGTATTATATGGACCAAACCAGAAATTTCCACACTGTGTCATGAAACAACACCCTCTAGAAAATGCAACTACTATCTAAATGCCATGCAAATTAATCAATCAATTAAAATATTCTATTCAAAAAATAATTTCTTTATAGATCATCGCAGACCCGTGAAACTTCATCCCACTACTATAAATCATCAAAAAACCACAAACCATTAACCATCTATCGAAGCAATTAAACAAACCCAGCTAAATTCAATTTATGACCAAAATTTACAATCTATTAACTAATTCTATTTTGCAGACTCTAAAAAAAGAACTAAAAAAGATTCTGCATACTCCATTCCACCTCCAAGAAGTGACAATATTCAAAAATTTAGTCTAATTTCAAAAAAAAAAAGTGAGGGCTAGGGTTTAACGTACCGGGGCGAGAGTTTTAACTTGATGGAGACTAGGAGTTCAGCTGATGGAGAAGCGTGCGGTGGGCGGTGGCGATTGAGAGGATCCGGTGGGCGAGGAGAGTGAGAATAGGGTCGGGGGGGAACGGCTCGGGGAGGAACGACTATCTTAATTTTTAGGTTAATTAGAGAATTAGTTTTATTTTAAGAGTTAAGAGGTAATTAGTTGGGTTTAATTTCATGGAAAAAAATGTCCCTAACAAAAAGAAGGAAAGAAAAAAAAAAGATAAAGAAAAATTGTGAAAAACTAAAAGAAAAACGTTGTGTTAGCACTTTTATTAAAAAAAACGCGTTTCACATTCAACATCGGTAAAAAACACCATTATCTATTACCTGACGTTAAAGAACAAATAGACATCGATGAGAGAAACCGTCACAAAAGGTGATGTCTAATATATAATAGACATCGATTTTAACATCGGTCAGGTAAACACGATGTCTGTTAGCGGAAAAATACGCTCATACACATCATTTTTCGTAATAAGCGATGTAAAAACCTATTAGACAACAGTATTGTCGGAAAAACGATGTATTTTTGGTGATGTCTATTCGTATTTTTCTTGTAGTGTTCGGAGTTTTAGAGAACCCCCAAACTTGGTGTAGAACTTGGAGAAGTTGGAAATTTGAAAGCCTTTGGTGGTGGGTTTCTTGAGAGTATTAAGGATTTGTGTTTTTTGGTTGAGATTTATGGTGAATTTGGAGAGATTTGGAGAGGAGTTTGAGAGTTTTGGGAGAGAATTTTCGTATGTTAGGGTTAGTGTTGGAGAAAGTGGGGGAAAATGAGTTTTGGGGTAAAAATAGGGAAGTGCAGTTCGCCGTTTACGTGCGGCGACGGGCCACACGGCCGTGTGATGCCACACGGGCTGGCCGTGTGGCCCTGGGCATGTCTGCCCACGTCCCTCGTCCACACGGCCATGTGATGGCTACACGGCCTGGCCGTGTGGTGCTGGGCATTCCGTCCTCTCGCACGGCTTGGTCGTGTGGGGTGTTTCCGTACTTTTTTTACTTTTTATTTTTATTTTTTTATAACCGGGAGTTTGTCGCGACGTCTCCTACACAACAACTCACAAAAACTAAACAAAACTAAAAATTAAGTTAATAGAAATAAAAATAAAATTGAAATTAAAATTTGAAGGCGATTAAAAATGAACAAAAATAGGAAATAAATTGGGTTGCCTCCCATAGAGCGCTAAGTTTTACGTCTTTAGCCAGACTTAAGATTTTTAATCACTTTCGATGAACCGTGTCATTTGAAATCTGTTAACCCTCAATGCCATCCATCAGACTAATGGCATTGCATTATTCTCACGGATTTAACTCAATATCGCTTAGGAATTTGCCCTTTTGATGTTGGCCTCCCACAACAGTTGCGATCTGGGCTACTTGTGTTTCCAGAAATTTCAGTCTTGCGTTTACGTTTGTGTTCAGCTGAGTGACCTGTTCTTCTATCCTGTCTATCTTCGCTTCATTTTTGTTAAGTCTTACCCTTGTTTCTCTAATAAACGAGGATAGCATCTCTTCAACAGATGCTTTCTTTTTGTTTGACTCCGCTCTGCGTTGATTACCCACATTGTATCCCGGGGGTGGCTGCAAAATATTTTTATTGTTAGCATAAGAGAAATTTTCACGGTTTCGCAACCCTAGATGATAGTAGTTGGGTGTCTGATTATTTCTATAATTGTTGTTGAAGTTCCTTTGTTGGCCCACAAAGTTTGCTTCTTCTTCAACAAAACAAGATCTCTTGGAGTCACTTGTTACATCGCGTTAATTTTCATATTCAGCACGGATACCTCTTCTGTAAGCATGGCGACCTTCTCATCGTGAACTTCTGCCACACGTCGGACAATAGACCTCTCGGATGGCCAATGGTAAATGTTGTTCGCCATCCCTCTAACAATTCTAGTGCCTCCTTGGGATATTTTCCTAGTAGTGCACCCCCAGATGCATCATCTATAATCGTTCTCGTGTTGCCACTCAAATCATTATAGAAGTACTGGACCTGTTGGTAGTCGGGATATCCGTGTTGAGAGCACTTCCTTAGAAATTCCCGGAATCTATCACATGCTTCATATAGTGGCTCAGCATCTAATTGCCTAAACTGAGCAATCTCATATTTCAGTTGCAGCGTCTTCTGGGGGGGAAAGTATTTGGCTAGAAACCACTGACTTAGTTCTGCCCAATTCGCATAGACAGAATGCGAAAAGGCGACATTGAATGATATCCTCAGAAACACCATTCATTTTAACAGTATCGCAAATTTCTAAAAAGTGTGCCACATGCGCGTTTGGATTCTCAACGGCTCTACCCCCAAACTGATTCTGTGACACCATCTGGATCAATGCAGGTTTCAGTTCAAAGTTGTTTGCATTGATCGGCATACGGGCCACACCCCCATAAGTCTGACTTACCTCCAGCTAGAAGTAGTCCCTAACTGCCCTTCTTGCGGGCCTCTCCACAATTCGGTCCTGGACGTCTGCCCCAAGTGGGCGCTCCTTATTGTTTATGTTGTTCATTGTGTTTGGATTAGTCCCATTTGCCATTGTGTTGGCTCTTTTTCTAAGTTGCTTCGTTGTCTTCTTGATTTCCAAATCAACTGGTATTGGCTGGGTAGATCTGGAACGCGTGATTATGCACTATCTGCACTTAACAAAAACAATGTTAGAACCGAAGAAAAGTAAAAAAAAATTCGAAATTTTCGAAAAAATTAGGAAAAAATAAGAAATAATGCTTCAATTAAGATTGAACTACTTATTACTAAGCAAATTATTGGCCAAATAAAAAGCAATTATAAATAAGCACTCGAATTCAAATAGAAAACATTAATTAATTAAGAAAACAAATAATCATATTTAACATGAATCCACAGTTTTGATTATGCCCCTAAGATCCGAAAGATATGCCAAACATTGATTACAAACTCATAGACAAATTCGAATCAATATTATGACATTGTTTAAGCACAAACAAGAGATCTTAGACATAGAAAGAAAACCCCTTCTTGTCAGGATGAATTCTCCTTCCAAGCCTTTGAAGCTCTTGTGCTCCCGTAGATGCGAAAGCCTTATGGTATTCTTCGCGACCTAGCCTTCTTCTCTCAGAAGATCTTCGATTCTTGCGTTCCTGTGTAATTTGATGTGTTTTCTCTATATGAAGTGATATTGGATGATGTATGATGATGAAAATTCGTTCAGGCCTTGGTCCCCTTTATATAGGTGCTTGGAGAGGTTACTTGTAGAGTTTGAACGGGAGAAAAACTCCGAAAAATACATCTGGCAGTGTCCCACACGGCCACGGTTGTGTGGATTTTTGGCATTTCCCACACTCCCGTGTGGGCTCACATGGTCGGGTCGTGCGGGCCTGGTTCTGTCCCCTATTTTTGTTCCTTTTTCACACGGTTGTGTCATTCCACTCCGGCATTTTCACACGGCCATGTGACACCACACGGTCCAGTGTTTGACGTGTTTGTGTCCGTGTTTTTGTCCGAATTTGCTCTTGGGGTTTTCATGAAAGTTGTATCCCTTTCTCTTAGCTTTTCATAGCCACTTGAATCACTTTAATAGCAATTTTGTAGAGAAAGTTATGGCCAAAATACTAAACTCTGCCAGTGTTGGAAACTGTTATCGCATTTGGGCGTTTTTGAAGGAGATTTCCTTTTGTTCGATCGTCCGTGCTTCTATCCTTCACATATTTGCTCGTAGCTTAGCTCTTCACCTATACTTTGAAATGTGATCTCGTTTTATATCCAATTTAGTTCCATTTCTCTAAGAAGTTACAAGAATACGTAATATCACGCCCAACAAAGGAAACCAAGTAAAATACATTTGAATATGCGTGCAAATGCATCAAATATATATCATTTAAACCCTCAAATGCACGTATATTTTACACTCATCAACAATGATACAAGGAATGAAGATTTAGTGTGACATCCCCCGAGACATGATGATGTTCTTTCGAGGAAGAGAATGATGTTGAAGAGCCTATGCGGAGGATGATGATGATGATCTTCAAATCCTATCCCCTACATATCCATACATTGAAGAAAAGGCTATGCATATGGCAGGCTGGAAGGCGAGTACGACCGATCTCAGTTTGAAAGCGCGAGTTCATTGAGGAGGAAGAATAATTCCTAAGCTTTTTTGGGAAACATTGGTATTTGCACTACTCTCGATCCGGTGTTGCACAACCATCCTTCATGAGAAGAAGGATGATGAGAAGGCTAAGGCAATAGAAGGCCAAGCGGTTGAGGAATCTCTAAAACCTCACTTTGTCCTTTCACGAAGCTCGAGAGTGTCATACAACCTTTGTGAGCAACATGATAGCAAAAAGTGATGCGGAAGTTTTGATCTTCTTGACCCTAACCGAGAAAGTGAAAGCGAAGCAAGCATTGAAAGAGTCAAGGCAATGCATGAGCAATCATTGCTCGGGGGCCCGGGAGAATTATCTTCTATCTCTCCTACCCCTGATATCCTTGAAGTGGTGAGTAAAATTGATGCCTCTACCTCACCAGCACACTAAAGGACTCACCAAGAATCTGGCGATGAAGATGACGATGTAGTGGGCAACCTAGTTGAGCCAAGCCTTGTGACAGGTGTTGAGACACCGCCTGGAGCGGTGATAACTTAAAGGGAACAACTGATTCTCAAGTGTCAGTTGACCCCGCTGATCGTGATTCAGTTGGTAAACTAGCTGAGGGGGAAACTGAACACACCACAGCCGGGTTGGAGAAGGATGTGGGAGACCTCACTAAATTGAAGATAGGAGGTGAAGGCGAGAGTGAAAAAGAACAGCAGAGTGGGATTGACGATGCTCAGATGGTTAAGACTGTCTCAAATTTGAAATTCCAAGCGCACCGCTGCGGCCGAGGGCGTTCTTGATGCAAGCGAGGCAAAGGATGGATAGCAGACCAAGTCATTTGATACTGTTGGTCATGAAAGTGCAATCCAAGAGGTTGAGAAATCGAAGGATGCCACCGTCAAAGACCTCAATGCAGCTCCGTCTACAGAAGGGATAGCTGAAGGCCTTACAACGATTGAGACTGCTGATAAGGTTGTTGAAGGCCCAAAGGAGGTTGAGACTTCCTTGGGTGTTGCTCTTGAGAAGGGAAAAATGCCAGTTCTTGCATTAGAGTCTCCTGAAATGGAAGAGATTAGTCGAGTTCCTTGACACTGACAACGAAGCTGAGTCCACCCGCAAAGAACAATCTGAAGAGGACCCAACTATAGAGGAACAAGTGGCAAAATTGGCTAAGGCACATGAGGAAATCGCCTTATCTAAATTTGCATTGGTTGATGGCCCACCCCCTATGGTGCCATCACCAGCCCATGATGCTGCTCAAAAGGAAGCAACAATTAAAGCCAATGAAGTTGTTGAGACAAGCGAGGCTCGTCGACTCGCAGCCTAACATAGTTGCATCGCCAATGAAGCTCCCAATTTGAGGCACAAAGAGCTGAAGCAAGTCAGGGGAACAAAGGAAAAGCTCCCAAAGAAGGAGTGTGAGATGTTCCTGAAGTCCCTAGTGACCTATTTGCAGATTATTTTCCATTTTGGAAGAGGTCCGTTGGAAACCGAGATTGTTTAAGAAAGTGCAAATTACGAGTAGAGATCCATCCAAAAGAATTCGAGGCTCCGAATGATTTGAGAGTGGTACCATTTGGGTTCGATTTTGACTCAGTGTGGCCAGAGGATCAGTCACCTGAGCCAACAGACTTTAGAAAAGCCTTCAATGTTATGTGTTCTGAAATGGAAGTGATGGAAAGAAACTTTGTTGCACTTAACCATACGGATAGACAAGCATGATGCCATGATTTTAGAGACATCCAGGAGCGATTATCGAGTCGGGAATGGACAATGCAGACAAAGGCACTACGAAGAGAGCAAGTGAGCTACTTCAAATCACTCTTCGCAAAATTGGTGATTTGGAGTGGTGAGCAAACTCAGATTCAGCAGAGACAGCGAGACCACATGTTCAGAATCTACCAAGAGCACAAGACTAATATGGAGTTGCTAAAGGCTCAACACAAGAAGGATCTTCAAAACATGGAGAGCACTCTGCGGGTGAAATGATGATAATGAATGCAGAGATGAATGCTCTCAGATCCAAACAACGAGCAGCTCATTCAGTCACCCATGAAAAATTGGACAAACTTTTGACTACAGCTCCTCAAACCTCTCTCGTTGGTGATGATGCCAAAAAGGGGAAAATGAAAGCATAAAAAAAGGGGAAGGTAGTGGAAGTAAGGGGGAAGGACCCTCTAAGAAGACTCCCCTGAAGATCATTTTGGATAAGTCCCAACTCGGCTCATCAACAAGCTCTCTCCTTTCTCAGCTGCCACAGGACATGTCATTTTTGTTGAAACTGATTTGGCCTTCAAGAAATCAAGAGCTGCAATTAAAGCTGAATTAGCAGAAGTAGATAGAAGGCAGCATGGTCACATTGAAGATCTAAAATCCAAGTTCCATGCTCCCCCAACAGGGTTGCTATAAGATTCTCCAGCAGTAAAGCTCCCAGAAGCACCCGCTCCGGATGCAGGGTCTGAGCCAAGATCGCTTGAGGAGTTCCAAACGCTCAAATAAGAAGGATTTTTCAAGGGAATGACTCTTAAAAAGGCAATTTAAGAGACAAAAAAAAGGGAATGACTCTTAAGCAGGCATGGGATTTGTACTGGGAAAATAGTTTAGAAATTTGTCAATCAGCCGAGAAGCAGCAGACTCAATCGAGTAGTCAGCAGACTTCAAGGACTCATCCTGTACAGTACATTCCCAGAGGAGGAGCTGACTCTGGAAGAGGAAGGGGAAGAACTGGTGGAAGAGGCAGAGGTACTCCACCAAGTAAGCCAAAGAATGTCACATATATAAATCCCCAGAAGAAAGACATGTTATACTGGGTTGGATATAATGAACTTGAGAATAGAGAAGTTGCCAGAAAAAATGCAGAGGCAGCTAAGTGCCAAGAAGAAGAGAATATCAGGCAACACAGGGAGTATGAGGGGAGAAAGAGAAGATAAGATCCAGCTGCCAAGAGAGCTTATGAGAAGAGAAAACATCAGGAAGAAGAAAACAGAAGAAGAAAAGCTGACAAGGATGAAGAGAGAAAAAGGAAGCAAGCAGAGGAGGCGGCGAAGGCTGCTATGAGACACCATCTTGTTGTATCTTTACTTAATTGTAAATACACAGAAAATTTGTAAGTACTTTGTAGTTTTTCATTGTACATTGTAATACATTGTTAGATGCAAGAATGATATGTTCAATAAAATAACATATTCATACAATTATTCTTTTTCATGCACTATTTACTTTGTTATTTTATTTAAGTTTTGGCATCATCAAAAAAGGGAAAATTGTTGGGAAATTTATGTAATAGATTTTGAAGATACCATGTAAATCTTAGATTAGGAAGTTGGCACCTCAATTCTGCCGTCAAATCAACTATGTAATAGATATAGTTCTATTAGTTGAGTCGAAGCAGCCAAGTTGAAGATTGCAGAAGTTGACTGAAGATCAAAGTGAAGACCCTGCTGTGTGTCAGCTTAGTGTTGTAGTGAAGTATTAGTCAAGTACCGGAAAAGTTGTCTCGGTCGGATGTTTGATCACTCTAGATAAGTGGAGATGATTGTCAAAGGGGTTAAGCAGCAAAAATGACTCAAGAAAGCTGAATAGATCTATTGTTAAGCAAAGTCAAATGTTTGTTGAAAGTAGAAACATGTCAGACTGCAGACAATAAAGTTGTTTTGCTGAAAGAGTGCAAAAAATAATGAACCAATGGGATGCTCCTGCAAACCTGCAGAGTTTCAGGCAAGGCTGCAGAGCATTAATTCGAGGATCAGTTTACATCAAATGCTACAAGACAAGACAAGCCAACGACCTCAAAGTGTATTTTGAAAAAAGGCATCTATCTCTTCAATGGATACATTTTTCAAACAGGCACCATAAAAGGTTGAGGAATTCAAGAGAGAGAAAACTTATGCAATTTGAGACACACAAGAGCATTCAAGCTTTGGAAATCGATCCAACACACTCAGTGAAGGAAAGACAATTTCAAATTGTTGAAGATGAAATCTTTGTTGAAAGACAAGGGGTCTGCACATTCAAGGTTGAAGGAAGTATATTAAGGTTCCAGTTTGAACTAAAGCTTTGGATTTGTTAGAGGGATGCATGATCAAATCCAAAAGTCTGAAGGAGCTGAAGTAGCAGGACAACCGTCTTGGGAAGAGCTGAGTCGCAGAAGCAAAGCCAGTTGTGTGATCAAGGCCTAGCTTGGGCTATCACCATTTTGTAACAAAGTCACCGTTACTTAGTGGATTACCTCCAGGGATTGGAGAAGAGTGGATTAGAGGAATTACCCCATCCTCGAACCACTATAAAAATTGTTTTTGTGTCTTTTACATTCAAAGACTTTAATTCTTGCATATCTTATCTATTGTTTGTTATATTTGCTAAGTCTCGATAATAACTAAACCTAAAAACAAGTGTTGAAAACTTATTTTAATCAAAGGGTGAAAAACTTCCACTGAAAAATCAAGTCTGATGTTGTTATAAAAGAGTCAACTTATCAGCTGAGTTATCTTATCAGCAGCTCTCTCGAGTCTGTTGAGTGGCTAACTCTACTGTGAAGGTTGGACTAAGCTGTCCCTCAAGGACCCAGCTGACTTGTGTCTAAAACTCTGATTTAAAAAGGACTGAAATCGAAAATTTGGTAAAGTCTATTCAACTCCTCCCCCTAGACTTTACACTATCACCCCTTGGGACCTACAATTTGGCCAATAATTTGCATGTCATATTTGTTAGTTCAAATTCAGAAGATGAGTCTAACTTACGAAAAACGAGTTCATAACATAAACGGGTATAGAGTCGGGAGGCTAATAACTATTTGTAGGGATTACTTCAATTCAAATATTTTTTGGGAGTTGATATTAATTGTTGAGTAGGGATACTAGCAATTGGTATTAATCAACTGTTTATTTACTCCAGGATGGGGGGATAAACTAATTTAGGAATTGAACCCATTAATACACATAAACTGGTTTTGATTAAAATTTAATTGGAATTAATATTGAAGAAGCATGTTGAGATTATGTGCCTAGGTTGCTTTCGTATTTGTTGAAAACTAGTAGAGTTCGGATATTTAAAAACTTAGATATTTTATTTGTTAATTAGATAAATAAATAAACTTATGATTTTTGACCGCTTCAATAAAATTGAAATATGATATTTAATTTTTGGTTCAATTTTTCATTTTTATTCGATTTTCTTGCATTATATTTTACACTATTATTTCACAAACAATCAACATCTCTAAAAGATTCTCCATCACACCAACACGATCATTACTTTTTATCTACACACCCAACTTTCACTTTTAAAAAAATTTCACAACTATTCTCTCAAAAAAATAAAGTGAGTGGAATGAAAGCACAACCAATCGCAGCCTAAGCAATTTCAATCATGCCTATTTTTTATTTTGCGATTTCAAAATTGAGGTACTATTAGAAAATTTATTGTATAGATTTTGATGATGCTTAAAAAACTTTGTTTTAGGAAGTTGGCACCCCATTTCAATGTAATTTTAAGTGCGAGGAAGAATTAAAAAAATTATCGAGAAGACTGAAGGTTGAGTGGTAAGAAGAACCGGTGACCTACGGTGAGTCAACATCGAGAAGACTCTCGAGCCAAGTCGCCGACCAAGTCTTTCGGATGACTTACAATAGAGTCCATCAAAAGAATATGTCGAGGAAGACTCAAGCTAAGTCAAAAGGTGTAAAGCGGTGAAGGACTAAGTTAATCGAAGAATTCTGTTGCACCAAGTCAATAAAGTTACTTATTTTAGTAACAAGGATATGTCTAAAATCTTAAAGTTCTCAAGGTTTGAAAGGATGCAAAAGAAATGAGCAAATGGGAAGCATGTGTAACGCGATTTGACAAATTTTAAGAAAACCCTGAGAACACGAGAACAAGGTTGGGTCAACATCTAAAGCCGCAAAATAAGATAAGCCAACGAACACAAAGTAGAGTTTCAATTTTTATATATCTCTTCAATGGACAAAATTCAAACTCTTACTATAAATGTTGGGAATCTTTGAGAGAGAGAATATACTCATACAAGACAATAAGAACACAAAGAGCATTTCTAAGCAAGAAATTCAAAAACAATCTCTCTCAATCTTAACAAACAAATCCTCAAGCTATTCAAAGACACTTCATCCAACACATTCAATGAAAGATTGAAGTTGTTCAATGATTGAAGAGGAAAGTTTTGTAAAAACAAAAAAGGGGTTTGTACTACCAGGAATTTAAGGAAGTGTTGTAAGGTTCAAGGTCAAACTAGTTTTGAATCCAAGGAGGACTGTGTGATCAAATCTTGAAGATTCAAATAGTGAAGTACCAAAAGCGGTTGCACGAGAAAAGTGAGTCAAGAAATAGCTAATTGTGTGATCAAGGATGTTTGGACTATAATTTTTAACTAAAAGTCTGTTACAATAGTGAATTCCTCCTGCAGTAGGAGAAAAGAGGAGTAGAGGAATTACCCCATCCTCGAACCACTATAAATTATGTGTTCTTTGCTATATTGTCTTTATATTTCCGCATTTCATTACATTGCTTTATATTTGCTATCCAACAAACTCATAACTCTCTAAAAGCGCAAGTGTTAATAGAACAAACTAAAAAAGTGTGTAAGACTTCCATTGATTAAGAAAAAAATATTGATTTCATAAATAGTCGATTTTCTTCAACTGAGTTATTCTATCAAATGAGCTCTTTGAGAAGCTGTTGAGTGGTTATCTCTTCTATTGATTCTCAACACGGTTGTCTTAAGGACTTGGTTGCTTTCTTAAACACTCGATTTTAAAAATCTATAAAGTTTATTCAATTCCCCCTTCTAGACTTTACTTAACAACCCATAGGACCTACAGGTACAATTATTAAAACATGTTAACATAATTGTTGTTAAGGGTAACTTTGTCCACACATTAAATTCTACTTTAATTGAGGGGGGATAGGTGTTACATTTGCAAGTTCAGGGGAGTAAATGAAACATATGACCAAGTTCAGGTAGGGATGGCAATAGAGTGGTTCGGGCGACCCCCATCGCGGGCGGTAGGCGACTCGTTCGCCCATTTTAAATAAATTAAATACAAGAAAATGAGAAAAATGAACAAAAAAATATTTATAATATATTTATAAAATATTATTTACAAAAGTTGTTGTTATCAATTTATAAATGTTAGATATAATATAAGAATACATAAAAAAAATATTAAAATATATATATTTATATATGCAAAATATATTTTAAAAATAAAAATTCTATGTGGGGCGGGGCGGGTACCCGCGGGGCGAAAGTGATACCCAGACCTGCCCCACCCCGTCACGAGTTGGGAGGCGGGGCGACCCAATCAGAGCAGGTTGTGGCGGGTACCCGCGGGACAGGTCAAAATTGTCATCCCTAAGTTCAGGGGGTGTTATTGTATTTTGTCCAAAAATAATAATTGATAAAGTGAGCGTGGCCGGATGGAGTCGAACACAACACCTTGCAAATCAAAGAGAAATGCTCAACCACTACACCACGGTAGAGTTTTGTCAAAATTAGCCTGACCGTTTCGGCTCGACCTACCCGACTTTGAGCATGGGTTGGGCCTTAAATTTACAAGCCCGAAAAAGACAGGCCTAAATAGCCCGGCCCAATAGGGCGTCAGACGCCGATCGGAACTTGGGCCAAAATAGCCCGAATTGTTTGGGTGCAGCGACCACAAACAAAATAAAAAATAATGGTTGACAAGATACATTTCTTTCTCTATGTCTTTGTGCAATTGTGCTTCAGGCTTCATTTCTTCTTATTCAATTTGACAAACAAAACCTATTCTCTCCACCGCCGCATACTAGCTTTGATCACTCTTGCCGGCTAACGGGAAAGCGCTTGGTCACTCTTCGCGGACCCATCTTTTTCACCCTTTGTTGCTCGGACTTTGGACCCTTGTCTCATTCTCTCCACCGCCGAACTCGCCTAGCCTTTTTTGTTAGCTTTTGTGATAAAGGACTCAAATTTTGGACCCCTTTCTTATTTCGTGAATCCATTTTTCCTTTACATGTCTCTTTATGTCATTTTCTTGAATTTTTGATGAATTTTAAGAAGAAAAAAAGAACTATGGGTTTTAGATTTTAGGAGTTGTGTTCATGTGTATCAGGCTTGGGGATGCTAAGATATGATTAAGATATAGTTCTATTTTTTCTGGATTTTAATTTGGTTGCTGACTTAGGATTAATTTTCTTAGGCAATTCTTGAAAAGTTTTGATTTGAGGGTTTCGATGTTCTAGAAAAATTGAGCTCTTAGAAACTAAAATATTGACTTCATGGAGATTACAGTGTAATAATGATTTTTTTACATCTTCAATTTTCAGTTATAAGCATTTGAGATTCGTGAAACTCGAGATTTTATACAAGGTTTATTGCTAATGCAGTAATTTCAACCTTTTTTGTGTCATAAGTAGTTCTGAAATTTGATTAGTGAAAAGATAGTACATCTCCATAATTATTTTTAAATGGTTAAATAGTGTAATTTATTTTTTTCTTTACAATTTGAAATTAGGGCCAAATTGGCCCGATAGCCGATGGGTCGTGATGGGCTGGGTTGGGCTCAAAAATTAGCAGCCCGTCAGAATTTGGCCCGGTCCGGTCATTTTTGACAGCTCTAACCACATGCACAATTGTAGATCTATGTTCAGTTTAGTTAATTTAACAACATCCATCTCACGAGATAGAGTCCATGAGATGACCTCAGAAGAGACTTACCCAAAAAGAGAAGGAAAAAAAAACAAAAAAGAAAAAAAAATTATTAATATATTAAAATTTTAAATTCAAATAAATATATAAATTAATAAATTGTAGAATAAACAATATTAAACTAATAATTTTATTAAAAATATATATATAAAAAATACTAAAGTTTTAAAACATGTTAAAAGTTGTTTTGAAAATGAAAATATATATTATAATATAATGAGAAAATAGAAAATATTTTACATATATGATTTATTGTTGGACTATATGTGGAGATGTTAAGCGGGTGGCCCTAGCCTATAGGGCCAGCCCTAATGGGCTTCGGGCTAAATGGGTCATTATTAAATGAGCTAGCATTTTGCGAACCTAACCCTAACCCTAGCGGGCTTCGGGCTAAACGGGCCACTATCGGCTACAAGCCAAAAAAACTATTTTTATATTTAAATCAAAATTTTAAACTAAAGCATGTATAACAATATAACATTTAAACTAAATTACACAAAAAAATTTATGTTGCATTACAAGGACAAAAGTCTTAAAATTCAAAATACAAAAATTCAAATACAATTCAAGCATCATCATTATCGCCAAATGCTTTGAGACTTTAAGAAGATGCTTACTTCAATAAGAGTTAAAACAAAAATATGTGCAAATAAAACTCATTTTTAAAATGAAAATAGAACCAACAAACTACAATGCATAATGATAAACACCATATAATAAGTATTTTCTTAATACCTTTTGTAACGCCTTGATTTCATGATATAAGAGTAACTTAATTCAATAAGAAATTATACTTAAAGGCGCACGAATAAGACACAACTCAAAAATAAAAGGAATTATTTTATTAATAAACCCAAAAAAATCCATCACACTTCCGCTGCGGTAATCTAATTTTATAAATGTAGTCTAATTATTAAAAACAAAGCTGATGCACCACATGTAACGACCAAAATTACTAAAATCCAAGTAATTGGATAAAAGAAAGCATTTTATGAAACATAGCTCAAAATTAAAATATTGCAATCAAGTAAACAAAGTACATTATTTCAAAACCAAACATCAGTCATTCAAAAATAAAATAGTATCTAAATTTTTTAAACAAAATAAATACAATTACTGACTTCGCATCCACCGCCTCTAATCTTTGCTCGGACTCCTCAACCTGAAAAGTGTTAATAAATATGGGGTGAGCTTTCAACTCGCTCATTGGGGACACGTTTGTCAGAATTAAATACAACCATAGGCATAATCGTAAACATTCAATATGTAATTTACTCTGTATTTTTACTCTGACTAGCCAGTTACTCTTATAGTACTGCGGGTACACCCCGAGGATACATTTGATCCCGGACCTTCTTACGGCCCCTGACTAACATGATTTACTCTGTTCCACATTGCACATAAATGGAAATACATATACGAAGCATTTAATAAAGACAAACAATTCTTGAATATAAAATATCCCCACCTCGAATAAACGTAGATATTTGGATTAGCTTTAGAAGTGGGCGGTTAAAAACTTCAACTCTTTAGAAGTCTAATTGACAATGGCCTTGGAGAATTCCCTTATAAAAAGAATAAACTCATCACCACCTAATCACCTCAAATACTCAATTATATATATTAAACACACACTGACACAAACCAAAAAAAAAAAACAAAAGAACACACACTTGCACACAAACTCACGCGCACACACACACATATATATATATATATATATATACATATATATAAAAGTTTGATGGACTTTTGTGAAATAAATTAAATAAATGTAAAGAATGATAAAACGCGATTTGATGTTCAATGTTTGTGCGTGAGAAAAGTTGGAATCTCAAAATCCAACAAATCCATCTTTATGATTATTTGCATAAAGTTTCAATTATTTGTCGCATTTTAAGTCACAGAATTTTTAAACTATTTAGATTATAGTGTTGTACTTATTAGAGAGATATAAATTATATAATATTTTAAGTCATCATAATTGATCACTTTTTTTTTTGAAGAAAAGTCATAATATTATTAAAAGGAAATCAACAATGTTTACAATCAACTTCTAAAAGACTCAAAATAAAATCGGGAGGTTCAAACTTTTCTCCAAGGGATGGGTTCTTGCCGGGAGCCTTAGCAAGCACATGTGCTATCTTATTAGCTTCTCTTCCAACAAAGCACACTGAAAAATAGTTTCTAGATTGAAGGAAAGTTCTGCACAAATTAATCTCTTAGAAAATATATTTCTTAGAAAATAACTGATCACATTTTAAGTCATTATAAAAATATCTTTATTAGGAAATTTTACGTAAGTTTTGCCATCCCTTAATTCACCAAACCTCTATTTTGAAAAAACAAAAATTCAAAAGTAAAAAAAAAAAAAAAAATTGGCTCGCGGGCTGGCCCATTTAGCCTGCGGGTTAACCAGTCCGGGCCAAAAAGGCCCAGATTTAAACGAACAGAAAAAAATCGGCCCTAACTTTGCTAGTTTTAGGACTAAATGGGCTGGCCCACCGACCGAACCCGTTTAACATCTCTAACTATATGCAATTATGATGTGATGCCAACAATAAATGTAACAACAATAATTTACAAGTTCTATGTAAATTGTTAATAAATTTAATGTAGCACAAATTTCATACATTATTTTATTTTTTTATAATTGCATATAAAAAAGTATACAAATATTAGAGAATTTCATATATAACATTAAAATGAATAAAATAAAAATTGATTAACATAATATTTTTTTAAAAGTATCTTGGTTTTCAAAACTACATATATTTCATTAAAGTAAATATTATTAATAAAAAAATATGATATTTAAAATAAAAAATGCACACTAAAAAATTAAACTCCAGAGTATTTAAATCTAAATGATATTCACAATTTAAAATTTTAAATAATTAAAAAAATAATTTAAAGAAATTTAAAATTTTTCTTTACTTAATAAGGAAAATTTTAAAATTATAAAAATGAATACTTCATTTTATTGTTTATGGGTGGGGGAAGGGGAGGGCACAATGGGGATAGGCCTTTGGGGGAAGGTATTTGGGTAGAAGATGAATTTTTTTTCCTTCTTTTTTTCAGTTATCAAGTGTATTAAATTTAAATATTTTTTAAATTTTTTATTTAATTGAAATTTTGAATTTTAACTTAAATATTAGGTGCAAATATTATTTTTATTATATGATTTGTCATATATATGTTTGTATCTTTGAACATTAAGATACTTAATTTTTTTTAATGTAAACTATTTTCTATTTTATCATTATATTATGATATATATTATTATTTTGAAAATAACTTTTAACATGTTTTTATAACTTTTGTAATTTTTATATGATGTTTATACATAATTAAATTATTTGAAAATTAAACAATTAGTAGTAAATTATTTTAATATTGATATATATATTTATATTCTCTAAAGTTATTAATATATTTATATTTATATCATTTATTTAAAATTATACTTTTAATATGGTAATAATTCTTCTTTTCTTTTTGTTACCTTTTCCTTTTTTTCTTACCTTTTTTTTTTGCCAGCAAAATAAAGTTACAGGACCCATTTTGCTTGGATTTTGACCAAGTATGTTGATTGATGATAAGTGGTTATTATGCATGCATTTCAGGGTGTAATATGGTATATAATCGAGATATTTGCATGTGTAACTAGCGTGTTTTGGTTGGTTTTTTTATTGGGCGTGATACTACGGTTGTCTGGGTATTTTTGCAAGAAATGGAGCTAATTTGGACAAAAAGCGATAGCACGTTACAAAGGATATGTCCAGAGCCAAAGGATGAATGAAGACGCGAAGGAAAGAGGCATGGACGATCGAACAACAGGGTATTGCTTTCAAAAATGTCCAAACCCGTCAACAGTTTTTAGCACTGGTAAGATTTAGTATTTTGGACATAACTTTCTCTACGAAATTAATATTGAGCTGATTCAAGATGTTATGGAAAGTGAAGAGAAATGGCAACAATTTTCATGAAGACCCCATGAGAAAATTCACACATTTGGGGATTCACACGACCATGTGAAAATTCACACATTTGGGGATTCACACGACCATGTGAACATTCATATGATCGTGTGAGGTGCAATCTGTGATTTTCAGAGACTGAGGACCATGAACACGACCGTATGAAATTTGTTTCCTTATTTCGTGAGGACTCTAAAGGAGATCCTGAGAGGCAACTATAAAATGGAAAAATAAACCTAGCAGCTGACACAATTCATTCAGGAGATAAAAGAACACAGAAAACAACATCAAAAGAGAGATTTTGGAGAAACCGTGCGAGAGAATTAACAACAAAGAAGCACGAAGGGTTGAAGAACGTGAAGATTGATTCTTCTATACAAGGAAAATTCATCATCATAATCTAGAACTTCTTTTCCATCTTTTCCATGTCGCATATTTCGTTTAAAAATTTGTCAATGAATTTACAAACGATTATGTTAGGCTAATTTCATATTATTTCTAGGACTTGTTGTAGAATGTGGATTCGATTTATATTTGGTTTGGTTTGTTTCGTATGAATTGGTTTCACGTATCTATTTGTGGTTTCTTGTGCTTAATTCTTGTGGATTACCTGATCAATAATCACATGTTAATATGTTGGTTCATAATTTGGGAGATGAGTTCCAACAACAGATTAAAAAAGTCACAACATAAATAATTATAGAGTCGGGAGGCTTATGATGTTTATGGGGTCAAATATTTGATTCATTATATTTTTGGGAGTTGATATTGATTGTTAAGTAGGGATGATATCAACTCAATATTGATCTAGGTTCGCTCACCTCAAGAGAGGGAATGAATTGAAGGATAGAATTGAGTCCATAGATAAGGTGCAATTGGTTCTTGCCAAACACAATCGAGTATAAATTGATGAAGCATGTCGAAATCATATGTAATACCCGAGCCTCACATGACTCATTTGGCCAATATAGTTTGTGCATTACATGTTTGTTATGTGTTGCTTTCATATACAATGATGTTTGCATAGTTTATTTTATTTTATAGTCGAGGATTAATTTCATAATTTTTTTTACTCTCATCTGGTGTTTATTGACTGATTATTAATTTGAGTAGTTAATCATAGCTATGATAAGAAGTTTTATGTATTGAACTAATAGATATTACTAGGAAACACGTAGTAGAATTAAATACGGGAGTTACATGGTTACATATGGTAAATTTTAAAAGTGAGAGGTGTCATCAATATGTGTATCGGTGAATATAATATGAGAATATATTAGTTAATATGAGAATATATTAGTTAAAATTTGCCTTTTTTTTTTTTTTTTTTTTGAATTCGGCATGCAATGTCAATCTATTCAAGATGAATAATTTTTGTCACTATTCAAATAACTCATTAATGATGAATTATTATCTTGTCATATATAATTACCATACATGGCAATACAATTATCATAAATTATATACTTACATGTTCAATATTGTTTTTATTGACGAATTTGTTTATATAGTCAGTAAATGTAAATAGTTACGACGAACCAATTGCGTCACTTTTCAATTCAATATCTCATCATATAAAATTCGTATTTGTGACGATAAGAATTGTCATCAATTAATTTACCGCAGAAAAGTTTGACAAACAAATTTGCCCCAAAATGAAACGACAACAAATTCATATTCATCGTCAATAAAAAAATGCCTTTGTTGACGAAATAAGGGTGTCACTATTTTCTTGGAGTAAATAATGACAAAATATAATATTATCATTAAAAGAAATAATTTGTGACGCCAAACGTCATCACCAATTATTACCAATTCGTCATTGAAAGTTTTACCTCCAAAATTTTGGTGCCAAATTCTACCATCTAAGAATACAGTGACGGGTTTCAGTTAATCGTCATGAAATAGGAAAATTAGTGACGACATCTAATATCAATAATGACAAAATTAAATCGCGTCGTAATAGGGTATTATACAATGACAAAAGTAAAAATTGTCACTTTTAATTAACAAATTATGACAAATAGTTATGCGTGGCGAAAAAACTCGTCATAAAATATGTGATTTCTTGTAGTGGATATCAGTATGATAGTAATATATATATATATATATGTTACATATATTGTTTTAGAATAATGGTTTCATTAAGAAAATAATAATAATAAGTAATAATAGGATAGGAGGCCGATAACATCATAATTAGTGATTAAATAGAGATTTATGTGTATGTACATATAAACTAATTCATATATATATACACATATATTTACAAACACATAATAATGTGATAAATTTCAGTATATATATATTAATTCTAGCAAGAAATATGTAATCAGTATATATTTATGTATTATGAAAACATACATATCTCACTAAAATATAATTAACTACATGAGGATAAAAAGTGATCAGGATATAATATATATAGGCAATTAGAATTACCCGTTAGTGTGCTTGGGTAAGTGGGAACCACCTCAAATGTCGGCAAAGTATATTCTTAGGTCTACTTTATCATTTTTGCAAGAAAAAGCAGACACGTCTCTACCGTTCGTTGGTTGCGGTATTTAGGAGACGGAGGTTTTCGCCACCTAGTTTTGTAAGGTAACAATTCTTAGCTTGTGATATAATTAGGATTTTCTTGGTATGGAATTGGATGTTTGGTTTAATAAATTTAGTGAAGTCAGAAAAGTTCAAAATCTTGAAAGAAATTTAATTTTCCTTAAAGTAATTAAGTCGAAGAATTTTGATAGTTATTCTTAGTATGGATTCAATAAGAATTTTGATGAATACCGAGTAGTATCACATCTTGATGATGCTTTAAATTAAAATCAAAACTAGTGGAGCAAGTTAATAGGCCAATTCTAGAGGGGGAGTTTATGCGTAGTTTAATTAACTCACTGAATTAGTACTTAGTTATACTCGAAATTCGAGTCCTTTGTAAAGTTAAATATACTAAATTTGTTGATTTTGGAATAAATTTTAATATCTTATGTTTTTACAGGCCCACTCAAATCTAGTGGTAGGGCAGAAAAACATATTAATTTTATGTAGCACATCCAAAGGGTGGAAGGTAAGGAAAAATCCATCTGCAATTTTAATGCATGAACATAGTATTGTTTGAATTAATTATATTATATGTGACTGTGGTATCTTGTTGAATACATATGGTTATTGTTGCATAATTGGTTTGCATGATATTGCAATATGGGCCTTGGTGAGCCGTTGAACATGCGATTCACAATATTTGCATATGCATGCATATTACAAGAGGATGTTCACATGCACAAAAATATTTTCAGATAGAAAATAGATATTTGCTGACCACTGCTAGTGCACCGAGGCATGCTTACAAACAAGGTTGACTGGCCTTTTGCTTTTAAATGGTAAAATCCTCGTTGTGGTGTACTAGGTTTATTTCGTTGTTCGTTTGTTATTAAATTTACACAGGGAAAAGAAAAAAAATTACACGTTTTAAATAGAGTTTGTGGTCGAGTTGCACTATTTATATATTTTCTAGTAGTAGTAATAGGGGTGAGCATGACATCATAGTCCTAGAATCACCTTCCTTTGTTGGTTAAATCTTGCGCGTGTGTTTATAGTTTATTTGTTTTTGCTATTTTATTTAGTTTTAATTGTTAGATAATTCAATCATCATCTTATTTGGACGTTTCAATAAAATTGGAACTATTATAATTATTGTAGTTTATGTTTTAATCAATTCATGGGGAATACGACCTTGTTTTCCACTATCTATTAACTACGTCGTACACTTGCGGTTTAGCTTAAAAGATTTTAGCGATCAACTGATGATGAAAAGAGTCCAACTCAGCTTTAAAACAAGCCACGTGCCCTTCACGTGCAAGTTGGTTGCCAGAATTTGGAACTTCGGTGATAATAGGACCAAAATAGTGACAAATTATAAGATACAAGACTAAATTTGCAAAATGAAAAATGGACTGGACTGAAATTAGTACTTAAAGTTATAAGATCATTTTTTTTTTCATTTTTTCCCTTTTTAAGGGGTGTACTAGGAGAGGGAACATACACCATGGCCCATTCGAGATTTATATTAAATATTAATTCGAGATTGATATTAAAAATTAATTTAATGTGATATGGTTAATACTTTGACTGCGGTTGTTCTTGTTCACTGTATTTGAGTAACTATAAATATCTTAAGTCATTGAAATTTTCATAATCCATATATATAATTTAGAGAGCGGTGGGGCAAAAAATTTACGCCATCGTGAAAATCTGAACTGTGATAACTACTACATTCCAAAGCCTACAAAACCACCGTTATAAGGAAGGCGAGAAGGTTTCTCCGTCGTACCTTCTCTGACAATCAAGTCAAAATCAGCTCTCAGAGAGAAAAGGTGAACAAATAATTTGAATGCAGTGAGTATTAAAAGTCTAACCTTAACCATACCTGAAATGGAGTATTTATAGGTATTTTAGAATTAGGATTTTTGAGAAATTCGAGTTTTGTTAGGGGAATCTAGGGTTTCCATAACTGCTTTATCCATCTAAACTCGGGTTCGAGTAAGAGTTTTCTTATATGAGTCCCAAACTTAAATAAGACCAAGCACTTCCTCGATGTAGTCACACTAGTTTGGTTCGGCATTGACAGTAGTCCTCGGGATACCCTCTTCACCTAACCATCTAAGTTCTAAATATGTCAATTGCGACCTCTTTATCTGCCACGATGTCTTGGTATTGACTTAAATAAATGGTAAAAGGACACAATTGCCCAATTATTCAGTACAGAACCCTGTAAAATACTACCTTTCACAAAATGTTCCCGCACAATACACTCTTGTGAGTTTCATTCCTATGTAATACACTCCCATCTCTCTCATTCCCACACAATACGCTAGAGCGTAGACATCCACCAAAAATAGAGCTCCGACTCCAAATCTGAAACGCAGCAGGGAAAACCAGTACACAAACACTATGCTAGGAGAAGAATCACGAGAAGACAAATGTTCGAGGAGGAGAAGGAAGAACAATTGAACCACATATCAACAAGAAGAAGAACAACAAACAACAAGAATAAAAATCGCAATAAATAAAGAAAGCGGGGAAAAAACAAAGTAACAAACAACACGATCGAAAACACGATGCATATATTATTCGAAAAACATTGTTTACATTGCTTTCTTTGTTTACGGATCAAAAATTAGAATTGTATACATATTTTGGATGAAAGTGGCGTTGTACCTGGAATTTGTACATAAGAATTAGATCAACCTAAATGTTTCGAGCTTATAAAATGCTTATTTTATTTGAAATCTAATCCAAGCTTCTACAAAATTTGTTTCTCATGGATATCTAACAATACAATTATGTGAATCTTAGAAATCTGTATGCAATTTTTTTAATCCTTTTTTCAAAGATGTTTTGATGTTGTTTTAAAATTGTTTCTATTGTGCATGTTTCACCTAATACAACACATTGCTTCTGCCTGTAAATGAAACAATGTTTCATACTTATTTCAGTTATGTTTCTTCCGTATTTCAAATAGGACAATTTCATTAGATTCATTAGTCACATGGAGAAAATCCCAATAGTAGTATACCACAATGGATAATGGGAAGAAAATAGAAATTACATCAACTTTGAGATAACATGAATACTAATTCCAGTGGACTGTACTTTCAGCAACCTGAAGAAAATTTTGGAACAACAAATACAAGTCAGAAAAAATGAAGAAACAATGCAGATTAAATACAAACTGACAAAAAGTTATGCCACCAATGAACATTGAAAATGACTTCAAGCTGAAGTTCTACTTGCAAGTAAAAAGCAAAGAAACAGATTGGATGAAGTTTCCTCTGTGCATAGATGTAATTGTCAACTCGAAAAACCAATACCTCTCAAAATCAAAAGGAACAAGCCTACAAGTAACAACATACCAAAATGCAATAAAGGGAAAAAGCAGCATATCAACGGAGAGCTCAACTATTGAAAACATGGGCCAAAATTTGATTGACTACATCAACTATGCAAACCTCATCAACAAAAATGCAGTCGAAGAAACAATGAAAATTCAAGAACCTAGAGATGGTGAAGAATAAATCCAAACAGGGGATGTCTACAACAACAAAGACGAATAGTTAACACATATAAGTTATTATACTTTAAAAAATCACTTCCAAAAATATAAGGTAAAGAAGTCGTGCAACAGGCAATAATGCGTAAAGTGCTTGGATGAAAATTGCAACTGGCATTTGAAAGCATCTGCAAAAATAGGGACAACAAAGATCACAGTAAAAAAGTTCGACAACAACCATACTTGTCTGCTTGATAAGAGAATGAATGACAATCGACAAGCTACTGCAAAACTTATTGGAGAGTTTATCAAATCAAAGTACCTCAACAACATCAAAACAGTATACACACCAGCAGATAAAATAAGAGACATGAAGGAGCATGAAATAAGTCTCGACTACAAAAAGGTTGGGAGATCAAAAGAGAAAGCACTGGAAATAATAAGAGGAAGGGCTGATGAATCTTGTCAGAAACTACCAGCTTATCTGTACATGTTGGAGAAAATGAATATTGGATCGACTACTGAAATTGTAAAAAAAAAAAGATAACACATTCCTTTTCTTGTTTATGGCTATAAATGCATCAATAAAAGGATGAAAATACTATAAGACTGTAGTTGTTGTTGACGGTATATTTCTGAAAGCAAGTTATGGTGGGACTTTGTTGTATATCTGCACACAAGATGGAAATGGAAGCATTTTCCCTTTAGCTTTTGCAATAGTGGATTCTAAAATTGATGGATCTTGGGTATGGTTTTTCAGAAAGATCAGACAAACTTTTGGTCTTAGGGAAGGGATGTGCATAGTCTCAGACAGACACATCAGTATCGAAATAGCAATGAGGTAAATAATGTAAATATTTCTTTAGATGATGTTTCACCATTGTTTCATATATATTTCGTGCATGTTTCACATATAAGTTTCAAGAACATTCTCCATAACCAATTTCTCAAAAATAATATATTAATGATTAGGTATATCCCAAAGTATTTCACGGACTGTGCACGTATTATGTCTTAAATAATTTGAAGGCAAACTTCAAAAAGAAAAACAAGAAAATAAGAGAGTCATTCATAGCAGCAGCAAAAGCCTACACGAATGAAGAATCCGAAAAACAAATGTCTGCACTTGACAAAGTAAACAACAAAATTAGACCTTACTTGTCCATCATTGCCTACGAGAAATGGACACGACTCTACTGTCAGAACAAAAGATACTTTGTCATGACTTCCAATATTGTAGAATCATTGAATGCAGCAACTGTAGCGGGGAGAGAACTACCTGTAACAACTTTGCTAGTACGTGACATCTTTAGTTCAAGATTGGATATGCAAACATCGAAATGAAGAGACATACGTACTCTAGCAAAGTTGTTACGGGTAGTAAATGTTACTATGAAGAGTATATGGGGAAAAACTACACCAGTTCTCTAAATTTAAGAGTAATTTACTACAAATTTTCAACACACTCCTTGTTTCACAAATGTTTATTACATATTTCATTTTTGTTTCAGGTGAAGAGATCAAATGATTTTATTTTTAAAGTCACAAAAGCTGAGAAAATATTTGTTGTGGACCTTGAAAAAAGGAATTGCACATGCAACAAGTTTCAAATGTATGAAATTCCTTGCCCACATGCTATAACAGTACTAAAAGAATTGAATGAAGATCCATAACAATACTGCTCGCCATACTACATGAAGTAGACAATGAAAGCGACTTATTTGAAAATAATATTTCTAATTCCACATGAAGATACTTGGATCCTGACACATGAAATTAAAACAATGACGACTCTTCCACTAGAAGGCAAGGCAAAATCTGAAAGGCCAAAGAAAAGAAGACACAAGGTTGCTTCGGAGAAAAAGGCTAAAACCAAATGTGGAAGATGTAATGTAGGCATCTTGGTCATAATAGAAAAACATGAAGAAATATACTAAAAACAAAAT